>CM014093.1:988938-1497023 GCA_004119915.2 Collichthys lucidus | reverse complement strand
GGTTTGCATCCCTAATATAAATGATTCAGATTTAGTTTCTGGTGGCACATATTTCAGCCCATACGGGTGAAATATGGTGGCGGCTTTTGTCATCATAGCACTGTGCATTTTATGTTCTAGAGTTGAAAATGAATGTATGTTCAGTTAAAATTATGCCAATTTAATATGTTCTTATTTCACACAAGTTGTAGAATATTACATTTTTTATATAGAATTATTAAGTTTGGAATTGATGTACAGTTTTTATAGGTACCATGTCATGTTGGTGTTCAAGGAAATTAAACTGAAGATCTATCTATCTATCTATCTATCTATCTATCTATCTATCTATCTATCTATCTATCTATCTATCTATCTATCTATCTATCTATCTATCTATCTATGTAATTTGCGGTACATATCTTGATAATAAAGACAGATTAATCATATCCAATAAAGAATGACTAACTAAAGGTAAAACATCCTTGAGCAGTCTGGTTGGGATGGGGTCTAAGAGACAGGTTGACGGCTTAGATGAAGAAATGATTAAAGTTATTTGATGAAGGTCAACAGGGCAGCTGTTTCTCAGCTTCCTGTGTCTGAAGATAAGGCAGGGCATGGTGAAATTTGTAATGATTTTCATATATCATAACATGTACTAGTACAAAACATACAGCATGAGACTAAATTATTAAGTATTTATTAACTAAATTGGATGTTATGTTTCAGGAATAGATGGCTCAATAGAGCTGTGGCTCTCAGTTAGCCTGGCTACAGTACTGAGGAGTAACCCTGGGGTTGTTCTTATTCTTCTCTATTAATGAAGAGTAGTAGGCTGCTCTGGCATTACGGAGTAATCTGTTTTAAATTATCTTATAACACGTAGTAGCATGCCATTTGAGTTCAGATTTCTGTGGTTTTTGCTTTAATTTGTAGGACTGTAGGTTATTTTAATGATGCCACATCAGGGAAATCCACTTGTTAGGTTAAATAAGCTGGTATACATATTGACATGTATACTAGCACTGATACACACCTAATTCAACACAAACATATAAAGTCATCAAACCTCACATCATTTTTATGAGTGATGAAAATGTTTATTTTTGTCTTCAGGATCATGTTAACACTATTTGAATTCAAACCTGAAGTCACTCGTGTATGGGGATAATTTTGTCTCAAAAAGATTTGAATGCGTACAATATGATTTGTATACATATGCATACATTTATAAATATCCAAATACAAAATACAAATATAAAAATGTGACATACAAATAAATAAACGAATTTGTATAAATAAATGTGGATTTGTAAATATATTTTCGAGATTTGAAAATAAATGTCCTTGACTTTGTGTGTGGAGTCAGCATTTGTGGATCCATTTTTTGCTTTTGTGGATCCATTTTTTGCTTTTCTCGCGATGACGTAATTTTGAGACATTCCTACCGCTCACCCCGATTCACAAATAAATGCCACCAGATTTGAATACAAATAGCGGTACACCCTTCACCGAACATCCAGCAGATGGCAGTGTTGTGCAACGGTGCAGACCAAGGTACTTTTTATTATTCTGTTTCTGGACATAATGGAGAGAAGCTTAAACCAGAAACAAGTGTTTTTTTCGTTTTTTCGTTTTTGACAAAAAACGAAAAAACGCATCTGCCTCTACAGGTTAGCGGCATGTGCCTCAGATAGTGGTTTAAAGTTTAAACCATCTAGTAGTGGCATTTCCGGGAAATGCCACTACTAGATGGTTTAAACTGGTTTAAACTTCTCTCCATTATGTCCAGAAACAGAATAATAAAAAGTACATTGGTCTGCACCGTTGCACAACACTGCCATCTGCTGGATGTTCGGTGAAGGGTGTACCGCTATTTGTATTCAAATCTGGTGGCATTTATTTGTGAATCGGGGTGAGCGGTAGGAATGTCTCAAAATCACGTCATCGCGAGAAAAGCAAAAAATGGATCCACAAAAGCAAAAAATGGATCCACAAATGCTAACTCCACACACAAAGTCAAGGACATTTATTTTCAAATCTCGAAAATATATTTACAAATCCATATTTATTTATACAAATTCGTTTATTTATTTGTATGTCACATTTTTATATTTGTATTTTGATATTCATAAATGTATGCATATGTATACAAATGATATTGTACGCATTCAAATCTTTTTGAGACAAAATTATCCCCATACTCGTGGGTCTTTGATGTTTATATGTTTGTATCTGAAAGTTTTGCTGTTTTTTGCGTCTTTATCTCCAAAAAAATAAACATTAACAAAAAAAGGAAACTGGAGTGAGTCATCATGTTCCATTCATTGATGTGTTTTGATCGTGTGTAGGTGTAGGTGTGTATTGTTGAAGTGACGTGTGTACGATGTAGCGGCAGCGCCCTCTGCTGGGGGGTTATGCTCAAGACAAGATGAATGAGCTCCATTCATTTCAAATCTTATTAAACTGCAGTGACTTAATGGATCAATAAGCACACACACAATAATGAGACGGGCTCTATGCAGGAACGATTTAAATGACAGATCAAATAAAGTGGTGGATTATCATTGGCTGAAGAAGCGCGTTGTTTATAATCATGAACCAATAGGAAGTGACCCAGGAATCCAGCAGCTCCGGAACGGAAGCACATATTCTGCATCATCTCCAAACATTTGAGAGCTGATGGGAGGATGCTGCTTGCGTCCTGTCCACACACACACACACACACACACACACACACACACACACACACACATACACACACACACACACACACACACACACACGAGGATGAAACGATGCTGAAGTTCCACAATATGAGTGACAGAGATGAAGCAGACTGCACTGCACAGCGTGAGTATGAACGTTCATATGGATTCAGTCACAGTGCAGTCATCATTTATTCAGCAGCTTATATGGAGTGTAGAGAATACCGATGGTCAGCATGCACAGCTAACGTACCAGCAGAGGCATGAGGAGACATGCAAACACATTAACATGAACTGTGGTACATTTGAGTGCCATGCACGGAGCACGGAGTAGACACATCCAGAACATTCACATTCTATGTTACAGTACGCATGCTAATACCATCGATAGACTATCCTTTCCATCTGTCACGTGATACGTATTTTTAAATAAATATATGTTCAAAGTTATTAATATGAACACACTGCACAAAACAAGGCCTCGGGATCCAGTATGATGCAGGAGACACCTTAGCGTAACCTCATAATGTCTACATCCAGCACACAGAGTCTGCAGCTCTCTGCAGTTATCTGCTCTTGTAAGCAGCCTGTCAACCATGAATCTTCTTGTTGCATCCAAAGTCCTGCTACAACTACAAATTTCATGTTGTCATTAAAAATATTCTAAGTCTAGTTTAAACCCTTTACAAGCACAGTTAATTATTTCATTTTTTTAATATACTATTTTACACTTTTATCATTTTTTTTATATGAGCGATGCTGTTGACATAGTTACTGTGTATTAATCCCCATGCACATGTCTGATGACACATTAGTGTAGTGTTAGTCCAGACCTGTCTGTAAAGTGCCAGTTCAATAAAACATAAATAGGGCTGCATCTAACGATTATTTTTCTATCGATTATTTTTTCGATTAGTTGATTAATCTAACGATTATTTTTTATCAATTATTCTAACAATGATTTTTAATTACTTGATTAATGACAATGAATTTACCTAAATAAAAAGCAAAAGCATGTCTTTTTAATATTTCAAGATTTTATTCAAGCACATCTCTTGAAAAACAAAACCTTTGTTTCAAAAGTAACAAGATAAAATGTATGCACCAAAAATAGCTGCCTTCACAAGACACACTCTTTATAGCATTTTAACACTTGTCATATTTTTTTTTATACATTTTTAATATATTTCATAATGTACATATGAGCATTGTAGCAGTGCAGGATCATACTTGGCTTATGAGACACTGTTTTAAATCATTTTAACCATTCTTCATATTTTATAATAAATGTTTAATACATTTAACACCCACGTCTTATTTTGAAAACTGGAAGTGTCCACACGCTGCAGTAAGCTAGCGCCGACTTTCCCGGTTTTCTCAAAGTGTTTGCCATAAAGTCGGCAATAAGGGCGCACGTGAAAATATTGGAGCAGCTGACGTGACCACGTGAAAACGAGAGACGGCGTGATCGCAGCTGTTTTTCTTCGGAACCAAGTCGTCGTCTCCATCTTCAATTAACTCGCTCTCCACTTCTCTCCTCACTTGATACAAAAAGTACGCATGCGCGCAGGGGATTTTTCTGGGTGGGCGGGGCAGTGTGTTGCGTACTGTGAGCAGCACCAGGAGTGAGTGACAGGCAAAACTCCGGAGAATTAAATGCAGACGGCTTAAAACATTTACATGAACAGAGTATACTCGATATCGGGCGGCTGTTGCTCAGAGGCAGAGCGGGTCGTCCACCAATCAGATGATCGGCGGTTCGATCCCCGGCTCCTCCGGTCTCCATGTCGAAGTGTCCTTGGGCAAGACACTGAACCCCAAATTGCTCCCGAAGGCTGTGCCATCGGTGTGTGAATGTGTATGAATGGCTAGGTCCTCAAACTGATGAGCAGTTGGCACCTTGCATGGTAGCCAAGGCCATCAGTGTATGAATGTGTGTGAATGGGGTGAATGAGATATGTAGTGTAGAGCGCTTTGAGTGGTCGGAAGACTAGAAAGGCGCTATATAAGTACAGTCCATTTACCATTTTACGGTTTCACGTTTTACAAGTCGACGTATTTACGTAATCGATGACGTCGACGAATCGCTCCACCCCTAAACATAAACAAAGTGATCTTACTTACTATTTTTGATTTTTTCGTATCTTTGTTTTTGTCTCTTTTCATTAAGTGTTTCATAAGTCCTAGCGGGTTTATGAAACAAGTGTCACCTTTACAGCTACACTGTATTCTGCTCTGTCATAGTTTGTTGTGTACACTGGCATTAGGAGGCAAACTAATAGTAGTTAATCACTGACATCCAGCACACATTGTGTTGAGAATAATACTTCCACTGTTCACTAGTGACAACATTTCTCCTCATGGTCGCCAAAGCACATTTCCTTAAAGCAGAACTGTTCTCCTGTCAGATATATTTAAATGTTTGATTTGAATGTATGTTTGTGGCAGTGTACAGTATGTAAATGTTAAAAAAAAAGCAGTAACGTCAATAATGTTTCTCATAGCAGGTTGATTTCAAGACATTTTCTGCTGATTCTGATAGTTGTGTTGTTTCCTAAGTAGTGTAGTTTTTGTTCATAAAATTCTGATAACACAAAATATTTAACACAAAACAAAAAACAGCCCTCCAATTTTTACTAAAGGTAAAAGAAGACAGGTTGCTCTGCATGTGATGGGAGACATCAAAGTCTAGTTTAAGTTTAACTTGAGACCAACATAGCCCTTAAAGGCCACATTTGATGTGAACTAACAGCTGAGGAAGTGAAGACGTCTTACTTCCTTCAGTGGGACGAGACATGAGCAGCTTGACATAGTTACAGTTAGGTGACAATACAAAGACCACAAAGTGTGAGGTAGACAACATATAGTGAGATTTTCCATCCACAGTGCATCAGCTCCAAACAAACCTGAGGCACCCTTACCTTAAAGATGAACTCAGATGAGCATGTAGCCTCTTTAACCTGAAATGTCACAGTGTTGCAATCTCTTTCAAAATTGCTCTGTTGTTCTTTTTACTCTTCCTCCGGTGTCTGCTGTCAGGCAGACTACTGCTGCAGGGTCAAGAAATGACATTTTTAATGAACTTTTATTATTTGGATGTTTAATAACAATCCAAGTTCAGAGATTAATAGGAGACGATAGTAGCTGATAGATAGGAGCTAAGATATAATAACAACATCTGAGGGATTGCTTTCACAACTAAATAACTGAAAAAATATCACAGTTATGAAAGTCATAGGAGTCATAGTGTGATCACACTAAGGCTGCAAATACATTTGTGTCATGTTGCTCTGGCGCCAGAGTGCAGTATGAGCAAAATTCAATTCAACCAGAATACAGGTCACACAAACACACGTATGTATTTCTATATTTGTGAGGACACCCTAACCTGATCAAAACCTCCAACCTTTAGACCCATAAAACCAGAGGCTGCTACTGTCAAACAGCATCTCAAAGAGATCCAGAACTAAGTGTCCTCGCTTTACAAAAGTCATGGCATCATCTCTCCTGCTGAACACATTTTAATTGTACGTGAACAAATGTAATTCTCAGTTTAATTGAACTAAAACAATTTTAGAACATCAGTGAAGGCTGCAGCTTGTGGGCCGCTGTGTGTGTGTTTTACTGACATTATACACGTGTGAAACACACCAAAGCCAGCTGGCACTTCCTGTGGTAAACATGTTCTGCTTTTGACACATGACTGACTATCTGTCCCTTCTTACATTGTTCAGTGCTAACATACACACACGCACACACCTATATGCATAATTTAAAAGTAGTTTTTTTGTTGCCACGTCAGCAAACAATGCTTGGAAGTTTTTTTAAAGATATTTTTTTTGGCCTTTTATTATAGGACAGCTGAAGATAGACAGGAAGCAGGGGAGTGACACACAGTAAATGGCCGTCCTATGCAGGATTTGAACCAGGACCAGCTGCAGCGAGGATTATAGTCTCTTACACACGGGGCAGCTGCTTAACCCACTACACTACCAACCACTCCAATGCTTGGAAGTTTGATGAAAAAAAAAACTGCAGCAGCAAACAACACACTATTTTATTGTATTGTTTATTGTTTGTCAGAACTGAAGTACATTTTAGTACAAGTACTGCTCTTACGTACAAACACAAAATGAGGTTACCTGAATTTAACTCACACAGTGTTGTACTTTACACACTCTCTCTCTCTCTCTCTCTCTCTCTCTCTCTCTCTCTCTCTCTCTCTCTCTCTCTCTCTCTCTCTCTCTCTTCTCTCTCTCTCTCTATATATTCTATATATATATATATATATATATATATATATATATATATACTTGTATACACTAATAAACATGAATAGACATGATGCAATAAAAATTGATTGAAATGATGAAAGACAACTATAATCATCTATACTTATAAAGGTGTAGCCCAGAACTCAAGACACAAATCAAAGAATTCCTAATATTTAAATTTTTAATAATTTTTGCAAAAACACAACAAACAAACTCAAGGACATATTACAAGCTTGTGTTGAGTTTTATGACGAACTGCTGCTTTTTAAGCTCAACTATGAACTTTCTGTCTCAATAAAAATACATTTAAAAATATGGTAAAACACATTTTAAAACTGGTGCAAGCACTAAAGAAATCATTTTAGTTGTCACATTATTTCCTGCGCACTGCACACGCGTTGGTCAGTGTTCAGATAAAAAAAAAGGAAGTAAAAGAATTAAAATGTCAAGGAAGTTGTTAAAATGAGGAAGCTTCAGAGCCTAACCACCTCTCTGTGTGTCAGTACACAGACTGACTGTTAACCTGGCCCAGATGTGTTTTCCAGCTGGGATCAACCGTGAGTGATTGACTGTTCTCATGTGGCACATTGTTTGTTTGTCAGGAGCTGGCTGAATTTAAGATGACCTGTTCACATGTTGTTCAGACTGCTGGCAGCTGATATGCTGAAGGGCTGAAAGAACGGAGCTCAACGAGGACCAACACAGCACACTGTAAACAGTAAGTAACAGTTAAATTGTCTTTTTTTCCTACTGTCTTTTTTGTTATTGTTGTTGTTATTTCATCTCTGGCTTTACTGACTTATTATATAGTATGATAAAACAAAATGGAACAAGACAATCTGCCCGTTGTTTCAGGAAATCAGTTATCTAGAAGGCAATACACAGATAACAGCATAGAATGTGTATGGGTGTGAATGTACAATAAGTATGTTCAAAGGTCACAGTTTTTCTTAAAATTAGCTGACTGAGAGTTTTCTGTGAAATGAAACAGGTTGGGAGCTGACTCAGAGAAGATTTATTACAAAATCATATGTCCTATTCTAAGAATGTTATTTTAGTATTTCTATTTTCTGCTTCCTAATACATTATTTTACTTTTACTTTTTACTTTACTCAACCATAAGGAGACTGTCTAAATGTATCAGGTGGTTTCAGTTCGTGTAGGAGGGAAGTGACTAGATTTAATTATAGCCTAAACATTTTCTGATAAAAACTGGTCTTTTGAGCTTTCAATCATATCACATAATCTTAAATCTATCTGCAGATTTTATTCTCTGCACATAGAAATTATCATGAAATTATGGCTGTTCACAGTTTCATTTTTCTGCATAACATTAGTGTTCCAGCCCATGAATGTGAGTTTTGTTTCTGTTTTTCTTTAGTTTTTAGTGGCATGTATGCTGTGCATAACCAGCAAAATGTTTGACATCATTCCTTCATCACAAATTTTTTAGAGTGAATGTTTGTTATTTCAACCATAAATAATAATAATAATAATAATAATAAAATCCAGTTGAATGATACAGTATGTCTTGTTTATGAGCAGGGTGTTAAAACGTAAAATAAAAAAAGTGTGTGTTCAGCATACACCTTAGTGTTACAACAGACTGAATAAAAGTCGACAGATCAAAATTATCATGGAGCCTCAAACATTCAGGTCTTTTTTCTATTGAATAAAGATCTTGTTGGGCTTCAGACAAAGCTGTGTTTGCTGTCAATGACTGTCCCAACATGTTTGTCATTGTCAAGTATGAAGTGTCAAGTCATTGTGTGATGGCTAATATTAATCCAGATGTGCAGGCCAGCACAGCAGCGTGTTTGAATGTGTGTGGGTGTACATCAGTGAGTGAAGGCTCTGTGAGGTGGCTTTTGTTCTTCAGATTTTAAAGTGCAAAACTTGGAACTACACACTGTACTTCAAGTTTTATAACAAATTAACGCTACATTTATTAATTAAGGTAGCACGGTATCATTTATTAGTCATGTCACAACACATGGTTGCACACTGAGTTGTAGCACCATTATGCTACACACACACACACACAACACCCTAAAATAACATATACAGTTATGTACACATAGATTTACATATAGCTATCTATGACACACTAGAAGGTGTGGATGGTGTGAGAACTGTCAGTGTAGTTTCATGTTATTTATTTATAACGGAATTATATTATGGAGGATAAATAGAGGAGTCTAACAGCCTGAAGAAAGAAGCGGCTCTGTAGTCTGGTGGTGCAGCGGGTGAACACGCTGTTCTTGGGGTGGATACTGTCTTTTAGTATTCTTTGGGCTACTTTGACATCACCTCTGTGACATCACTGATCCTGTCATTCCAAAAACTGTTAACCTATTTCACCTTAGCTGCACTGATGCCCAGAGCTTTAATATTAAGCCTTAATATAATGTGAGTTCTATGAAAAATACCCAACTTTTTTGGAACTTTAAAAATATACAAAAATGGCAATTCAACAATCACACCAACTTCATGCACTTTGTGGAAGTGAGAAGTCCACAATCATGCAGCGATTGAACTTTTCTCTTCATTTCTGTTTGTGTATCCTCTGCATAACTATTTCCATCACTTCCACATGTCAAACACAACACCTTCTGGGTTTAGCACACTCACCAAGGATGTCTTCAGTGATGGGCTGCTGTCCTTCAACACTGTGTGTTATGAATTTATGTTGAGTGCAGATGACATCATTATGCAGACTAAAGGAATCACTGAATGTCTTTTGACAGTTCATATTTTGCTTGATGGAAATGGTGTTCACTAATCTGATGGAAGAAGCCATTCCAGTAAAGTCATTTACATAAGATAACCTTAATGTAACATTAACACTACACCACTAATGAATTAATTCAGATTACTTCAGAAGGATTTTGTTGTATTTTTTGAAATCTTCTTTACATGCCAAAATATAGTCCAATATCTGTGGCAGTCACAGGCCTGCAACAAGTGTGCAACTCAAGTGATGAAGTTACTACCTGTTGAGGGGTCTTTTTTTTTTACAATGCAACAAATTTCCTGCCACTGTTGCACTGGCTTCTCTTTCATATAGTGGAGTTATTATTTAAAAATAAGTTGATCTAAGATCTCCACTCAACTAAAAAAGACTTTTGACAGGCTTTATTTTGTAGAAAAGATTTCTGGAACTGTGTGGGTGGATATGACATACTCTAAGTTCAGACTTCTTGGTTTGTGGACAGAATCATGTGCAGTGAAGGAAAGCGATTTAATGTTAAAATAATTTGCCTCTGTGGTGAAGCCTGAAAATGCTGTCCGGGAAAACTAGTAAGACTGCAGTTATGCACTGCTGCAGCTAACACTGCAGCTATATTGTGGTTACTCCAGTTATTGTGATGAGTATCTTACTGGTAATGTTAGATAGATACATAAATAGAGAGAGATAGAGAGACCACGATGCGCAGCAGCAGCAAATCTGCATGTTGAAATGTCCTTTAGCAAAATATTAAACCCCAAGTTGTTGTGCCATCGTTACTTTCAAATGAGCTGTTGGCACCTTGCATGGCAGCATCTGCCATCAGTGTAAGTGTGTGAATGTGTGTGTGAATGAGTGTATGTAACATGTGGTGTAAAAGTGCTGTAAATGGTTGAAAGACTAGACTAGGTGATATATGAGTACAGTTCATTGGGCTCAGGATGAACTGAGCCGTTGGTCTGGCAGTGTGAAAGTCATCATGTTTCCGTCTGAAACTAAACTCTGTATTCCATGTACATGGAGGAGTGTTATGAGTTATAATATATTGTATAATGGTATATTATAATATAATATTACACAGAAGTACTGTATAAATGTGGCATACAGCATGCTACATTCCCTGCTACTGATGTGATGTAAATTATGTATGTAAACCTACACTTCCTGTTGGAACTCAATACTCTGTGACTCTTGTTTAATTTACACTAAATCTCTGTCAAATGAGACAGAAATAATTTTGTAAGAGTAGTGTTTTCAGAAGAAATGAATCTGGTTCTGCTTTTGTTTTGCCTTTTAGGTTCATTGCATCGTGGTGGCTGAACTTGTTGACGGGACATCCTTTAGGGAACCGCCATCCAAAAGCTAGTATGGCTGACAAAGTGAATACATTGCCATTCTTCTATGGCAACATCACCAGGGAGGAAGCAGAAGACTACCTGCGGCAGACAGGCATGACCAACGGCTTGTACCTTCTACGGCAAAGCCGAAACTATCTCGGAGGCTTTGCACTGTCTGTGTCACATTCAGGCCGCTGCTATCACTACACCATTGAAAGAGAACCCAACGAAACATTTGCTATCGCTGGGGGTAAGAGCCACCGAACCCCCGTGGATGTGATTGATTATCACTCCCAGGAAATGGATGGCCTTGTGTGTCTGCTAAAGAAGCCCTGCAACAGGCCAAAGAATATGCAGCCAAAGGTGGGGCGGTTCGAGGACCTGAAGGAAAAACTGATCCGAGAATATGTGAAGCAGACTTGGAACCTGCAGGTTAGTTTCATCTCTCTCCTGTAAGCAGAAGGACGATCATCTAAGAATGTTAAGACAGTAGAGTGAGAACATCAGTAGCAGTACAGGTTTACAACTACAAGAAGTACAGTCAGTCAAAACTGAGCAGCAGTAGATGTCAGGTCGTCTGATAGAAATCCATCTGGACATGGATAATCCTTCCAATGAAGAATCCCTACAGGTCTACTGTAAGGCCCAAAGAAAGGTTTATTATCCTTAAGCAATGAAAAGATTGTTCCCTCATTCCTCAGTGTAAGATTCATCCCACATAGCAAACATCTAATCAATATATATTTTATCAGAAGCGATGGTCAGCACCTTGCTGTCAAGATTACCAACATTTTTACATCTCCATTATTTCATTCCATACCAGTTTTACCCAAGCTGTGCCTCAGATCATTCATCTTATTAATGAAAAAGTTATTAAAATAATTTTAGACAAAAACATACCAAAGAGCCACATGTGTTTTCTCTTCCTTCTCATGATTTCATTCATATTCCAAAGTTTTCCCGTTATGTTTGTACGATCAATTCTTTACCTGTGATATTATTTCTTTTTCCTTTTGTTCATTTACTCTATAAAATCTCATATGCAATAACTGTGTTCAACTTACATCAGCGGAGTATTCGATTTACCATAAATAATAAAACTTACACAGTATCTTAAGGGATACTCACAGAGTTACAAAAAACTGTAGGTTGTAATAAACTTACCAAAATATCTGCTGATGAAAATGATTTACTTTATCGTGTGTTTTACTTCCTTGGTTGGAAAATTGAGAGCTTTGCGCGTCATGTAATAAAGTTTTTCTTTTTAGTTTTTTGAAACAATCAAGCATCAAGCCTAAGATTCACCTGATATGTTTTTACCTCTCTATGTATGTCAGCTGTGATGCAGTGTTTACCTGTCTGTGTAGCCAATATCATCTTGTTCTTATATGTGTGCGCTTATCACTGTGTGTGTGTGTGTGTGTGTGTGTGTGTGTGTGTGTGTGTGTGTGTGTGTGTGTGTGTGTGTGTGTGTGTGTGTGTGCAGGGTGCAGCTCTGGAGCAGGCCATCATCAGCCAGAGGCCTCAGCTGGAGAAGCTCATTGCCACTACTGCACATGAAAAAATGCCCTGGTTCCATGGAACCATAACTCGAGAAGGCTCTGAACCAAGGCTTCAAAATGGCTCCCGTACGAATGGAAGGTTTCTGTAAGTATTAAGTATGAAGTGTCTTTGCATAGCTATTGGTTGTATTTATGGTAAATGGTGTATTTATATATATATATATATATATATATATATATATATATATACACACACACACACACACACACACACACACACACACAGGGTTTGAGAGGCAGGGTTTCGGCTGAAGAAACACAGGGAAATCCACACCCACACACACCCGCACACACGCATACACACAAACACACACACACACACACACAAACACACACACACACACACACACACACACTGTGGTTTCCGCTCTGGCAGTTTGCAAAGGACTTCCTGAAGTGGCCAAAACAAGAGGAAGAATGACAGCCAGGCGAGATGTGACTGTTCTGTCCTTTTTCTCATCAGCGTCGTGGAGAAAATGTTGTATTTCCACTGAAACACTAATTGATGTTTGATTATTGTTTATTTTATATTTTTATTTTGCACCTGTGGCTAGAATCTTCTGGAGTCATTTTCTAAGTTCAGGCCTGGCTTCTAACAATGGCAAATAAAAGATAACAAAATTACAAATGGTTATGCTGCATTTCTAGATATTTGTATTTATTTAATATTTTTGCAGTTTTAACATTAGTAGAATATAATTTAGTTCATAAAAGGGACTGGAGCCGGCATAAATAATGACACACAGGCCATCTATTTAAGTTCCTGTTTAGTTCCTGTAACTGAGCTTCTGTTTCTTACTGTAATGTCAGAGTTGCTTCTTCCTTTCTAATGTCTGAAAATATTCACACCATTTATCGACTATGCAAACTTACCCTTGTGGCAAACGGCAAAAAATAAAATAGAATAAAATGGTATTTAAATATTCATCTTTGAAGCTGTTCTTACAAAATGTAACAGAAGAATAAAATTTTATATATATATATATATATATATATATATATATATATATATATATATATATATATATATATATATATATATATATATATATATATATATATATAGGATTGTTGTAAAGATTGAAATGTATTTAAAATGTGTGGGTCACACAGCACACTGTCCAAATTTTAAATTGATGAAATTATAACATATAAACATGAGAGTAATTGATAAAAGTTCATCCATCGCAGAAGTCTCAAAACATGTCAGAAAACCATGAGCATTGATAAGCAGTACAAAGTTAGTAGAGTCTTGAAGAAGAGGAGTTATAAATAATCTTCTTCAAAGACACGCTGACTACATGTCTGAGCTCCAGACCCTTCAAGTCAAGACAAGCTTCTCTTGTAACCCCTATGTATTTCCTGTATGGTTTAGTCTTGGTCTTTGAACTGATACACTTGTGATCAATGCCTGTGCTCTCTTTATGCTCTACTGTTCTCTATGTACAGGAGCTTTGCTGTGCTGGATAAATTAAACACCATCCGTTAACAACCACTGTAACTGTAACTCAGTGGATAGGATAATAGTGTTGAAACTTTGGACTGAAACGTTCAGTTAAAACTGTAGAGCACCACTCAAAAATGATTAATGGCCCGGTATGGAGTGCTTCAGGGAGTCCTTAAACTCAAAGTCATCTTGTTCTTTAAAGGTGTTGTGGATTAGAAGTCTGAAATAAAGTCTGTGGTTTACACATGTTTTTTTGTTCCACAACTTCAAATATGTCAGTAATTATTCCACTCATGAATTTCAAAGCTTTTTGTGTGTCTCAAAAATTTGGTTGCTAACAAGTGTCTAAACAAGACTCCAGAGGTCTCTGCTATTTTATTTTTATGAATTATAAATTGTGAATTGAGCGCTATTCAGTTCAATTCAATTCAATTCAAGATGGTGGAGTGATTGGCAGCAACCCAGGGGAGCAGTTGGGGGTTCAGTCCCTTGCTCATGGACACCTCGGCAGTGCCCAGGAGGTGAACCTTGCACTTGACAGCTACCAGTGCACCTGCTGGACTTGAACCTGCCACACACCGGTTCCCAGATCCCTACAGACTGAGCTGCCGTTGGCCCTTATCAGTACTCTGAGCGCCACTTCCAATGGAAATCTCAATAAGAGTGTCATCACATACCACCTCAGCATCCTTATCATCCACTTCTACTTTGTGACTTTTTTTCTCTTCCCTTTTGTTCTTGTGTGTGCAGGATCCGACAGAGAGATCAGAATGGATCTTATGCTCTTTGTTTACTACATGAAGGACAGGTCATGCATTATCGCATTGACAGGGACTCGGCTGGTAAACTCTCTATCCCAGATGGCAAGAAGTTTGACACTCTGTGGCAGGTTAGCACACATATATTACATTGACATATTTCTTGTTATTTTCATGTTGGTCTTCACTTATGACACTTTTTCAGCAGGTATCAGAAGTGCTGCCAAGTGAATGTAAACTATTTATTTCTCTCTGAAATGTTGAAAATGAAAAATATTATTATGCATGGTTGTTATAGTAATCTACTATGGACATTGCTGCTTCCAGGGCTGTGGCTAGAAGTCTGGGAGTCATTTAAATCTTTTTCACATTTGATGTATTTATGTAACTGTGTGTATAGTCCTGAGCACTGTGATGAGTGTCTGACATGTGAACTTTACCACAGCTGGTGGAGCACTACTCATACAAACCAGACGGCCTGCTGAGAGTGCTAACAGAGCCCTGTCAAAGACCTGATGGAGACATAGGTAAAAATGCACACAACAAATCTATGAGACTAAGACAACAACAACAACGACTTTATGAGACAAACACATTCAAACTCCAGTTCACTGCATTTTCATGAAAATATGCTCTGATCCATATTTGTCATTATCTCTGTTCATAGCAATAGGACGACCTCCGCTCCCACGGGACCATCCGGCATTGGGTGTCTTGGTAAGTTCTGTGTGTGTGTGTGTGTGTGTCCCGTGTTTTTTAGGCATTTGCATATTCTCATGGTTCTTTGGCTACTACTCATCTATGTGTTTCGCATGATTTGTGAAAGAACTGGAGGATGCTGTTTGAATTAACCTTCTTTTTTGACATTTTCTTAAATACAGTTGTCTGAAATGGGTTTAAATGATGTCTTTAATTGTTATTGTTCCTATCTTATGTTTTCTGACAATAGACCTCATTATTCTCTCAATATTCTGCCCTAATCATTCTATTAAACATCTACAGACAAAGTGAAGTAGAATTCAGTGAGTCATGAACCTGACTCATATATTCGAGGGCAGGAATGAGATTTGTGTGCACTAATTATTAATCTAAGCACTCAAACTATTCATTAAAGAGCATGCTAAATTAAATATTTGGATATTTTCATAATCCTGACTACCACAGAATCATTCACCTCCACTGACTTGAGATGAAGGCATAACTCTTAAAATCTGGGTATATAATCTGTGGACGTGGATAGATACCACACAAAGAAATGTTTTTTGGATTATTTGGGTGAATCAGCCCTTTTGTTTTTGCTTTCCTTTTCATGGACACGCTGTACAGTAAAAAAAAAACAAAAAACAAGGGAATGCTGTATACTGTACTGTATGAAGAGTAGTTCATTCTTCCTGTAGTTTGAGTCAGTAAGTGAGTGTGTATGAAACAGAGATAATCACCTTTTAATAATGTTTCTGACATTTTGATTTCTAGCAAAATGCAGCAGATGGAATTCTCTCTAAATTCATACCTGGCCGAAAAAAGGTGAACTACCACTCACACCTCCTCAGATCAGCAGATAGTTTCACAACTGGCTGCGTACATACGTGACATCACAATAGTTGCCTGCTTAGAATCTAACACCACCCAGAGGTTACTTTCTGAAATTACATCCAGCAGTCTTCTGCTGTGTCTTGCTCAGTAGCTCCTCGTCATGCCATCTACTATACACTGGTTGCTTGGTTTGGTTACAGTAAATCACAAAAATTCTTTGTAAAGAACTATCTAGTACTAATTAAAATAAAATAGAGAAACAAATCTGAGACAGTATGCAAAAAAGCCATTTGTTTTGTGTATAGGGATAGTAGCATTGGGCCAGACTTAGCTCAAAGTAATTTAGGTTTAGGTTTAAATATATACTCAGATCATATATGTACTGTCACACAGTCCAGCTCTCACATAAGTGAGACTACCTGAAAAGTTTAGTTTTGTCTGCGCCAGAGTTCAATTAACAGCTTTCAGAACAGCCCAAACAGGATTGTTTGAACTGGACCAAGCAGGATATGTGCCTGTAGAGACAGAACCAAATGATAATGTAGGTATGTAGAGTAGATTTCATAAGCAATTCATTTCTTGAAGAACTCCCATGAAACTAACAGAGATCCATTCTAATCATTTTAATGGACACCATGTACTACAGTGATACTGACATATCACAGAACCTGTTGTCATTTTACTGTTTCTTTTCCACTAAGTCATGGATGAATGAGTTCTGAACATGAGGAGAGCCCCACATCAAATTCTCATATTTGGAAGAATCAATCTTTATTAAACCTAAACATCTGTCACTGTAATACAGGTTCTATATAAAGAGCATCACCCTGAATACTGAATGAATTCACTCATTTTAGCAGTATACCCTGTCAAAATCTCCTTCCTGTTTTTTTTCACCTTGGATGTTCTATCAAACACTGTCTTCTCTGATGGACTGATTATAGAGGCCAGGATCTCGACCCAGCGTCACAGATCTCAATCCCTATGAAACCAGAGTGCCCAATAATCAGGCAGCCAGCAAAGGTCAGTCATGTAAAATGTATAGACGTGTACCTACACGCTGTATTCAACTGAAAATTGAGAATACTGTTGCTAACTTGCTTGTAGATCCCCTGCATACTCTTTTGAAATGTACAGATACATATTCTTTTCAACAAGCTTTGTTTGAACAGTCAGTCTACGTGTGGCAGCCACTGATTTAGGATCTCGAGGTTTTCATGTTTTATGTTTTTTCTCTTATCAGAGGCCATGCCAATGGACACAGAAGTATATGAGAGTCCATACGCAGACCCAGATGAACTTAGGAGTTCCACAGTAGATCGGAACCAGCTCTTCTTGGAAGATGGAGAACTAGGCTCTGGAAACTTTGGTACAGTCATGAAGGGAATCTACAAGATGAGGAAGTATGTTAGGTCTCATCCCATCATATTACACCTGCATATAGTCACCACACCACCACCTCCATTGTAACTGTTACTGTAACTGTAACTGTAACTAACTCATGATGCTGTGATTATGGATTGTCAGACAACTGCAGACTTCACAATCCACAAATTGTGATATCATTAAATTAAATAATAATAATATTATTCAGTCATGTTCATGACTTGCAGTAGTATTTTTAACTGAACTGGCAGCTCCAGCTGCCCTGCATCAGAGCCTCCTTATGTGTGTCTCACAGGACTTTAAACAAGAACCATACATGGATGGCTATCATAATGTTTTATTCACTGTATTAACAAAAATTACCCAAACACCCATTTTTCAATCTACTTCCATCTGGTTGCAGATCCAGGACACGTTTCAGTAAAAGTTTTGTCTCTTGTGCCATCACAGTACTGACACAGTTCTACATGAATCACAAAAATCGAATTCACTATGAGAATATTCTAATTAAACACAAAGCAGTAACATCTATGCCAGACAAACTCAAAGTATACTGCACCTAGTCTCTACTTTCCACACCATGCCTCATCCATCATACCTCTCACTATATCCTCAAAATCTTCAGTGTTGTAACACCATGGATTGTAAATCGACTTAGACAAACTTCATCTCATACCTAATATAGCCATACTAAATACTACATGTACATACAAACATTCATACATTGTTACTCTCTGTCTGCGTTTGTGTTGTATGTGCACTTTAATGTAGTCCTGTATGCACTATGTTCTATTTTTGATGTAGCACTATAGTCCCCGGTGAACCACTGTCTCGTTTCACTGTGTACTGTGTATATGGTTGAATAAAACCCCTTGAATCTTGAATCTAGATCATTGTACACTGTATTTATAGTACTGATGTACTTTGTGTACTTGTTTAAACCTTATTCCAACCTAAACCGTGTTCTTTATTTGTTGATCCTCGTCTGTGTTATCTCTGACTCTATCTGTGCCAAATGTCTGCAAAGTACATTTTTGGTGAGAATCAACACAAATTAAGTGTCAGAGTAACCGTAACATTAACCCTTCCTATGTATTAGAACAGAGAAGCCAGTTGCAGTTAAAGTCCTGAAGAATGATGATAACAACCCATCAGTACGCGAGGAAATGCTGCGAGAGGCCAATGTCATGCAACAGCTGGACAATCCTTATATTGTCCGGATGATCGGGATCTGTGAGGCAGAGAACCTCATGCTGGTCATGGAGCTGGCTGAGCTGGGACCACTCAACAAGTTCCTGCAGAAAAACAAGTATGTACTCCATTTTTATTTTTATTTTACTCCATTCATATTTACTGTTCTGTGGCTGAACCTAAGAAATATTCACACATGATCATATCAACATCAATGTCAATATAAATATCAATACTAATTAGCACAACAGTTAAATAACTATGATTGTTCATCTACAGGCAAACAACCGTAAAGAACATCACAGAGCTTGTCCATCAGGTGTGTATGGGCATGAAATACCTGGAGGAGCATAACTTCGTCCACAGAGACCTTGCTGCCAGGAACGTGCTGCTGGTCACACAGCACTATGCCAAGATCAGCGACTTCGGCCTCTCCAAAGCTGTGGCTGAGGAGCAGAACTACTACAAGGTAGCAGCTGCCAGGGGCTGACGGGGACAAACAGTGATGGACATTATTATTTGTGTAGCCTATATCTGTAGGTTAAAACTGTCTTTTTAGCCTAGTGTTTGACTGCACTGTGTAGACAACACATGGAGATGGTGGAATTTCTTAGTTATTAATAACTCAGAATGCTGCTTTATCACTTTATTTTGGACATTCCTCAGTGTACCAATAGAGGGAGCTTGCGTACCATCAGTGCCAAGTTTGAGAATCATTAGATTAAACAAAAGTTCAGCATAAACTGTGTTTAGAGCAATGTTCCAGGAACACCAGGACTGTTGTCAGTGTTGTCATATATGTATCCATCTGATGTATCTATCTGATATTTAGTGGAAAAACTGTTAAGGAGACACTATGAGCATACAACTATGTATATGAGCACCAATGTGAAGTACATTGGTGCTCATATACATAGTTGTATGCTCAAGGCCAAGGTCAGAGATCCTTACACACACAATGTTGTTCTGTCTGATGAAGATTGAAACAAAGTAACACATTTACACAGTTCCTGCCCTACACCTGGTTTGCTGGGAGTCTTCCCATAGTGAGGACAAAATGCTATTTGCATGAGCACAAGATAAAATTAGCATGAAGCACACCTGTATAAGTTTGATATGAGGCATACTGTGCACACACACACACACATTCTTCCATCCAGATGCTTTGAGCTACCAAGTGCATCAACTGTACACTGACATTAAGGACTGAATTATAAAATCAACCTGCCGTTGATTTCTTCACCATAATGATGCATTCATTAAACACATAAGGAGGCTTCAACATGAACTACAGTATGTCTTAATCAAAGTATAACCACATACAAATACTTCAAATAGCTATATGTTTGATATGTTACACGCTGTGGATGAGGATGATGTTGATAGCTGACCTATGCTTTCAGTATAGGAAGAAGTGGATGTACAGCTGGTGCATGTGGCAGCTCACTGCATCTGTGCATGTGAATATGTGGGTGCACAAAACAATATTAAGGTAGTTATGATGGGTCCTACTGTTTATCATACTGTGTTGTCACATGACCAAATAGAGACTTATTACCAAACAAACATCATTGCTTATCTGTATATAGGAAAATGATTCATTGAATTGAAGATTTTTTTTAATTTATTTTTATATTCTATTTTTTATAATTTATGTAGTGTAGTGACCATTTACCAAAGGCCCAGGTCTAGGCCACTTAGTCAGCTGAGTAATCTTATTTCTGACGTGTGTCCATGTACCTAACTCAGTCCTCTTGCGAAAACCTACTGCAATCACGAGCCATGATTTCCATTAGCATATTGTTGACATCATCATAATATGAAGTCACTTCCACTATGTTTGTATGTGTCACCTCCAGGCTAAGGGTCATGGGAAGTGGCCAGTGAAATGGTACGCTCCTGAGTGTATAAACTACTTCAAATTCTCATCCAAAAGTGACGTGTGGAGCTTTGGGGTGCTCATGTGGGAGGCATACTCCTTTGGCCAGAAACCATACAAGGTATAAACAACATCTAACCAACCAGAGACATGAAGACACTTAACACAGCGACTCACTCACTCACTCACTCACTCACTCACTCACTCACTCACTCACTCACTCACTCACTCACTCACTCACTCACTCACTCACTCACTCACTCACTCACTTATACAACTTGTAGGAGATTGTCTGACAACTACACAACTACAGACAACATATGAAATATTTAAGAACAACTATTTTGTATCAACTCAACCACTTTTCCTTCCAATGGACAATGTCTGCTTGTTGACATCACCTTTAAACTCAATGTGTCACTGTTCACAGGGGATGAAAGGAAATGATGTCATGCAGATGATTGAAAGTGGACAGCGTATGGACTCCCCAGCAAACTGTCCGCCAGAGATGTATGACCTCATGAGGACCTGCTGGACATACAAGTAAGTGACAGTAGATGACCAACAGTGCGTCCTGCAGCAGAGTGCTGTCTTTGTGTGTGAGGAGAGCTTGTTTTTCATGCTTGCTGTTTTCATGTCTTCCAGGGCAGATGAGAGGCCCGCATTTACTGTCGTTGAGCCAAGATTACGAGAGTATTACTACGACACTGCACAATGATTCTTCATATGGATGTTATGAGACTATGCAAACTATTGGTTGATGAGGAAACTGCATTTAATCATGTATAAATGACTGGGGATGGTTTGAATTATAAATGCTGTTGTAAAACACTGAAAATATACACCATAATTATGCAAATTTATTATTTGTCCTTCCTGAATGTAAACAGTATGAAAGTTGTAATAAACAGAAAAAAGTCCATCTTGTTCGATGAACAGCTAACCAACTACACAGCTGATTCATTTGGTAGATTTTTCATACTGTAAAAGCATCATATGTATTATAATTGCTTCATTGTCATTATGTCATAGTTCAACCACAAGTCCTTGAAGAAAGGTCTGATTGTTTCATGGAGAGACCTGGAGGTCTTGGAGTTATCAGCAGGGGGTGTTTCTGTACTTACATATAAATCATATGTATATTATCACTGTAACTCATTAACTAATGCTAACTAATGCTACCTAATGCCAATAAATGCTAAATTAATGCTAAAACCTGTCAGTATTATACAGTTAGTGTCCTGGAGATCCACTGATATTTAACATATGTAAGAGTAGAGTTACTCCAAAAGGACAGAGGCATTGTTCATTTCAAGCTTTGGTTTCTCTTTAAAGATATAATACATAGCATTAAAATGTCTACAAAAACTAGACTTATTTTGTTGTTATTGAGTTGTGTAGTTCCATTATCTCAAATGTTTCCAACAATGTTTCAGTCCAGAGAAATTTCAAGGTGTTTCATTTGGTCACATGTCACACTTCCACCTCCAGCTGTTTTAACTGATGTCTGAGAGTGAGGATGGAAGTATACAACCATGACTGAAGGTCACATGAATAACTCCAATACATGATTTCATCACTAAACATGAGTAACTCCCAGAGTAACTCCCATGATCCATGCTACTTCATGACAACAAACTGCAGCTTTTGTTATTGTTTTGATGAGACCCCTTTTGGGGGAAAGACATATGTGCATCTAGAATAATCATCAGTAGCGGGTGAAGGGTCAGTGACAAATAAGAGTTTGCATTATGAGCAATTAAAAAATGTTTTAAAATATAGTTTTAAAAGCTACCATCAGGTTTGCAAAAATGTATATTTTGCATTTCTGTTGGTTTCATGTAATTTCAAATAGATTTTGAACTATTTTTTACAAAACGAAAGACTGATTGCCCCTGAAAATGTCAAATGGTGTAACCACAACAAAAGGAGAACTATTAACTATTTATTTCCACCTAGAGTGTATGCAAGTGTACCTATATAAACAGTTACTTGATTTTAATATATCACTTTAAAAAAGATTTCATTAGGATTATTTTAAAATAAAATTGTGTGCGTTTTTGCAATATAGAGCAGGACAAATGCTGAAAATCCTTGCCGTTTTCTAAATAACATTGGACAAATTATGTATAAACTGTTAAAAATATGTTAGCACATTGCAATAGAGGGTTACATCTGATTCCCCATGAATTTTCCTGT
Source organism: Collichthys lucidus (assembly GCA_004119915.2). Lineage (NCBI taxonomy): Eukaryota > Metazoa > Chordata > Actinopteri > Sciaenidae > Collichthys > Collichthys lucidus. The sequence goes on along the minus strand of CM014093.1, from coordinate 1,474,042 downwards.
AAATCATAACATTTTTATAAAAAATACTGGTTACACCAACTGACACTGGTTTGTGTCAATTGGTGTAACCAGTATTTTTCATCTGAAAATCAAGCATGACAGTCAACGAGGTCCATTGAACTTGTTTTTTATTATTTTTCGATGAAGAAAAAACATCAACAACAAGAATTGGGTGTTTTATACACTGTCCAAAAATTAAAGAAACACTTTGAAAACACATCAGATCTCAACAGGAAAAGAAATCACGCTGGATATCTTTCCTGATAAGGACTGGGTAATGTGTTAAGAATGAAAGGATGCCACGTCAATAATAGAAATTAAAACTATTAATCTACAGAGGGCTGAATTCAAAGACATCCCCAAAATCAAAGCAAAAAAAAAGATTTTGTAGCAACTCCTAATGATAATCTGTAGTTTGTATGACCTCCACATGCTTGTATGCATGCCTGACCAGTTCATGTCTATCACATGTGCTCAGGTTGAACCTGCTCTCATCTGTGAAATCGCAGGGCACCAGTGGCTAGTTCTGGTGTTCTGTGGCAAATGCCAGTCGAGCTCCATGGTGCCGGTGAGCACAGGGTCCAGTACAGGACGTCAGGCCCTCAGGCCACCCTCATGAAGTCTGTTTCTGAATGTTTGGTCAGAGACATTCACACCAGTGGCCTCCTGGAGGTCTTTGTAGGGCTCTGGCAGAGCTCATCCTGTTCCTCCTTGCACAAAGGAGCAGATACTGGTCCTGCTGATGGGTTAAGGACCATCTATGGCCCTGTCCAGCTCTCCTAGATTAACTGCCTGTCTCCTGGAATCTCCTTCAAGCTCTTGAGACTGCAATGAGAATAAAGTTGAATCTAATCTAAAATAAAATAAAGTGCAGCCTAGTACAGCATAGTGATCACCTACCCTGTGGAGATGAGCTGGGAAACAGAAGACTGAAGGAACAGCTCCAGCTCTGATCCTGACTGTCTGACCTGTCCTGTCAAAATCCTCCGGTCTGAAATGCTCACTGCAGAGCACGGATGATGGACTGGCAGAAAAGCCTTACCTTCTGACAGCTGTTTCCCATTTCTTTCTCAGCTCTTTATCTTTGTGAAACCTACATAGAATCAGATCAATCGATCAGAGTAGTTACTTCGGCCCAATTTAGTTAAATAGGAAAGAGTTCTTGCTTGTTTGGTTCACCGCGGGACAATATTATGCGCATGACTTCATAGTATCAGACACAAAGTCAGCAAATTCTGTTCGTAAAATTACGTTATAATGGCCAAATACAATCAAAAGTAATCTTTCATTCTTACCTGTGAAAGGTAATACCAAGAGATCTGTTTTGTACTGTAAACCGCTTGGTACAATTCCACGCAGAAAATGAAATCGGCATCTTCTTCGTTCGCTCCTATTCTCCGACCGCTCGACTCAGCCAGGTCCAATATGGCGGCGCCGTTTACGTACCATTCAGCGCTCAATGCGGCGTCTATGTATATATGTCTATGATGCTAACATGATGATTGCTAGCACATCAGCGCATCGGCACTAACATGCTAATGCTAACATGTTAATGCTGCTCCTGTGTCTAAATAAACATGTTAAAAAGGACTATTTGAGGTGTGCTTTTTGAATGACCTGACCTGCAGCTCACCCTGGTTGCTTGGCAACCTCAAGCATGCCTTTGACTAACTTTTTTGAAGTCTGTGTATGATATTGATATCAGACTATCAAGACTATATTTTTAATGTCGGCCATTTTATCCTTGTCTCTCGCAGACACAAACACAGACACATAGATAGAGAGACAGACACACCACACACAGGCAGACTGACAGGGCAGACACACACACACACGCACGCACGCACGCACGCACGCACGCACGCACACACACACAGGACAAGCACACGTGCACGCACATGCACGCACACACAGGACAAGTCTTTTAAAATAAGAGTCCCTTCAAAATAAGAGCCCATTAAAAAGGCAATAGTGACACAACCTAACCTACCTTATAACCTAGTAAATACTGTTTGTCCAGAACATCTTAAAGATATGAACTCTTTCTCTTCACACTGTGCACACATCCATGACATCTTAACAGTACATTTGAAGAAAAGAATAGCCTAATCTGTAGGTTAAAACTGTCTTTTTAGCCTAGTGTTTGACTGCACTGTGTAGACAATACATGAGAAGGTGGTATTTCTTTAAGTTATTAATAACTCACACAGTTCCTGCCCTACACCTGGTCTGCTATGACCCAGGAGGTTCCTACTTTGATTATAATTCAGCAATTCAGCTGAAACTCTTTAGTTTCTCATCCTAACATGGTCCTCTTCCCATAGTGAGGACTGGACCCTTATTTTAGCTTTGAAAGTTTTAAAAAGAGCTTCCCAAAGAAATGTATCAATATAAATAACAGAAAAACCTTGAAAATAACCTCATGTGAATCACAGAAATGTATACCAAACAGAGTTTGCTGCCCAAGGCCAGGTTGGCACAGCTGCAACATAGAATAAGCTGTAAAACTGTCGTCATATTTACAGGAAACAGTAAACAAAAAGCAAAATAAAAAAAATATTGGATGAAATTGTCACCGCTCAAAATGCTATTTGCACAAGAAAGAATTAGCATAAAGCACACCTGTATAAGTTTGACATGAGGCATACTTTGTGTGACTGTCTGTATGTGTGTGTGACACATACAGCTCTGGAAAAAAAGAAGAAATCACTGTGAGATCACTTTCTCTAGTTTTACTACTAACATCTTTATTTTATTCTATAAACTACTGACAATATTTCTCTTAAATTCCAATACAATTGGGAGTAGTTTACTTTACCGTCCACCAGGAAACTCAGCAAATCACAGAGTTGATGCAGCTGCAAGATTTACAACTGCATAGTTTTCTGGCATGCTCTCATAGTCCAATCAATCAATCAAGTCCAACAAAATAGTTCGATTCATTGTTTAAATTTCCATTGTTTTATTTTTCAACTGTGCTGAAGCCAACAATACAATATATACAGATGTGGATGAAAATATTGGTGCCTTTGCATTTTATTAAAATGATGCACCATTTGCCCTAAACAGTGTTGAAATTAATCATATGTGTCTATGTCATACAGTCTATGTTTGATGTGCAGTGGAATATTGATATTGATATGGATTTACAAAAACATCCTGATACCTAAATCAATGAAGACATCATAGATATATTAGATAACCCTCTTTAACTCTTTATACTTTGTACAGATGAATTTTTTTTTGGGTAAATTACTGAGAGCGTATTAAGTAGTGACCCCAAACATATTGTACATCAAAAAGCACTATGAGAAGAAAACATCTGTCCATTTTGAAGTAGTCCACTATAATTCCTGATCTGAATCCCACTGAACATCTGTGGAAAGAGTTGAAACTTAGCCATCGGCTTTGTCTCAGGCTGTTACCACATATTAAGTTAAGTCTACCAATATTTTTTTGGCATATCATTTTCATTCGTTTTATTTTTTCAAATAAACCGTTAATAATATTTAGAATAATAATAGTTTTAAAGTTTTCCGTTCATTGTGGAAAAAAACACATTCAAACTGTCAGTTTGAATATATACAAGCAGAATTCAGTTTTAAAAAGTTATAATGGTACCAATACTTTTGGTCACGTCTGCATATACTTTGATAACTTCCAGTGACATATAAGACCCCAAACCACCTGTTGAGAAACAGTTAAAACAGAAACAGTCCTTGTGACAGAGTCAGGGAGGAAAAGCCACATGTCCCAGGCTGGGCTGGCATGCGGTGACAAAAACTGTTTCTAAAAAAGCATAAACTAAATAAAAAAGACAACTTCGAAATAGTATGAAAGATGCCGTTACAGTTACACCTTAAGTGTTCCCCATGAGAAATGGCTGGGGTGCAGGCCTCCAGTATTGGGGAACCGGTCTTTCTTTACGCAACCTTAACTTGTGGTGGGATTCCCCCCGGCTTATTGCTGGGACATCTGCCGGAAGGAGGCCAGCCACAGTGGGGATGTGCAGCCTGATGTCAGGCTCTGTGCAGCAGCAGCATGAAGCCACAGGGTAGGTCTGCACGTAACCGCTGGCCAGGGCCTCAACAGTCTGTTCACAGGCTAGCACACACACCTTCTACTTATATCTTCACAATATCCCCGACCCTACCATCAGCACTGCATGTCTTATCTTCAAGCCGACAGGAACCTGATTCTACCCTGAACACTAAATCCTAATTGTAGAGTGGAAAAATGTGGCTGTCGTCTCTGTGATTTCACCCGCAGGTTAACTGGAGATCAGGTTTAGCACTCATCTTACACTGTGTGCATTGGACTACTCCACTGATCTTTATTTCACTCAATCCATTCACATCTGCATAGATCACCAGACGGATCAGACAAAACATGTTTTTCATTTGTGTGAGCTAACACTTTGCCCTGAGTATATCATAAGATATGTCTTTGTAATGTTTACCAGGTACATGAAAGAAATGATTCATGCTGGTAAAATATTTAGCATCTTTAACTAGTATATAAACATGAAATGTTTAATTCAAACAGTGGAATGTAGCTGTAAGCAGATATAGCCATTTATGTGATTATCAGTGTGCAGTGTGTGAATTTTAACTTATATGAAGCCATATCCTGTATTATTACCACTATTACTACTTTCACTGTAAAGGTATATACAGGCATTGCCTGTTTACACAGCAGCTTCTATTTCTTGGAGTTAATGTTAAACACATGAAAATACAGACAGTAGACTTAGATCTGCATTATAAACTATTACATTATGGATTTTTAAATCAAATACATTTTTTAAAATCAAATAAATTTTATTTGGATAGCCCAAAGTAACAAAGTACATTTGCCTCAGACTGACTGACTATTCTAGATTTAATAGGTAGCCAATGAAAGGAAGCCAAAATGGGAGAGATGTGATTTTCTTATCTTGGTTCCTGTCAGAACACGTGCAGCAGCATTCTGAATTAACTGCAAAGTCCTAAGAGACTTATTGAAGCAACCAGATAACAAAGAGTTACAATAGGTGTTTGGGTCCAATTACAAGAACTTCAGTTTTGTCTGAATTTAACATCAGAAAATTGTAGGTCATCCAACTTTTTATATCCTTAAGGCATGCTTGGAGTTTAGTTAACTGATTGGTTGCATCAGGCTTGATCAATATTCCCTAAAGGAAGCATATATAAACTGAATAGAAATGGTCCAAGTACAGAACCTTGTGGGACTTCATGACAAACTTTGGTCTGCATGGAGGATTCATCATTGACGTGAACAAACTGAGATCGATCTAAGAAATACGATTTAAACCAGCTTAGGGCGGTTCCTTTGATGCCAATTTGATCTTCCAGTCTCTGTAAAAGAATTTGATGGTCAATGGTGTCAAATGCAGCACTAAGATCCAACAGGACAAGTACAGAGATGAGTCCTTTGTCTGATGCCATTAGTAGGTCATTTGTAACTTTGACTAATGCGGTCTCTGTGCTATGATGCACTCTAAATCCTGACTGAAAATCCTCAAATAGACTATTGTTATGGAGAAAGTCGCACAGCTGACACATCTTAGACAGAAAGGAAGGTTTGATATCGGTCTGTTGTTGGCTAAGACCTCTGGTTCTAGAGTGGGCTTTTTAAGAAGAGCTACCTTAAAGGACTGTGGTACATATCCTGATAATAAAGACAGATATATATCCAATAAAGAATGACTAACATCCTTGATCAGCCTGGTTGGGATGGGGTCTAAGACAGGTTGACGGCTTAGCTGCAGAAACGATTAAAGTCTTTGATGAAGATTGATGGGAGAAAAAGAGTCTATATACATAACAGGTTTTACAGCTGTTTCCAAACTTGCTGTATCAGAATGCAGATCAATGCCTGTTGAGGGCAAGAGGTGATGGATTTTGTCTCTAATAGTTATAATCTTATCATTAAAGAAGCTCATGAAGTCATTGCTACTTAAACCTAAAGGAATAGATGGTTCAGTAGAGCTGTGATTCTGTTAGCCTTCTCCTCTAATAATGAAGAGTAGTAGGCTGCTCTAGCATTACGGAAAACCTTCCTGTATGTTTTGAGATTATCTTGCCAGACTAGATGATATTCTTTCAGTTTAATGGCACACCATTTGCGTTCAGATTTACGTGCCTCTTGCTTTAATTTACGAGTCTGCTGGCTATACCATGGTGCTAGCCTTCTTTGTTTGTCTTCTTTTTCAGAGGTGCAATAGAGTCTAGAGTTGTCCGTAATGAGCCTGTAATACTATCAACAATATATAAATGCTTATAAATGCCATAGGAGAACTAGGAGTTAGTGGGCGTTCAGACAGGGACAGGCAGCGTTTTTCAATTCACGCAGGCGTTGCCCCAAAAAACGACGGGAGAGACCACACTACTTGTTGCCAGTTTGCCTGTCCCTGTCTGAACGCCCACTTAAGTGTAAGCAGATTATCATCAACCTGATGTCATCAAGCCATTATATACACTCAAAAGAAAACAAACATAGAAGCATTTCTGTGACAGAAGTTTTATTTACAAGTGCGTGATCTGGCCTCCTGTTCCATTCTGAAGGTGGCTCACAGGCTCACTTCACTTACTAAAATATAATTTCCATGGTGGCTCATTCCAGTGACTAGTTCAGAAAAGCAATTTGAGGCTTGATAGGGGTTTACAAAAACATCCTGCTGCCTAATTCAATGAAGACTGAAACACATACTGTAAAGTACAGAAGAAAAGGCAACTTGAAGGAAATGAACTCAAGTACTTTGTGACTGATGGCTGTTTGTGTTCGTGTCGAGGTGTCTGTGAGGACTATGACGTTGGAACACCTGAAATCTGAGTAGGGCTGGAAAAGACAAATCAAGTAAATAAACACAGTACGTGTCAAAGGTATGGACACACCTTCTATGTTTTTTCTTTCTTACTTTGAACACTGACATAAGACATAAAATCTTAGAAATATGTGTAAACTGATAATTATTAAAGTTTTATATTTTAGATTCTTTTGATTTTCAACAAGTGCTCAGCATATATTGTGTTCCAGGTGACGACCTCATAAAGCTGACTGAAGAGTGAATGAAGAGAGTGCAGAGCTGTCATAAAAAAAAAATAATCTAAAATAAAACAGATTTGACTTTCTTTACACTTTTTAGATTACTTCCATGTTATTTTACAGTAAAGAAAATAAAGGAAAACTATTGAATGAGACTTTGTGTCCAAACTACTAAGGGCTTGTCTGGGCTTAAAAAAATAAAGAAATGTAAGTCAAGATTGAGTTTTGAATTTGAACCAAATTTCAGTTCAGACTGGAGCCACTGTGGATGAACAGCAGCTTTGGAGTGACTGACTGAAGTTACCACCGTTTACATACAACTTTGCTCAGACCTGAACCTGGTTCTTTTTGAGGCCGGGTAAGCCTCTGGGGGGGAAATGCTGAATGATCCTTAGTATATGTAGAATGTTATTCTGTCATCATAGCATATTAAAATGATTCTGATGTTGATCTACAGAAAAATGAAACGTCTATTGATTGTTGATATGACTTTTTCAGAGGCACAAAAGTCAGAAACTGTCAAATCCTACACACTGTGGCAAATTCAAACCTCCACTCTCTGGACATTACTGAACTGAGGGAAAATCTAGTGTCTTATGACCTCATGCAGGCTCCTCTGGGGCATACAGCTGTTAGTATTGTGAACACAGTGGTACATTTCTACCAAAATAAAAGACAGAGCAAATAAACCATTCACTGATTATGGAAATGTCAATGGCTCTCTGACTGGTTGACTAGCCAAGAAGGCTACTGTTAATTACTAACGGCCAACAACCAACCAAGTCATTCATGTTTAGATTGCAGAAGCTTTAAGAGTTGTAAGCTGGGTCAGTGCTTAGTTAGTTTGCTTGGTTTCTCATTATACCTTAAGTGGTAGTTGACAGCCAGCAAGTGCTTTACTCTGATATTTAAATCAGTGGCAAAAACGCGAGTCAGGATCGACCCTAATGTCCCGCACTCAGACAGACATCCTCACCCATAAATATGTTAGAAGCAGTGAACAGTAGGAGAGTGAAAGCAGAGTGTGTGGCCTCACTCCCCTTTATAGTGAGGACACCTCTTCTCCTTGAATGCAGCCAAACCCTCCAGTCGGTCTTTAGTTGGTATCACCTGCAAAACAATAGAAATGTGTCAGTACAAAAAAGATGAACATCTTTAGCAGTGTTCCTGATTTTCTATAGTCAGGGTGAACTAAATGTAAAAAGCCCCTTTCAGTGTAACACAACACCAGCACTAATTACACCTGAAGTAACATCTCTAAAATCTCAAAACAAAACATGAGAGAAAAGGGCTGATTAGATTGGATTATGCTGCATTCATGTATTTAAAAGACTGACGTGAGCCTCTTACTTGCTTACTTAAACTTACATGAAGTCTTCAGTATTAAAAATGTTTTTGACCACTGTAGGTTTGTTTGTTTGTGCACAGGGATACGCCATCCTGCCTGTGGTTTCACATTACGTGACGACATTACATGTTGTGTATGTTCTGTGTGGCTAACAGCACAGAAACCATCTTTGAACAATGTGTGAACACTCCTAGTCAAAGACGTAGGGTGTCTTTCCTCTTCACATTCTGATCACAATTAATGAAAGTGTAAGTCTTAACTTCGCTTCCACCCAAATACAGATTTCATATAGCAGGTTAAAGAATGGTACAGCAAATTGTTTCATTACTAACCTGGGCATAGCATGCCTCTTCAATTGCCAGACCTGTAGATAGATCGACCTGAAACAGCATGTGACATCTTTTGGTCAGCGTTCACATTGCACAGTCTCTCATGTGTGACTCAGTCCTGATGCTTTCTAATTAACAACACACTGTGCAGGCACATGTTAGCGTTTCTCTGCTACACGATAAAAAGGAACACCAAGATGACTTTATTTGTCCTGAGAGAAGTGTGTCGTGGACAGACTGCCACATAAACACATACAGTAAGTGCAGTAAGAGACATAAAGTGCATTTACATACATGCAACACAGCATCTGTTTGTCCTGAGATTGGCTAATAGAGGAAAGCTCTTGTATATTTTTTATACATGTTACAATTTATACAAGTTACAAACATAAGTGGAAACCTGGCCATTGGTGTTGTATGTAATAACATCACTACCCAGTAGTGTCAGGTGTGGAGATGACACTTACCTCTATCCCCTGGCTAATCGCCAGTTTTGCCATTCTTACTGCAATTGGACCCTGTGGAGACAAAAGTTCAACAGTGACTGTCTTTTTAAAGGGTTGTAAGCTTTCATAAATTGCTGTGTCAGATATAAACTGCTGTTATAAATTGTCTTGAAATACTACAATATTATAGTGCATTTATCCAAGGCCTAAAATTCAGTGGCCTGCATCACTAAAGCTGCCATCTGTTTCCAGTTCTCGTGGCTGCGGCTTTGATCCTGCATGACGTCCACTACATATATTATTACTGCTACCATATCTTCATAAGTTTTTAATATAATGATTTGCTGCTGCTGTGCATCTGTGTCTCTCTATTTATCTGTCATTACCTGAGGGTTAATCTCACGGGCGAGCTCTAGAGCGCGCAGGTAGGCAGCATCTCCACTATTATTCTGCTCCACCGAATGGTTGACAATACCCAGACGACACGCCTCTGTTCCATCCACCACCCGGGCAGCAAAGATCAGCTCCTTAGCAAGAGAGACACTGATTGCCCTGGGCAGACGCTGTGTACCACCTACAAAAGGAAAGGTGAGACACCTGCATGGAACATGGCCTCAAATACTGACACCATCAACACCATAGCTATACATGCAGAAAATGATAGGTTCATGTAATCAGTGTCCATCAGTCAGTCAGCTTGAGGTCAGTCATTTGACTGTAAAAGATTGCGAATATCTACAGCAGACATGATGACACTCCAGAGGAGCAGCCATCTTAAGAACTGCTGCAGTATGTGCAGCCCATTAGCCTTCCCTTTATAAGTGACTCCCTCGCAGAATAGCGCCTGACAGGAAGTTAGACACAATGCAACATAAAAATTGAAACAGGAAATTATAAAATCTAGCCTTACCTGCCCCAGGAATAATTGCAAGTTTGGTCTCAACTAGTCCCATTTTTGCAGTATTGGCTGGAGAGATCAAAGAGCAGTTTTAGTACTCACAGAAATCCTTCTACTACCACTACAGTATACATGTGCAAAGATACAATGAAGACAAACAAATATGACAGTTCAGTACTCATCATAGAAACATTTTAAAAACTCCTTGTACATTAGGCTAAATCAAAGATCATTTTAAGAGAACAAGTTAATCAACAATGTTCAACCTCTTTGTTTCTGTTCAAACCTACTGTCTGCATCAGTGATGCCGACCTCTCAACGTACTATAGTGTATGAAAACTGTCTGCCCCATGGCAATAGCAAATCAAAAGATTTTTAATTTATCATGTATCAAGTGTTTCGTTGTTTACAAGTAGAGCACCTGTAAATGACAAAAAGACTTCCTGTGGCACAAGGAGGTTTTTTGTGAAATGTGCCATAAGTGATATTTCAGGACTGCTAATAATCAGTGATGGTGTTCTTGTACCCAGACTCATCTGCAACGTCAAACTAAGTCCACTCAGCCTTACAGGCGATTCGGATGTCACAAGCAAGGGCCATTTCCATGCCTCCACCCAAGGCAGCTCCATCTATTGCAGCAATTGTTGGTACGGGCAGATTACCTGGAAAACAAAAAGAAGCCAGTCAAGAGATGAGAAAACACATTAAACCACCAACATCACACAACTCCAACCTCCATTGGTGGGAAGTAGATTTTCTTCACTTCAGACAGAGCTACATAAGAAGTCCTCCGCAACACCCACTCAATGCCCGGCTTTAAATTTAGAAACTAATGACCTACAGAAATTAGAAAACAAGCCAGAGACACTTAACTCTCTAAATACTTCAAACTACATATCTCTAAGCAAACCTCACGTTATACTCATGTTTTCTTCCTAAACCTTAAAATCCACATAATCAACTGAGATGTGTTACCTTAGCTTCTGTCCCGCGAGACTGCCCGATAGTTAAACAGGCAGAATCAGTGTGATCATCACAAGTACAAAAATATGAATCAACACTAAAAAAAAGTTGAATTATGCTGCCTTGTCATGCTGATGTATGTCATTGATTTAAGTTTCAATTTTTTTTCATCTTTTTTAAATAATTTATTTTTTATAAATAAAAAAAATAATTAAAGCTGCAAGCAGCGATGGTCGGGCCCTCGCACATGCGCGCACGTCGAAATGTGCGCATGTGGAAATGTGCATAGAGCGCCACGCCCACACCGTATCCCCAAAATTCATCATTTTGATAACTTTTACTCAGGAAGTCTATGTAAACGCACCTACCAAGTTTGAAGTGAATTGGATACAATCCCTAGGAGGAGTTCATTCAAACATGACCCCTTGTCAACCAGCCCAGAACAGCAAAAATGGCGATTTTCATTATTAAATATCTTGCTTCCTGTTCATTGTAGCCCATTGCAGAACTGAAAGCCTTGAAGAAACAGCACAAGGCAGCACGTGAAGATGAGCGTGCACCTCTGGTAGAGTTCCATCTCATGCTCAGGAAGAGGCTCCTAATCCTGTGCAGAGCAGAACAACACAGGAGACGGCGGAGGGAGAGGGCTAGGAAGCGGGCCGCTTTCATCAACAATCCTTTCAGCTTCATGAAGGAGCTCCTTGAACAGAAACGAAGTAGACGCCTGGCCTGTTCGAAAGAGGAAATCGACCCCACCCGAGACCAAGAGCTAGGCTGTAATAAGACCGCCAGAGCCTGCTGAGGCCTTCGATCTGAGGGAGCCACTGCTGAAAGAAAGAATAGCGATCTCTGTGATCCGATCTTGGGATGATTCCGGATTCATTACTGTCATCGGTGCTAGACCTCTTTGCGCCCTTGCCCAAACAACTTTGTAACGACGACTGCTTCTTGCTCAGCGTAGCTAACGTACACTCTGTCGCTGACCGTGAGAGGAACAGCTGATCTGAGACAGCGCTGTGGTCTCTCTCCCTCTCTCTCCCTCTCCCTCCCTCTCCCAGAATGTCATTCAAGCCAACGAAGTCAAGATCCGTGGTCTTGAAGAAGGGCAGAGTAGCAGACAAGTTCCGCTTCTGTATCTCAGGAACACCAATCCCCACCATCTCTGAGAAGCCCATTAAGAGCTTGGGAAAGTTCTTCGACAGCAGCCTTAAGGATTCAGCCTCCATCAAGAACACCTGTGAGGAGCTGGAGGGATGGCTGAAGGTTGTGGACAAGACAGGCCTCCCGGGGAAATTCAAAGCATGGATTTACCAACACGGGATTCTGCCAAGGATACTGTGGCCATTGCTCCTCTATGAGTTTCCGATCACTACCATCTCAGATCTGGAAAGGAGAGTCAGTCGCTACTTAAGGAGATGGTTAGGACTGCCGAGGAGCTTGAGCAACATCACCCTCTATGGAAACACCTGTAAACTGACACTTCCCTTGAAAGTAAAAAAAAAAAAAAAAAATAGCAAGTTGCGGAGAGGAAGATCTCGTGGACTGACCTTTGGCAGGCAGAGCCACACCGCATCAAGTTCCTATTCCAGGCCGTCTACGATGTACTCCCCAGCCCTTCCAACTTGCACTGCTGGGGTTTGGTCGACACTCCAGCATGCCTTCTTTGCCAAAAAAAGGGGACCCTCGAGCATATATTGAGTTGCTGCCCAAAAGCTCTGGGGGATGGCCGTTACCGATGGCGTCACAATCAGGTGCTCAAGACCATCGCAGAGAGCATCTATAGTGGCATCACCAGCTGTTGGAGGTCTAAACCCACAAAGAAAACCATGAACGTTGTCAGAGCTGGGGAGAAACTGAATACAAGACCAAGAGCAACAACAGGGCTTCTCAACACTGCACAGGACTGGCAGCTGTCAGTGGACTCGGGGAGCCAACTCAAGTTCCCCCAGCATGTTGTTAAGACCACCCTCAGACCTGACATCGTTTTGGTGTCAGAGGCAATAAAGAATGTTGTCATGCTGGAGCTCACTGTGCCGTGGGAAGAACGAATGGAGGAGGCTAGGTGTTTGCCTGTGGAGGTAGGGTGCAGAGGCTTTGCCGGACAGTCTCTGTGCAGGGCCTACATTGCATTGGGCATCACAGGAGAGAGAAGGAGAAGGGCCATCCGGAACAACACAGAGGCAGCAGAGAAAGCCTCTAGGTGGCTCTGGATAAAGAGAGCGGATCGGTGGATAAATGCTGCTGGGGAACAAGCTGAGGTGTCATGAACCTCAGCTGGGCCGCCTGAGAGAAGGTGTCTGATGTTCGAAAGGCCCGAAACACCCAATGATCTCAGGTCCATCATTGATGATGTGCCCCAGCTAAGCATCAGTAGATGTTTCATTACAACTCCAAAAGACATTTTTGTAGGTCTTGCCATGTTCTACAACTCGGCTGAGTTTCATAATTCTGTTTCCAAAACTGTGGCGGGGCTGTTTGAAAGAAAAATTCAAGGGGGCGCTATAGAGCGCTTTTGGCCCGCCTCGTCATAAATTATGCAGGCGAATTGCGCATAATATTGGTCTTAACAACCCCAAGAAGTTTCAGACAGCTCTGACAAAGTATATGATAGCCGCACAGTTTTGCCCAAAAATCAGCAAAAAAGTAAATGGAGTCTGGGATTTTGTCAAAAAAAAAAAAAAAAAAAAAAAAATCGGCAGCGTCGACTTTGACTGTTGTCAACCACGCACCACATGCTCGGGCCCTAATAATAAACATACAAAATTCAATAGGGCCTCGCACCGCATGCCCGGGCCCTAAAAATAAAAAAAAAATTTAAAAAATAAAAAAATTAAAAATTTAAGCTGCAAGCAGCGATGGTCGGGCCCATGTGCGCACAGCGAAATGTGCGCACGTCAAAATGTGCATAATATTGGTCTTTATAATGCTGGACTTAATAACCACAAGAAGTTTCAGACAGCTCTGAGAAGGTGCTTCCTGCCGATTACTTCTTTGAATTTTTTTATGCATCACCACGACCACACAGTTTCCCAAAAATTCATAATTTTGATAACTTTTACTCAGGAAGTCTATGTGAACACACCTACCAAGTTTGAAGTGAATTGAATACAATCCCTAGGAGGAGTTTGTTCAAACATGACCCCTTGTCAACTAGGCCGAAACACCGAAATTGGCGACTTTCATTCTTAAATATCTAACTTCCTGTTCATTGTAGCCCATTGCTCTAAGAGTAATAATTATCAAATATCTCGCTTCCTGTTCATTGTAGCCCATTGCTCCAAGAGACTTTTTTGTAGGTCCTGTCATGTTGTACAAAGTGGCTGAGTTTCATAATTCTGTGTCCAAAACTGTGGCGGGGCTCGCACTGCATGCTCAGGCCCTAATAAATGTAATAATCAAAATGACATGACATCTTTCATTATTAAATAAGACAGCGAGGCATGAACATGCATCACCATCCATTGTGTGGAATACAAGTCATAAACAGTCAGTGATGTCCGTCAGTCTTTACCTAGCTCTGTGATGAGTGCTCGTGCTTTGGACACGAACGGTCCCACCTCACTCTGGTGCATCTTGGCCCTCTCCTTCAGGTCTGCACCTGCACACGGAGCATCACAAGCATCAGCATCAACACCAAGCCTGTGGCTTCCTTTAACCACAGCAGAGGAGAACATGTGGTCTACCACACAGATCTGTAGTATCAAGGTTTCTGAATAAAAGGCTAAATACAGAATTCTCTCTACTAGATTATTCCTGCTACAGTCAAGACGTCAATATGAAATATATGTAAACTGACAAAACATCTGAGAACTGATGGAAAGTGTACCTGCACAGAAGATTCCAGGAACCAAACTGCAAAAAATGACACTGCGCACTTTGTTATTTTTCTTGATATCCTCCACAGCTTCAAACATCTGAAAGACATTTTTTTGTTTATTGACAAGAGATTGCACTTATTTGTCAAACATGTCTATGTCTAATTTCAATTGAAAACTCAAATATACAAGAGAATGGTTGCAGATTTCAAGACAAACCCAACATGACAAATGATGTGCTCGAGGCTGTTTGAGGAAGAGAGAAGCTTTACTTGGGGCACCAATCAGTGGCTTTGTCATCTTTATCACATTCAAAGAAAAACAAAAAAAAGGAGGATAGCAGTACATACCATTTTGACCAGATTTTTGCTGATGGCGTTTTTGGCTTTTGGTCGGTTTATCCCAACGACGACAATACCTGAAAGACAGTGTTACATCATGCTGATTAAAGACACATACCTTAATGGAGAGGAGCATGATGGACATCACAGCATACAGCATGAGGACCATCTATGAAGAAAACTGTATATACTACACACTGTAGTAGAGATGTACATTACTAACAGAACATTGTTTTTACTGTTTCTGTGTTTCAGACCAACAATTCAGAATTGGGACAATGGACAGTTTCTGGCTGATTCACGCGTTCCTTGAACCGTTTCAAAACCATCTAATTACTTTACATTGTTCCAGCTGTGAGCACCTCATTTTCCTTTGTGCATTGCATTGTGGGAGAATAGCATTACATCCATGCACAACACATGAAAAAAAACTTTAGCATGAATACTTTACACAACGTCCATTATTAAAATGGCCAATATCGACCACCCAGATCAGGTGGTCTGATGTGACCTCTCACCTAATCCTAGGTCTGACTGAACTGTCTTAGCACTAAGCAGAGGTGGGAGAGGCTTTATTACGTAGAAAAACGACGTCACCGTGTAGTCCCTACCTGGACAGTTATTATGTTTCTTTATGCTGTCATTGTCTTTACAGCCTTTTACGATCAAATTCAGAAGCTTCCGCTCTGTCTGTTATTTTCCCGTTTAAACTATAAAATCATGTAAGTGAGAAGAACTTACCGGAGTCTTCTCCGTCCAGGTACCGGACGCGCAGGTCATCCTTTGAGTCGGAGCTGTAGTGTCGTGTCAGCGCCGCGTGTCCGTTCAGTCCGTTTCCTTTACCGGAGAACACGTACCGTCTCGAGCAGGAGGAGGCGGCCACCAGCCTGCACGCGCGGTCCCGGTCCGCTGCCTGCACGCGGTAAGCTTGCAGCAGGGCTCTACGTCCCACCAGGCCCGCCATGACGGAGAGCCGCAGTGCCGTTTGACTTTCAACTCTGAACCCGGTCACATGGTCGTCACGTGACGGGTTTGCAGCCTGTCTACAGGAGGCGACGTTCGGGTCGTCATTAACTCAGTCACTTATTCCAGATATATGAATAACAAAGGAACTGCATGTCTTTGATAATAAACTTTTTATAATACATTTATTCATTGAAGTCAGACTTAAAATGACATTTCACATTAAACACACACTGTTTATTTTAATATTTAAAACAGTTTATCTTGACGACGACGACCAAGGTACTTTTTATTATTCTGTTTCTGAACATAATGGACACAAGCACAAATTCGGCTCAATATCTCGTTTTCTGTTCCAATCACCAAAAACAAAATTTCCACTACCATATTCCGTTTTAGTGGTGGGCGGGGCTCGTACGTTCGTTGCCCGGTACTCTTCAAAATAAAAGTTCTTCCGTTTGACAAAGTTATTTCTTTATTAAAGAGTGACCAAACGTCCTCTTTTGGCCGGACATTTTTACGTCCTGTCTGGGGCTCCTGAGGATTTTTTTCTTTATAAATTCATAAAAATGTCCGGTTTTCAATTGACTGGCGCTTTGCACAGACTGTCCTGTGTGTGGACGCGCACACTGGCTCAATTCGTGGCATCGGCATCTAGTAGTGGCATTTCCCGGAAATGCCACTACTAGATGCCACTATCTGAGGCACATGCCGCTAACCTGTAGAGGCAGATGCTACTATCTGAGGCATTGATTATTCTCTCAACTGCTGCCGCTGTGTGTGTGCGAGTGCGTGTGTGGTGTAATCTGGGTATGTGCAGCGTATGTGTAGCATTCGGCCAGGACACCAGGGGGCGGTCTTACAGGGGAACCCCAGGTTATGTTTTTGTTACAAAGCCACAGGTCAAAGTTCATGTGAAATGTGGAAGTAAAGATCCAACATGAAATCCGTTTCAGCATCTTTATTAAATAGATAAAAAAAACCTAACTCGACAGCGTGTGTGTGTGTGTGTGTGCACGGGCACGCGCCACGGCAGTTGCTGCTGTTATGGTTATTTGTTTTTATTTTTAAAAAACAGTCATTGTTGTATTGCACTCGATGGAAGTAACATTTCTTTTAAGTGAGTTCCGCATTAATTTTGCAAGGTTTTCTTAAATAATCTCTCAATCACTGCCACTGTGTGGCGCAGCTGCCACTAACCTGCCGCCGCAGCTGACTGTAGGCTATTAAATGTCCCAAGGGCTACTCCGACTGACAAGTAGGTGGGCAGTCACCCCCTTGACGCCCCAATTGGTTGTCAGGTATGATAGCTAATTTATTTAAATATCCGATCTTAAAATCAACCTAAAATGTTCCAGCATAAAAGGTAATGTTATAACAGTTAAAGCATTCGGTTCATACCACTTATGTCATAAAGTGTCATATCCTATGACAGGTGTTGTTTCTCAACACTTTTGATGGTCATTTTAAGTTTTTATAGATGAATTAGGACCCTGGAAGCAACACAAATAATTTCACTTTTGAATGAACTTTTTATTTCGGGTTAAGCATTCCATTCTCCAAAGTGTCAGGAAAAACACAAATCTAGCAACCATTCAAATATTTATTCTTTAAATTAACAATGTGTTTCACACTTTATTTAGTTGCCTACCTCACACACATACACACGCACAGCAGCAGGTGAGGTGAGGAGGGATTATTTAAGAAAACCTCCCAAATTAATGCGGAACTCACGTAAAAGAAATGTTACTTCCATAGAGTACAATACAACAATGATTGTTTTTTAAAAATAAAAACAAATAACCATAACAGCAGCACACACACACGCACGCTGTCGAGTTAGGTTCTTTATCTATTTAATAAAGATGCTGAGACGGATTTCATGTTGGGTCTTTACTTCCACATTTCACATGAACTTTGACCTGTGGCTCTGTAACAAAAACATAACCTGAGGTTCCCCTGTAAGACTGTCCCCTGGTGTCCTGGCCTAATGTAACACATACGCTGCACATACCCAGATTACACCACACACGCACGCACACACACAGCGGCAGCAGTTGAGAGATTAATCAAAGCCTCAGATACTGGCATCTGCCTCTACAGGTTAGCAGCATGTGCCTTACGAATTGAGCCAGTGTGCGTGCGCACACACAGGACAGTCTGTGCAAAGCAAGTCTATTAAAAACCGGACATTTTCATGAATTTATAAAGAAAAAAATCCTCAGGAGCCCCAGACAGAACCAAAAAATGTCAAACGGAAGAGCTTTTATTTTGAAGAGTGCCGGGCAAAGAAGCGTACGAGTCCCGCCCACCACTAAAACGGAATATGGAAGTGGAAACGAGATATTGAGCCGAATTTTCGTTTTTTCGTTTTTTGTCAAAAACAAAAAAACGAAAAAACGACTTGTTTCTGGTTTCAGCTTGTGCCCATATGTTCAGAAACAGAATAATAAAAAGTACCCTGGTCATTTTAATACTACTAATACGAATACTACTACTACTAATAAAAAAGGCGCATAGTCAGACAGAGACCACATAGGCTCATGTGTTATGAAGCTACATTTTACTGTCTGATTTTCACATTTTAACAGAGGGGGTTGTGTCAGTGGACCAAATAAAATAACTTCAGTTTTATTCTCATTGAGATGAAAAAATTTGAGCCATCCAGGATTTCATGTTGTGAAAACAGGTTAATTCATTTGTTGTAGTTATTATTCCCTCAACATTCATAATTTATTTTAAGGGCTCAGTTCACCCATATGATTAGAAACTAGAACATTTCCCCACTCCCCCTACTGATAATAAGCAGATTGAATTGTTCTTGAAATTCATCCACCACTCCATAAAAAGAAGATAAATGTGCCTGAAATCCATCCTACCATTTTAGATTTTATTTTATAACAGTACTAATACGTTAAACACAGAATGCATCATCATCATTAGACTTCTAAAACTCTCAAACATCAATTTTCCAGCTTTTCTACAGTAATATTTTTTTAATTTGGAGTGTGTTCAAACCCCCAAAGTGTTAAAAACCACAAACACCTCCATTTTGCATGAGCTGCTGCACCACATTCTCTCGTGGCTTGTCTTTAAAACATGCTGTTCAGATTCAAAGCCCCTTGTGACATCACTAACAAGCTCATGAACATATTCCAGAACCAGAACCATGTTTCTTTCAGTGCTCGAGCTCAGCTGTTGTATAGTTTGATGCCAAACTCAGGTTCTGGATGGAATGAGTCAGCAGCTCATTAGAACAGACATTGAAACCTGCCGTCTGAGCACCGAGCGCTAGTAACGGGGTACAGGGAGAGCTGCTGTGCTTGATCCGTGAGGATGATTGACCAAAGCATTTCACAGACACGTCATTAAGACACCTGAGAATTGTGTGAGCTTGTGGAAAAGGGGTTACTGCAGGACTTTTCTACGGGGACATGGAACTTTTGGAAGAAATCAGCTGATAATTTGTCTTGTTTTTACTTCTATGGTAATCACTTGTTTGTTTTTTTCACAGACATCATGGAAAATGAGTTTGAGAAAAACCTCCCAACTTGATTCAGTGACAAAACATTTATTGGAAACACACAACTCACAATTACAATAAATCTTGAGAAAAGTGTTCTGGTAGCTGGACTTCAGACTGCTGGGCAAATTTTTTTTTTATCATTGTCGTCATGGAGATATTACAATCTATGACAACAATCCTTTTGAAATGAACTGTATCATCTGACATCCTATCAATAAAGTACTCGAGTAAGTATGTTTGCTGATTATAGAGGTCAGTGTGTGATAGGGATCACCCTAAATGGCTATAAGAAAATCAATTTACTATTTGATAAAACTCTAGCAGGTGTACATTCCATTCCATATTGCTGAACCTCTGGAAATGTCATGTTTCTAAAAATTCAGAACATTTAAGAACAGAATGTGTCTGAATATGCCAGAGCTTTTCAGTTCATCAGACACTAGTCTTATTTCTCCATCCAGTGTCATCAGAGTCTGTTTAACCAGCAGCCTGGAAGATTGAAATATTCAACAAAAATTCAATTAAAAACTGAAGCAAAGCAATGGCCATTTGTAACTGCGAACCATAAATGTAGCAGAGCCTTTTCATTGTTATGCTAAACTTAAGTTAAAGCCAAAATGTAACTGTAACTTTTGGCTTTGATGAACTACAGCAGAGATGATGGAGCAAACATCATTGATTTCAACATGTACAGTATGATTACTAAAGTGTTAAAGGTTATTAACAGTCAACCAGGACAAGGACAGAACAAAAGCAGAAGTGCTGAATTTTACAGGCTCATCTTTTTAGACTCCAGAAAAGAACTCTGTAACTGAATGAACTGCAGGAATGTCCATAAAAGGAAGGCTCAATTTAAACTCAAGTAAATATTAATTCATTGTTCATCTTTTCACCCACAATTAATATTAAAATACATATTTTTTTCAAGGAAATGTCAAGAAATGATCCAAACCCATAAAATAAAGCACTGCTGAACATTCCTCTAAAGCAGAGGTATGGACGTCTCCGACCAGTCACCACAACAATATGCAAATGGATACAAAGACCACAGTACATTAGGCATGTAACGATACACTCAACTCACGACTCGATTCGAGTCACGATTTTTTGTTCACGATACGATTTTTTCACGATTTTTTTTTAAATAAAAATGAGCTACAGACAAATTCTAAAAAAATAAAATTATCTTTTTATTTGTAGGGAAAAAATCTCTCTTTACAGAAACTCTCAAACAGTTTCTGTTCTTATTAGGGCTGCCAGCAAGCAGCTGATCTGACCATTACCTTTCAGCTTGAAGTATGAGCTACCTGAAAATAAAAACAATTAAGATGATAGCTCGTTAACCCTTTAATGAGAGTCCACAGCCCCGGGAAACGGCGAGGTCCGGGCGCTGTAAACGCAGAGCTGGTCGCGGCTCACCGCCGCCTGCGCCGGGGAGAGATCCCACGAGGGGATCCTCCCGCACCGTGCGGCCGTCCCTGACCCGAGTTTAATCCGTGAGCAATGATCCGCAGACTGCGAGGAAGTTGCGGAGAAGTTGCGGTGACTGGTTAAAATTGCTATACCGCCCTGAATTCACTGGGATTCACTGAAGTTGCGTTGAAGTTGCAAATCGCAACATCGTGAATTCCTGGAGGGTCTGTGTCATGGTATCATTTACGGTACTGTCAGGCCTGACGCAGATTACCACTACTGCGCGCGTGTGTGCGTGCGTGTGTGTGTGTGTGTGTGTGTGTGTGTGTGTGTGTGTGTGTGTGTGTGTGTGTGTGTGTGTGTGTGTGTGTCACAGAAAGGCAGACGCGGCAGTGGAAGCTGCAGCCACAACGTAACCTATTTCTAATTTTAAAAAAGACGAAAAAGAACATATCCTACTTCTCTCGCATTCGCCAAGAATCGCGATTCATTTTTTCTGTCAACCGGTGCGAGTCGTCGCGCATTTGTACCGATTTTAATCGTGTCACGATGTATCGTTACATCCCTACAGTACATTAATAAAACATTTCAAGTTTAAGGCAAAGAATGGCCAGACTGCAAACTTTGGCCTAACATGTTATGATAGTGGCTGCAGCAGGACAGGGTGGAGCACACATACCTGGGCCTGGTCCAGCACCACAACATCAATACAGAACAGTGTTCATTGACAGTATGTGTATACTGATGGGCAGAGGCCAGTAACAGCAGTCATGAATCATTTGGTAAAAGAAAAATAAAAGTTCTACACATTGTCCTACACATGAATGATATCTGTCACACATCATTCATTTACTGTAATCCTCAAATAGTGCTCACAGATAATTTATTTACTGCAGGTGACTCTTTTCAGATCTGCTTCACCTGTCAATTAGAATTATAATTAGATTCAAATGTATTTCAGCACTAACTCTGAGTCACGTCATACTAACCACTCTGCTGCTCTCAAGTGTTTTTTCTGATATAGTGCTTTAAATCACCAATTAATTTCCACTGGCTTTTTCATTCCCTGATCAAACTACTGTAACAAAACTGGGGATCTATTCATCTAGTGTGGTAGATCATGGAATTAATCTGCAGAACATCCACTTTGAGAGGAGACCAAACTCTGGAGCCGAAGGCCAATATGTGGCCTGCACAGGAAGGTAAGCCATGTCATTAGCTGTAGATTCCTTCTGCTGTGTCATAACACACATCACAAAATGGCTAATACAGCAGTCGACCATTTATTTATTCTTTTAAAATTGCGAATCTTTGAATCTTACAATCATATATGGGCACAAATATGAGATGAGTGTGATGGTCCACTATCATGTGAGATTAGCTGAAGACAGAAAGTGAGGCGCAGAGTGCTGAATGACATGACAGTTGTACTGATGAACTTAGTGCTGTCACATGGTGCACTGCGCTGATTTACCACGTGAACTTCAAGTACAGGTACTTCCACACATCCTCAATATTTTTCAACCTGTACAAGCAAACAGCCTTTGTTTGTGTAGCTCATATTTGAAAATATACAGTAATCAAAACATTGTTTCAGCCTAATATCAACCAAACCACACAGTGCAACAGCAAATACAGTGAAAATACATACAAACAAACAAAGATCATTTGGAGGAATATTCTTTTGACAAGGACCCCTGGTGATCACTGGTGCTTTTGGTTGACTCTATCACAGAGCCTTGCTGTCTTTTGATCAGTCTTTTCAGAGAGGCCACTTTTGCAGACAGGTCAGCCAGGCCCTGTTTTAAATACAAGTCCTCAGCATGTGGGTGTGCATAGGACGGTTCTTTTACATCCAACACGCTTCTGTGTGCAACAGGGCTTGGCGTTAGCCTGCTACTCTTGCAACCGTTCTGCTGCGTCTCTGTGCTGCTTTTATGCCACTTCTCAGACTGGCGGCTCCAGTCCTGCATGTTGGTGACCTGTAATGAAAAAGGGCATGGGGAGGACTGGGTGTACTCTGAAGAGTCCTGAGAGGTCTGGTAGCATCCTCCCTCTGAAATGCTGACAGGACCAGAGGACTCGTATTCAGGGTCGATGGCCTCCACTTTGATTTGGATGGTTCTGGCTTTGATCCGCAGTTTATGGGGCAAAGCTGAAGAACTGACATCTGGCACTTTGTGTGTGGAGACAATGACACTTCTTGGGTCAGCTACAGATGGATTCAACCCTTTGGGGACCTGCTGCTCATCCTCACCATCTGATGATTTGCTGACAGCACCATCATCTGAGCTCCTGGGGGAGTTACTGGATGACCTGGATACCTGGAGAAATGAAGCAGGTTGGGAGTAGACTCCAGACAAAGGGCTGGCCACATAGTTTCTATAGAGTTCAAAGGGACTACTCCTCTCCTGTGCATAGCTGCCATTCTCTGCTGGTTCTTGCTTGACCTCTGCAGTCCTGCTGATACTGAAGCTCCCCTGAGTTGCAATACATGTCTCTGGCATGTGAGGTGAATGCTTGATGACTGATATACAGCTGCTTCGTAGGTGAATTGGCTCCAAATCCCTGCTGGAACCTTGGCCAGCACTTGGAGGAACAAACTCCTGATAGAGGTTGACATTGGTGGAGCTGGATAGCTTCTGGACTTCTTGGGCATACACCGCCGAGCTCACCAGGCCAAACTTTAGCTTCAAGGACAGCAGCTCAGCCTTCAGCGAGGCGTTTTCCTCTCCCAGAGCCATCAGCTTGTTCTCAAGCACCATGTCATTGATGCGCCGCTTCTCTCTGGAGCGCTTGGCCGCTTCATTGTTTTTGCGACGCCTCTCCCAGTAAAGGTTGTCTTTTTTATCCTCTGGGATAAACTCCCTTTTCCTACGGCAAGATGTTTTAGCCTTGAACGGAATTGCAGAGATTTTGTGGCCCATTAGGTCTCTGTTAGCCCCCTGTAAGGCCACAGCCAGGACCAGAGCATCCTCTCCACTGTAGGACTCGCTGGAATCCACCTCTTGTTTGACTGATTGCATAATATCACTGTTGGCTTCTGTCGATATGCTCAGAGGTCTTTAACTGTACACCATAATGCTTGTCTGCAGCAACGGTGACTGCCACATCGGATGAATTCACTTAAGTTAAGGAAATCTGTGGGAGAACACACATGAGAGGGGTTCAGTCAAAACAAGCCTTTAGTGTGAAGTCATTGATACTGCATATATGATTAATGTGTTTCCACTTAGGTTCAATATGAATCTATGTACACAACCAGATACAAAGGTTACAATGCTGTGAGTTGATATTGATGTTTTACATTGATTCAGGATTTCAGATTCTTAAGTTATAATATTTTCATTTCAATGAGTTCATTCAAAAACATCCAATGCCAGACGCAGATGACCCACACTTCATTAACGTTGTGATGTCAGTGATCCACTATGGAACTCTAAGACACTTCTGCTGACTGTGCATTGTTTCCCTTGGTTGCTGGGACAGGTTTGTTCCCATGGAGCATATCTTTGTACAGAAAAGAGGCTGGAGGAGCTACACTGTCGACCTGACTTCACAGGCAGTGAACACAACAACAGTTTAGTTAACCCATGAACGCACACACACGAATAAATTGTATTTATAAACTATGAGCAAGGCTGATCAGGGGTCAAATAAAGACTACAGCAGCTTGGGGCTCCTGGTATTTAATGTTTTTGCTTGCTGCTTTAATGACGGAGAAAATGGAAAAATTAGTCCAGTCTTTTTGAGTCTAGGTTTTAAAAAAAAATCTTTAAAAAAATCTTAAAACACTTTTACCTGGAGTGTTTCATGTGTGACTATTAACTGTGCAGTTTCATATCATGGAACAATAAACAAGAGCAGTACAAAGCCTCATATTACTGTTACAGCACACAACGCTTATGTCCTCTCTCTGTTTTGTCACAGCTAAGCACTGATCGCATTCAATAAAAGTATTAATAAAGTCATTGTAGATCATTACCCATTTAATATCCTCATTGGTTTAAATGTTGGTTTGGAGCTACTTAAAAAGGCACGTTTGGCCTTCCAAGCTCCTATACATCCAGAGAAGAAGAACAAAGGACTACACACAGCTGTAATCATAACACGTGGCCCGGTTAAAGCTCAAACACAGCCTGTAGCCTGAGGCCTACACTACATACAATCATTCTAACACACCCTAACACCCACACTGCCTCTGCAGACAAATGTCAGCTTATAGAAATAAAGAGGGTTAGGGGTGAGGGAGATGTCTCCTGTCCTCACTGTGTGCTTAGAGTGAGTCTACACTGAAGAAATCAATGATTAATCAATGGCAGGTAGACTAGCACCTTTTCTATGGAATGAACCTAATCTGATCTGAGAGCAGCACGGTGTCAGTTCTTTGGTACTCTGCTGGAAACTTGGAATTCTGTGAATCAGTGCATGCCCGGTGTCCCGCAGCACAGGAAGTCATCCTCCAAACATGTCTTTGTCTGTGTGTGAGCTCACAGGGAAACAGTCACACGTTGGAGGGGTGATCACTGCCTTTTGTCTTTTCCAACGAGGCAACATATGACATCAAGACTAAATCTGGATCACACGTCATGAAAATGAGTGCTAATATTACCGCAGCGTGAGCTATGACTGGGGGGCGCGGGAGTCGGGTCGATACACAGAGATAACGGACCGGCCCGGGCCGAGTCGAGCCGGGACGCAGCGGCCCAGGCAACACGTCCTAATGCCCCAGATTCCTTCATTGTGTCCGTATTACACAAGCCCCGAGCCGCCACCCCACCCCCGTCATGGCTGCAGATATTATGCAATATTTGCCAGTGTGGCAGCAACAATACGGGCCTGTGTTTGTTCTGATGTGTGTGTGTGTGTGTGTACACAAGTCAACATATGTGCTGACGAATACATGTGTTCGATTATTAACACGGCGTGTAACAGGCTGTACGTAGACTACAATGTGGCCGTTCACTGTGATATGACATCATTGTCGTGCTTACTCATGACAGCGGCTGAAGCTCC
The DNA here is from genome assembly GCA_004119915.2 of Collichthys lucidus. Lineage (NCBI taxonomy): Eukaryota > Metazoa > Chordata > Actinopteri > Sciaenidae > Collichthys > Collichthys lucidus. The sequence continues at coordinate 1,447,937 of CM014093.1, read as the reverse complement.
ATCTACGCCCTAAAAGTGAGCTGTTAAAGTCCACGCTGCTGCGTGCTGAACGCGGCACTACCGGAGCAATAACGTCAACTTCCTGAAGCCGCTCTAACGTTACTGCCTACTACATCACACCGGGAGTTACAACACTGTGTCGCAACCCGTAAGCTCCGCTCCGGCAGGCCCGCATACCTCCAGAACATGCAAGAAGTTCCAGTCCAACTTAAAGCGGCATTCTGCTTTGATTTGCCGTGCACGAGCGAGCCAATAACACGGTCCGGTCCAGTTTCTAACCGCCACCAAGCCCGAACACAGCAGCTCCAGATCGGTCACCTCACACGTTTAATGTGAACGAGCAGAGTGTTCTGGAAGTTTAACGGGACTTTTTACACACACACACACACACACACACACACACACACACACACACACAGGAGAAGCTCGCTGAGCTGAGCGCCGCCGTGATTCACAAAGCGTAAACACAACATCGCCCCGAGCCGAACTGAGCTGGGAGTTATATTAACGTCGCTCTAACGTTTGGAATCAAACTGTACCTTCTCTGTGCCTTCTTCAACGCGTCCGTCCGCGGTTCCACCGCGTATCACGGACAGGCTCCACGGGTTAACTGGAACTCGATCAAATCCTACAAGTCGCGAAGCTCCCAGCCAGCTTTTCTTCCCATGGCTTTCCTCTCAAGGTGGCCACTGACTCATGGATCTGTGTTAGTGGGTCAGTGGTTAAGTGTATTGGCAGCGCGAGATTAAATGACAGTCGCTGCAGCCAATCGGAATGCAGCATTTTCCAACTTTAGCCAATGACTCTTTGCATTAGCAGAGCCCAATTCTCATCTAAAGCGTATGTCGTCATCTGTGGGGCATTTACGTGCGTCAGTTCATTACACGGAAGACTACTTGGATCTTCATGGTGATATGTTTAATGTTCATACTCTCACAAACATAAGGAGCACTTCTATGAACATTCAGCTGGTAATACAGTACAGCACGTTTCCAGCTGTTTGGGGGCCCTCCGCAAGATGCTATTTGGAGGCCACTACTACTGTCAAACTCTGAGGGAGATATTTAAAATCTTTTCAGATGTGACGATGCAACAGTTTGTTATATTTTAAGAGGAAAACAGTCTGGAGTACATTAATAAATGCAACAGATGCAGCATGAGTAAAACAGTAAGAAACATTTACATGTGACACTACAACCCCTTCAGAACCACGTTGGATCTGTTTCTGTGATTGTGGTATGCAGATGAAATACGAAATGAGTTGGTTTGTCTGGCTACAAATAAAGACAGGTACTTTTAATTCTCCCAAAATATATCGAGGCTGGCCTTGCAGCTTGGGGCCCCCTGGTGGCTGCGGGGTTCTATGCATCTACATAGCCCACATATAGCAAGAAACAGCTCTGAGTATAACATTCTCAATTACATTCAAGTATATTTTATAGTAGGATTATAAATCAAATGAGATGAACGCCACCTTTATCTTCCCTTTTAGTCTCTCTTATCTTTCACCCCTCCTCACCATGTTTTTAAATCAAATCAAGGGAAGGAAACCCTCCTTATAAAGCAATATCACCATGACTTTCCGGAGAAAGAATATGAGGGAAAACGTCAAATGTCAGTGAAAGATCGCAGATTTATGCAGCTAGTATTAAGTGCAGCCACCCTAAAAGATAATCATTATTACTTACCTTTGCCACTTTGTAATAGTAATGTTGTCATGCCCAACAATTATCAGATAGCTGAACAGCGTGCACGTTATCTTATTAGAAAGTTTAAGAAAGATGTTAAATATGCAGAGGAATACAAAGTTTTCATGGAAGATGTAATCGCTAAGGGCTATGCAGAGAAGGTGCCAACAAAGAATCTTCATCAGGATGATGGTAAGGTATGGTACATACCCCACCATGGAGTGTACCACAAACGTAAAAAGACCATCAGAGTAGTGTTTGACTGTACATCATCATACAAAGGAACATCACTCAATAACGAACTCTTACCTGGACCAGACTTAGCCAACTCACTTCTTGGTGTCTTACTGAGATTCCGACAGGAACAGTTTGCCATCATGGCAGACATTGAAGGGATGTTTCACCAGGTACGAGTGTATGAGGAAGACTCAAACTTTCTGAGATATGGTGGCCGGAAGGTGACACAGACCAAAGTTTAGAGCAGTACAGGATGAAAGTTCATCTGTTCGGGGCTGTCTCTTCACCAAGCTGTGCTAATTTTGCACTGCAAAAAACTGCAGAGGACAATAAAGACAATTTTGATGCAATGGCAGTCGACACCATCAAATCAAACTTTTATGTTGATGACTGCCTAAAATCTGTAGCAACAGAGGAACAAGCGTTAACCTCATAAAAAATCTCTGTGAGTTGTGTGCAAAAGGAGGATTCAAACTAACAAAATGGGTAAGCAACAGCCGTGTTGTCCTAGCAGCTATCCCAGAGGAACTGCAAGCTAAGCAAATCAAAACACTGGACCTGGACAGAGAAAAACTACCTGTGGAAAGAGCTCTTGGGATGTGTTGGGATATTGAAAATGACACATTTGGATTTCAAATCACAATCAAAACTGCATCTCTTACTAGACGAGCTATACTCTCTACTGTAAGTTCAGTTTATGACCCACTAGGACTGGTTGCACCCTTTGTACTCAAAGCAAAACAGATTCTCAGAGATCTTTGTGAGGCTAAGTGCGGATGGGACAGTACAGTTCCCTGTGTGTACTCAAGAGCATATGAGAAATGGCTGACTGAGCTTGAGCAGCTAAAACACTTGCAGATCAGTAGATCTTTAAAACCTGAAGATTTTGGCCAGGTAAAGACCACACAATTGCATCACTTCAGTGATGCCAGTGAGCAAGGTTATGGCACAGTAAGTTACATAAGATTCATCAACAAGCTAGGAAAAGTTCATGTTCTTTTAGTCATGGGAAAATCTAGAGTAAGTCCCCTAAAAAGAATGACTATCCCAAGACTTGAGCTTACGGCAGCCACTTTGGCTGTACGAGTGGATCGAATGCTACGCTCAGAATTGCAGCTTAAGCTTGAAGAATCTATTTTCTGGACAGACAGGCAGTCTGTACTTAAATACATCTATAATCATAAACTGTGTTTTCTGCAGAAGAATGCAGTCCAAAGTAGGAGAGCAGAAGATGGCAGATCTCCCCCAAGATCGTGTGATACCAGACTTACCGCCTTTCACTTCAGTTGGTATGGATTATTTTGGACCTTTTGAAATAAAACAAGGTCGAATCAGTGTAAAAAGGTGGGGTGTAATCTTCACTTGCCTAACCAGCCGTGCAGTTCATCTTGAAGCAGCCAGCAGCTTGGACACCAACTCCTGCATCAATGCAATACGCAGATTCATTTGTCGTAGAGGTACTGTAAAAATGATTAGATCAGATCAAGGTACAAACTTCATTGGTGCACAAAGGGAGCTTCAACAATCATGGAAGGAACTAAATCGTTACAAAATCCAAAGAAATCTTCTGCAAGATGAAATAAAGTGGATTTTCAAAGAGAGAACAAATCCTGGATGATGAGTCTTTGCAAACAGCCTTATGTGAAGTGGAAGCAATCCTGAATGATAGACCCATCACATCTATAACAAACGACTTGAATGATGTGGAACCTTTAACACCGAATCATCTGCTTCTTCTTAAAACAAACCCCATCATGCCTCCTGGACTGTTCAAAAAAGATGACCTGTACTCCAGGAGAAGATGGAGACAGGTGCAATATCTGGCAGACCTCTTTTGGAGGAGATGGGTCAGAGAATATCTTCCAATCATGCAAAAAAGGAGTAAATGGAATAACCTCAAAAGGAACTTTTAACCTGGAGACCTTGTCATGATTGTAGATGACTCTGCTCCAAGAAATTCTTGGGTCTTAGGACGGATTTTACAGACTTTACCAGGAAGCAAAGGACTGGTTCGCAGTGTCTTGGTTAAAACCAAAACCAGTATTCTACAGAGACCTATCAACAAACGTTGTCTACTCCTAGAATCTGAAGAATAGAACAAAATTGCCATTCTTGTTAGTATGGAAAAATATATGCATTTAAAATTGGCTATATTTAAGTTGTTTGTAATTGCTACATTTAAGACTTAAGCAATTAGGGGCTGGAATGTTGGAGCCAATTTATTGTGTTTAATTATTCTATAATTTAGATGTATTATATAGTATGAGAATAGTCATTTGGACTTATTAATTGTTTATGTATTTAACCTTTTGATTAACTAACCTATTAGTTCAGGTCAGCTGTGGAGAGAGGAGGAGGCGTGTTCAGAAGAAGGAAGAGGTTTTTTTGTTTGAACCCACAGGTGAACACGAGCAGAGAGGACCGACACAGTTTTTGACCTTATTAGAGCTAATGATCTAATATCTTCTCCTTTCCACATGTAATGTACTTCTAGATACACTAAGAATAACCAATCTGGCTTGAGCGAGGTATTAATGATGGCTGAAATCTTCTGGAAGAGAGTCAGAGCAAAAATAAGCTATTTTGTGGCACATTAGGAAACTAAGAAATAGTTTAAGAATGGAAGAGAATCTTTATTGATCCCTAAGGGAAAATTCTTTTTCACTCAAGTTTTGACATGCATTTTACCTGAGATACAGCCACATACACAAAGGGCTCATAAACATGAGAGCAGTTGCCCAAGGACACCTCGGCAATGGCCAAAAGGTAAACTGGCGCCTCTCTAGGTATCCACCCTCCATGGTGGACTTGAACCGGCCAGCCTCTTTCCACTGATCCTCTGCACTAAATGGACTTCTCACAAAGTGAAACATTCTCTGAGTTTATATCCGTATAGGGTATAGAGGTATATATTTTATTTGTATTTTATTGTCTTCTAAATTAAATATGTGTATAGACTATGTTGTATGTGTATGCATGGGCATTTCACTGTGTCATGCTGTCTTGTCTCTTATACATTAAAACAATCTGAAAAGAATTTCACTTAGATCCACCACAACATACTCTGCATCATAGTTTCTGAATCTACAGTTTGTGCATGTGTGCAGCCCCCATGGAGCCATAGACGTGGCTGGGGGAGCTGTTCCGTCCCACTCTGTGTTGTGTTGCATCACTTCATTTGGCCTCTAGAGGTCCCTGTTGGCTAGCTGATCTACATTTGAACGCTTAGTTGTACCTGGTTAAGATGGCTGCTGGTTACCAAAGTCTCTGCACAGATATGTATCCTAAAAAAGTTGCATGTCCATATGGGAGAGTAAACATTGGGCGTAACCCTTTTAACGCTAGTTGTAAAATGTTCACTTTTTTATTAAAAGAGGAAATTGGCCTGAAAACAGGGTTCCCCTTTGAACAAGCAAAACTGGGATTAGTTTTAGTGTAACATTAATTTGTTCAAAGGAGGGCTCACAAACTGTGCAATTTACTGTAAGATAACCAACTAATTTCTCTGGCGACAAAGTTTTTCTGATCTTTTAATTTTAAGAGAAGCACAGCTGATTCCTCAATATTAGCTGTATTATCTACCTATTTTAGCGTATTGTTGATATTGTTATTTTTCAAAGTGTTATGTAACACTGAGCACAGAAATACCACAGATATGTTTGAAGTGTAGAAAGTGTCTCCATTATATTGTTTGTATAGCAGAGAAAATGGACAAGTTAATTTTGACATCATAAAATGTCTCACTCCTACATATTTTGGTCACAATTATTCATAACCAAATGTAAGGGAACCTTATCATCAAAATTCATCATTTGTTTTATGCATTTAAAAAAAAACACTGATTCTCTTCCCTGAGGTCATGTAGATATTCAACAATACTATAATATATTGCTTACAGTATATATATATACACCATAAAAGTGTGTGGTTGAAGCTATAAAAGAAATAAATATAAATGCTGTGTGAACAAGTTATGCATGTTACTTAAAAATAGTCATCATAGTCAATTTTATTTTTTAATTATTATACGATTGTAAGTGTAAAACCCTGATTTCAGTATATCACTGTACATTAATGTACTTTACGATAATGTGTGTAGAGAATTGAAGATGCGTTAAAACAGTCAAGAATCAGAGAGTAAGTGCAGAGTGCAGAGTGAGATCAAAGTTATTTGCATTTGATGTGGGCATTCTTTGTAGAGAAAGAAGGGTTAATGATAGTGGACACAACAAGGCCAACCACTGGCAGGAATTTTGATAATAATTTTGATGCACATGCATCAAGGGAGAGTTATAGGCAGGTCCCAGGGTGGATACTAAATCAAAAAAACATTACCATATCAACAAAGAAGGTAAAGAACTTTTTACAATCATCTATAGAAGAATATGGTAACGTGGATAAGCAGATGACTGACTCTATATGTTTAGACCTGTTTTTCACTGAAATAATAAACAAGTTCAGGACAGGGAAAGAGGTTCCAATCCAAGTCTCTTGTTTGGTAAAGTATGGAACAACAACACAATTTGTTTCTAAAGAAATGTGGTTGAAAGCTCTGTAGAAGTGTAAGTATACATTAAGTCCAATCCATATTTCGTCATGTCTAAAAAGAAATAGAAATATAATCCCAACAAACCACTATATAAAGAATGTCTTTATGTAGTAGTATAGCTAAACCCCAATGGAAAGGTACAGTATGTGATTGCTTTGATCTTTAATTAGTATCAGCAATAAATGTATTTCTTCACTACAAAGTATATGATTTGGCCTACTATAACTTTATTGCACAGTGTACTCTATATTAAACTCTTGCATATTTAATCACATATAATGACAACATATAATCAAGTGATAGCACATAATTTCCTTCCAGAAAATACACAATTTTATTCATATGACTTTATGGGAACATTATATGGTGAGCAAAAAAACTGCTTAAACAAAGATATGATGGAAAAGACATTGTATTGTATCAGGCTTAGCAATCAAGCAATCACTCATATTGAAAAAATATAAACAAATAAAATGTTTAAACCAAAGTACATAAATTACAAATCTGTACAATTTGGTTATCAAGGTTGATGTCAAAAGTATCAATCCTGGGTAATAAGGAATGAAACCTTTGTTAATGGCCTGATTGAACAAAAACAAACAAACAACAACAAAAAAACAAGAGTATTATCTTTTATATCTTCTTATACTTTGTTTTGTTTTTTGGAGATAAGTTCCAAAAATAAATCTCAGTGAGTATAATTATTAACAAAGTCATCCATAGACTCCTACAACATTTCTAGTCATCATACATTCTACAGTTCTATGATTGTGGCTTCCACAAACCATAGAATAATAACCTCAAAAACAACATTAAACTGTCCTTAAGTGGTGCACATGTTGTGAACGAGCAAGAGACTTGTCCACCAATACAGAAACCTGGCTTCAGTCCTGGGTTTTGGAAGCAAAACTTAATTGTGCATTCCAATAAACAGAACTGTAAGTTGGTGGGAGAAGGATGAGGGGTCGTGTCACCTTTTGCACAACTAGCGATGATTGAACTGATTGGTTGGTAAGCCTGTGTAGATGTGTGATCTTATGTCCTCCCAGTGAATGGCTTTGCAGGCAAGTGAAAAGAGTGGCATGAGGCACCATGAGTTTCAGAAAAGGCAAGACTTCTATTAAGGCAAAGCAACCTCTAAGGTACTTGTGAGTAAGAAAATGTTTGTGTTGCACAGCAACAGCAAGAACATAAATTCTTCTGCATGGCATGATTGATTTTGGTTAATCTTTGACGCAGGCATTTAAGAGGTACAAACATGAGTCACACTTAACAATATAATGCAACAGAACTATCTAAGAAAGTCATACAAAAACATTCAGTCACTGCAGAAATGCTCACTCGACTTTATGCTGCTTTTGAATTTTTGGCAAGCACAGCTCACAGAATATTTCAGCTCCACAGTTCTTCTTCTTATGTATCTGACAAGTGGATCACCAGTTCATCAGTCTGTGGACGGTCACTGTCACCTAGCAATTCTGTTTCAGGCACTGACAAGTCCTTGCTTTGGTCTAGCTCCTCCTGGGACATCCTATCAGCCAGGTCCTCATCCACGGCTTTGGAGTCCTCATTTAGCAAAGCTGCTCGCTCTGTGACAGAAGTGTTGGAAGGGGCAGTGGTGACGTAACCTGTAGATGTGGATCCACTGCCACTATGGTGAGAACCAGCTTTGGGTACCATCTGTTGTGGGTGGTGCATCTGCTGGTGGGGCATGGGCATGGGTATTTGCATGGGGTAAAAGTTCTGCAGATATGGGTAAGCTGGCATGGGGTGATATCCGTTGACAGGAATGTAAAGCTGCGGGGGCACCATTGGCCGATGCATCTGACCCTTCATGGGCATGAATTGGGGCTGATGGAATGGAGAACTCTTTTTTGGGCTAGTGTAGCGTGATGCATTTGTTGTGCTCATGCTGATGTTGCTAACAGGGCTGGTGCTGAGAGAGCTGGTTTGAGTAGTATTGCTGGTCCCAGAGGTTTGAGCAGAACTGTTATAGTTGGAGAAGCTCTCCCAGGAGCGCAGACGTGTGTGGATGTCCTTGAAGCGAGGCCTTCTCGCTGGGAATTCACTCCAACACTCCAGCATAAGCGTGTAAATCCAGGCTGGACAATCATCTGGACAAGGCAGTAGCTGGTGGCTGCGCACCATCTCGATCACGTCCTGGTTTGAGTAGCCACAATATGGCTGCAGACCATAACTGAAAGTTTCCCACAGTAAGACACCATAAGACCAGATGTCTGAGTCGGTGGAGAACTTGCCATACATAAAAGCTTCTGAGGACATCCAACGAATGGGAAAAGGGCTTGTGCCCATTAGATTGTAGTAATCAGCAGAGTAAACATCTCTGAATAAGCCCAGATCCAGGATCTTGATGCTGAGTTTGTCAAAGACCAGAATATTTCGGGCAGCAAGGTCTTTATGGACTACTTGCTGGCTGGAAAGGTACTCCATTCCGGCAGCAATCTGGGTTATAATGTGAAGGAAATCAGCTTGCTCCAGTGTGGATTTGACTGTCTTGTCATCATCTGAACTGCCAACATCTGAATTGGGGGAGCGCATCACCAGATACTCATGCAGGTCACCTAAGCTAGAGTATGTGAATATCATGCTCATTGGGTGCTCTTTGGTAACCACACCCAGCAAACAAACAATATTTTGGTGCTGTAGGTGAAAACGCAGCATGGCTTCATGACGAAATTCCTCACAGAGAGTGGCATCAACCTTGTCTTTTAACGTCTTGATGGCCACCACCTGGGTCTGTTCACCAGGTGTGGTGCCATAAAGGTGGCCCTTGTAAACCTTGCCAAAGCGATCTTCGCCAAGCTCCTCCATAAATCGTACTGCTGACATGTTAATCTCCTGTAGCTTGGCCTGCAGCCACAAAGCACAAAATACATATACATGTCATCAAAGTATACAGCCAACAACATAACATAGCAGATTTTTACAACTTCCCCACAGTCAAGTGCTAACAGTAGAATTACCCTTTTTGTGTTACAAAATAATACGCCCTCAATGTGTGTTTGCATGTATATGAGATGTTCATTGCGTGTTTTGTAGTAATGTACCAGTTTGCTGGGGAGTACTGCATGCATCACTAAAACCACACAATAAACTGAAATTACAGGGACCTTAAAGTGACATCTGGATTATTATATCATCTTGTAGTCTGATACAAGTTTTAATCTAATTTATGAGACATTATTACTTTAACTTATGTTGTGCTTACACGGTGCATATTCCTCAGTAAATATTTTTGGTAGAATCCTCAGCCTTAAAAAGAATGCAGTGCTAATGTTGGTCTAAACATGGACATGCTTCAGAAAAAAATGTAAATGAAATATACAAATGAGCCTCTGTCCTCTGTGTGTGTATTACCTGGTGTTTTTGCTGATTTAGGAGGGACAGCTCCATGTCCTGGCTGGGTGAATTGCTGAGCTGGCAACGAGGTGGTGTGTCAATCGATGCCTTTTGCTTATTGCGACACATGCAAACCAGAAAGAAGAGGCAAGCAATGACCAACGGGATGGCTATTGCAGGTATTAGAATGAACAGGATCTCCTTCCTAGGGTTCTCTGGGGGCTCTGGAGATGTTAAAATAATAGATATTAGTCATTACTTGTAATGCATTCCTTGAAACAGTATTAACACACTATCTGTAGTATCAACATAAATAGTCTGACATCAGTCTACCCTCTAAAAATAATAGCATCACAATGTATAATCTACATTAAAAGCCAAATCTATCCTGATCTATCAAATCTGTCCTGCAAGAAAACAATTCCAATCAGTCACAGCTGATGTGGTCTTAGCGGAACAAATGTGTCCTCCTCTGAACAATTCAAAGAATGAATGGGGGGAAAAAATACCATTCAGACTTTTGAGAACAAAACATAAAGTGAGAAACTTTATAAACTGTTCATGTCCAGATGTTCAATGTCTTGAAACTGTAAAATTTAGTCTCTAGAACTGAATTATCGTATGCATGCTACACAGAATAAATGAGTGGCAACATACTGAACACTCCTGATCCTCCAGGATGTGTGCCCAAAATATCTTCAATCACATAAGTCTAAGCTCTAGCAGCCTTCTAACTCAGACGGACACATAACTACATTGCATAAAGCTGTTAAAAGTAATGGTACGTGGACAAAAATCTAACATTTCAAGCACTGTGCTTTTGTTAAGTTGAATCTCAAACTCACACAGGTCGCAGGAAGAAGAACAGAACCACACATGTCACCTCATTCATTAAAAACCACCTGCTGCCAACCAGTGGAGCTACTTTCAGAGAGCAAAGCAGGGCCTTGAAAGATATCAGCACGTTCTTTTAAAGAGATGAAGGATGAGGAGACAGTTGTGTGCCAAGAGAGGGGGGAAAACTTTTTGAATTCCAGAAGCTCAGTGTCTGTTGACCTTCAAAACGTCCCAGGACATTTTCAGCATTGGGTAATTGTAATCCTGTCTGCAACTTGATTGGGCCCTGTGGTCCATCTTATACAGGAACTGTTTACTGGCATCAACAATATGGACGTGTGAAGACTACAGTACCTGCCAATAGCCTCTCCAGCACATCATCACCCTCCAGGATGAAAGAACCTCTGTAGAAACTGGCTAAACATGTACGGCAGTGTTTATAGCATGAGGATAGCATCTGTCATTACACTGCAGCATTATGTTACAAAGTGTGTGCCGAAAGATTTCTTACAGTGCTGTCCAGTACTACACAGCACATATGCAGCTACCAACAGTCTCTATTTCAGCCCCCCCACCCCGCCCAGTCTGAAAGAATCTTGGTGGTCTAGTCATGACAAAGGATGATGTGTACTGTCTTTCACATCCACTCAGTGTAAAGGATGGAATACATTTCCTATCTGTTGACCACAAAAGCAATTTATTAACACAATGTGACACTAAGACACAAGCAACCAGTAACACTAAACTCTGCTGGTCCACACATGTTGTCCTGGGGCTGTGAGCACCCACACTGGCAATGTGATACTTTTGTCCACAAAGCACGCCACAGAACTTGAAAGGTACAGTTACTGTTATTTAAACATTTATCTATTTTCTGTCAGCTTTTCTGTTTTATTCACACTGTTTTACAAAAAACACATTTTGACATCTATGAATAATAATCTGTTACAGTTATTACATTATGGTACTTACTGCAGGGCTGAATGTCACACAGGTCAACCCTGACCTGAGGGTCCAGGGTGAAGCACCAGGGTGCCTGCATCTGGCCTCCTGGGTTACGGCAGAAGTTATGACTTCCCCAGAGCTCAGGGTATTCTTGGGACAGGTGGTGACTGTGAGGGTACTGAGCGGTCCATGACTGGCAGTGATGACCAGATTTAGTGATGCTGACAGTGCCCCTGTAGTCAGCCCCACTTCCATTGAAGCAGCTGTGGTCTGAGGGGTAATCTGTACAGCAGACAGTGACTGAGTGTGGATGTTATGTGCATTTCCAAAATATTTGCATATTTAGAAGTTGTAAAATAACTTCATACATATTTCTATATTTCACATTTTGGAGCTGTGTAGAATTTGCAGCATCTAGTGGTGCACTGCAATCACCTCACACTTGAAATGCCCTGTCTAGTTTTAGTTAATTTAGTTTATAGTATTTACTTTGTCTGTTCTGGGCTACTGTAGAAACATGGTGTTTCAACATGGTGGCCTCCGTTAAAGAGGACCTGCTCCCTGTGTAGATATATAAGGCTCATTTTAAACTAACAAAAGTAAAAATATTCTTATTTTTAGGTGATTATACATGCATGAAAATATAGTTATGAATATTATATTCAATGTCTGCCTCATTCTGAAAGTATAGGCCACAGGTCTTACACACTGCACCTTTAATGCAAGAAAATTTTTTTGTAATACTGTAGTTCATTTCATGAGCCGAGTCTTTTTACATGAGTAATTGTAATGTGTGCATGCCATAGCATCGACTTACATGGACCCAGTTTTTCTTGTGGCACTCCTATCCTCATACAGGAAGCAGCATCAGCCGTTCCCGGCTGTGGCAGCAGGTGACAGCTGGGTAGCTCCAGCTGCATGAGGATCATGGGGTTGGATCGGGCGATGGTGTACTCAGCATGACATAGGTCATTCTCCAGGACCTCGCACTCATCTCGGCAGAGCTGACGCTTCCGAGGGCCCCGAGAGCCCTCTTCACACAGCGGGAAGACGTAATAACAGAAGGAAGGGATGGCGTACCTGGAGCACTGGTCTGATAGGTGGGTGGAGGTTCCAATCATAGTCAAGGCAGCTTGAAAGGAGGAAAAAAGACATGTAATGTTGTGATGATGTTTGAACATGTTTATGAAATCTCAGACATCTTTAGAGATGGTTATTGATAATAGTCTAATATGTCAACTCAGAAAGCCACTGGATTTTATTACCTGTGATGCGGTTTTCACTCTCCCCTTGCATCTGCAGAGACTCAACGTAGATGCTTTGGTTGCCGATGAAGCGAGCGCAGGCAATGCCTCGGTAGGGCTGGCAGAAACCTTTTTCACGTGATCTGAAAAGGTAAACAAATGATACTTTAGGTAAAAATGTTTGGCCCTCTAAATGACACCGTTAAATTTACTATAAGATAACCAGAGCCACCTGACCAGAGTCATGACAGACAGTTGTGCAACCATTGCATCTTTTACACATCACAGTTTACAGGATTGTTGTAGCTCAAGTCTAAGAGTCTAAGAGCTCAAGTCTAGCCAGAGAACATTAGCTGCCTGAGTACTAGAACCAAAAGGACTCTCTGAACGGGAAGGGGTCAAAGGTCATCAACAAGGAATCGATGGGCCAATCAAAGAGGACATTCACATCCAACCAGAGATTATCTTTAAACAAAGGCAGGGGTTAACATTTCTCCCCTAACTGAGCCACTGGTCTGTGATGACCCACGTCCCATATTCAGGGCAAGTGCTGACAGCTGAGCAAACCTCTAGGCTGCTGCCTGATCAATACACAAAGTTTATTAGTACAAGTCAGGTGAAGATCTTAATCCACCAGTTGAGTAGACTACTACAGTTGGGACATAAATGAATCAGTGTTGAGCCCTGCTTAGGCACAGTGGATGAATTGTAAAGTCGGATGATGGCTGATAGAAAACAACTTCCTGTAGCATTCCAAATCTTCCAGGTACTGTATGCACGATCAGACCCCCATCAGCCCACCAGTATCCCAGTACAAAAACCATGAAGTTTGTTACATCTAGGCTGGACTCTTTGTTATCAGGCTGCTCCAATAAGTCTCTTAGGACGTTGCAGTTAATTCAGAACGCTGCTGCACATGTTCTGACAGGAACCAAGATCAGAGATCACATATCTCCCATTTTGGCTTCCTTGCATTGGCTACCTATTAAATCTAGAATAGAATTTAAAATTCTACTCCTTACTTACAAATCTCTTCATGGTCAGGCACCATCATATCTAAAAGAGCTCATAGTACCTTACTACCCCTCTAGAACACTGCGCTCTCAGGATGCTGGGTTCCTTGTGGTTCCTATAGTCTCCAAATGTAGATTGGGAGTCAGAGCTTTCAGCTATCAGGCTCCTCTTCTGTGGAACAAACTACCAATCTTGGTTTCAGGAGGCAGACACGGTCAACACTTTTAAGAGTAGACTTATCAGTTTCTTTTTTGATGACGCTTCTAGTTAGGGCTGGCTCAGGTCATCCCTTAGTTATGCTGCCATAGGACTAGACTGTCGGAGGACTCCCCCTCCCTCCTCCCTTCTCTCTCTGTGTCTCTCTCTGTCTCTGTCTGTCTGTCTGTCTGTCTGTCTGTCTGTCTGTCTGTCTGTCTCCCTGTCTGTCTGTCTCTCTCTCTCTCTCTCTCTACCTCTCTGTGGCTCTCCCTGAGGTTTCTTCCACCTTTTTTCCTTGTTAAAAGGGTTTTTTGTGGGCAAGTTTTCCTCACTTAAACCAAGGACAGAGGGTCCTTAGACCCTTGGTTGGACATGCTATACATTTGAAAAGTAAAACATCAGAATATACAACACTCAGGCTGTCTACAGGTAGAGCCAGAGCTGTCTCTATCTTCTGAGGAGGCTGGGATCTTTTAACATATGTGGAACGATGCTGAGGATGTACTACGAGTCGGTGGTGGCCAGCGCTATCTTCTTTGCTGTTGTGTGCTGGGGTAGCAGTTAGAAGGTAGCCAAAGCCAACAGGATTAATAGACTTGTCCGTAAGGCCAGTGGCCACTCGCTGACTGTGGTGTTGTTGTGGTGTGGGAAAGGAGGATGCTGTCTAAGGTGCAGGCTATTTTAGACAATGACTCCCACCCGCTCCATGAGGTGCTGGGCAGACTCAGGAGCACCATAGCCAGAGACTGCTGGCACCAAGATGCTTCACAGAGAAACACAAGAAGTCTTTCTTACCTGTGAGCATCATTCTCTACAACTCCTCCCTCAAAATATCACACACTCCAAGTCAAGTCCAGTAGCTATCCAACTGGCTTGTGCAATACATAAGTGAAATCTGCCACACATGCATACTGCACCTTAAAGAATCAGTGTCTATTCTCTGTACAGTCTCCCAAAGACTAAATTCTTTTATAAGGTTTTAGATTTTTATATTGTATAGTTTACTGTTGGCTTTTATTTCACTGTTAATGGTTTTATTTAACTGTTATTTATACCCTGTGTATATAGTGTTAAATGTATATCTTATAGGTGTATGGTGTAAATAAGGGTTCCTTTTTTTCTTGAGACGTATCATCCAACTTGTATAATGTTCAAATGTTTTTGTTTTTTCTTGCTATTACTTACTACCTAACTTACCGTTTCGGAGCTGCTGTTACAAAAACAATTTCAATTTCAAAAAAATAGTACAGTTTTGCAGACGTGATGTAAGCAAAGTTTAAAGGTTTGAAGCATTGCTCTATTCTGAAATTCTCCACCTGCTTCAGCCCTGTCAACCAATTCTGTAGGATTGCCAAGATGTGGTTCCATTCACAGTTGAGTTCTCATAATTCCTGAAGTATGTGCCTGTTGCACATCACATTAAAAATAAAAAGTGCTTGAAATCCAAGTGAGTCATACATAAAACTTAAGGTAGACAACATATGATCAATTTTATAATGATCATATGCAGCTGTCCTTTCTGTAAGCTTAAAGGGAAGCCCTTGTATGAACTCCAGATCCTTCATGGTATTGCAACAGCGTCAAAAGCCGCTTCTGAGAAGGCAGCTGATATTAACCGATTATTTCTAAAATTCTTTGAATCTGTCTTTTTACTTCCATGTACCCTCTTTTATGATCCATTTACTTTGTGGTATAGTGCAGGGTGTATGGTTGCCAATTTTCATGATAATGAGTGTGTAAATACTACCGGTCCAGTTTTAGATGTTCTCAGAGTGTCACTGTTTATTACAGCAAAACATTTGGGGCATTACACCACTGTATCTTCTGAGTGACAACTTTGAACAACATATCTGGGACGTCCTTCAGAAAGATCCCAAACAAAACAAGCAGCCACCAAAGCATTCAGTTTTTGTGCATATGAAAGCAAGGACTTCAGCTCTTTCCACATCATCATTCTGTATTTCTCTGATGAAATCCATCTGAAATCACTGATCATCATGATCTTCCATTCCTTTCTTTCATTGTGTATTGTCTAACAGTGATGGCTTTTTCCTGTTTCCAGTTTTTCCAGTCTCTGTATTTTTGCAGTAGCTGCAGTAATATCATTTTTTTCAGTTTGTAGCTTCACATTTTCAGTGTGCTGCTCTGCTTCTTCTCTTCCCAAATCATGTTTTTCTCAAACGCAGCAGCTTGTGCCCTCTCCACCTCAGCCATTCTGCAGGCAGAGGAATCTGTTGAGGACAGTTAATTGCTTTTCAGTAAGCTTGACATCCCTTTTCTCACTGGTTGCCTCTGCTTTCTCACTGATATTTCACTTTGCACAAAAAAATCAAATAAACTGATTTTGATTCAAACGAAAGTCATTCTGAACTCCACAGCTTTTGTTCCCCCTATTGTTCAGTCTCTCCCATTTATGTATTTCATATTATTGAGATACAATACAATAGGAAGAGGTTAGAAATAGCTGTCAGTTTTAGACAGTGAAAAATTCAATCTTCCTGCTGGACATAATAACATAAAACAAACTTTTGTTATAATAATTATGTTAAAAAGGAGTTTCAGCGATATCTGTCATGATGGTTATAATAGAGGCTTTTTTTGCAACCAGGACGTTGTTGTCTACTTAGGAATACCTTTAAAAAGAGCCTGGCTAGCGGTTTCCCTCTCTCCAGTCCTCAAGTTAAGCTAACCACATACTCATCATAGAGACATGAGAGTGGTATCAATCTTTTCATTTTACTTTGAGCTAGTAAGTAAATATACACATTTTCTACACATGTGTCCGTACTTTAAACAATATGCCAAACTATTTTGAATAATTCACTTTAGGATTTGAATACAGGAGAAAGGTGAACAACTTTTTATTTGTTTTAAATAGCTTTATAACCTTGTTGGCGCCATGTGGTAGGAGGCAGCATGAAAATTAACTCTTGATTATTACTGACTTTATTCACTCATCTCTGCAAATCTCAGATGACATCCACATTAAAAGAACACACCACTCATTAGCTGCCAAATTGAAAGAAATTGATGTCTTAAAAATAATAAGTCTTCTGGTACGGATGGGGTTCCGGAGACTTTGCAGGGGAGATCACACCAGTACAATCTAAAGTCTAACTACAATCTATCACCAGGTGACTTGCCAAAGACTTGGTCAGAAGCCATCATTTTGGTTTTACATAAGGAGGGCAAAGGCCCAACCTCATGCAAGGGATATAGACCTGTCAGCCTGCTCTGCAATGATTTAAAAATATTAACAAATATAAAGGCACAGAGAATGCAGAGGACTACATTAATCAAACCAGACCAGAGAGACTTTATTTCTGGAAGACAAGGTGCTAACAATATTAGTGGGACTTATTTCAAGCGCCAAAAACAAGTCTGAGCCACATTGCTCAGTTTAGATGCACAAAAGCATTTGATCGGGTAAAATGAAGCTTCCTTTACCAAACACAGGCAAATTTTGGATTTCATCCAACCTTCATAGATTGGGGAAAAATGGTTTACAAAAGCCCCAAGTGACGGACCAGAGTCAATGGCTGTTGCACACCATATTGCACAATGTTTTGGGGACATACATTCAATTCTTTCAAACAACTAACACAAGAATTTTGTTTACCAGCTTATCATATTTTCACTTAAGACATTACCATCAGACACAGGAATATCTGCAAAGCCTCAGGAATAATTTATTATTAATATTGACATTTACAGAGGGAGAGGCAATAAGAATGAATGAAAGAACACGTACCAATAACAATTTGAATGTTAAAAATGGGAATTGGAAGCAAATATTGTAATAACAGATGAACAATGGGAAAAAGGAGGATGGAGGGAGTTTGATTGGAAGATAAAAATAAGATATTTTAACACTCCATCTATCATCTCAAAGTGCAGTAATAGTTCTGAAATGTGTTGCAGGGGTTGTGGGCTGGTGGAGGACTTCACACACATATTTACTGATTGGCCAACGATTTTAGATTTCTGGAAGAATATTCTAAAAGAAATGAAACACTGTACATACTGGAAATAACTCTGATATTATGATAGACAGGAACTTGACTTCTTTACTGAGGATTCTGCTTTTATCACAGTATAAAAAAACAATACTTGGCAATAGCATTGTTTGTCTAAAGCACTGTTCACAGCCTCTAGAGGCTGCAGGGTTCAGACTGTTGCAAAGGACACTGTGACTGCATTCTGGTATTACTTTGATTAACTGTACAGGAAAATGTGAATGTATACCAACTATTGCTTGAATAGACAAAAAAAAGTCACTGTACCCTCCCCAGAATGAATCATCTAGATAAAAGACATTAAAGGAGTCATATTGTTGGCTTATGAGATAAGCTCTGTGGAAGAGGTTTTCAGAAACAGTTGGTCTGACTGAGGACATGATTCAGCATTCTTTCCAGTTCAGAGCATGCCAGTCCAAACCACCGGCTAGTGTCTGACTTCTGGTTGAGGAATCTATTCTGTGTCTTGGTGAGTCAAACCCACAAGACAGAGAGAAGAAAAGCCTGCTGCCCTCATGGTTCAGTCGGTGCAACATAGAAAAAGATCTTCACCATTTTAAGAGTCAGTGAAAGCAGTGGAGTGTTAGCTGACATGTCTTTGCATGCCCATTTTAGCTTTGGGCGGCACTCCTGCATGCATTTACACTTCTACTCTTGTGAAAATATTTATATTTATACTACTGTACATTTCCAAAATAACAAAATAACATTTGAATCCATGCTCACCACGACAACACTACAAACATCCGCTGGTTTCCCAGAAAACCCAGTTTGAGTGAAACCCAGAACCGAGTTTTCATACAGTCCACATTCTAGACTGGACGACTGGAAAAAGTTTTTTATGTTATGTCTGTATTTTGTTTAAACACTTAAGGTTACTTTAATTTTTTTAAATGGTAGAAAAAAAAATTAAATGGTAGAAAAAAATCAATTTAAAAGCAGCCTTTAATTTATATTTGAAATAGAATAAATCGAATGAATCAATGGAATCATCATAGTAAAGTAATACTGGTATTACTACCACTGCCACTGTGTGTGAAGACTGCTTTGTTGTTAATGCCAGTATAATCTGTTCATCATTGTGATTTTATAATAGTAACTACACAATCTGAACAGTATTTCCCTTGTGAGTCTGTTGTTTGAATAATAATTGATAAAAGGAGGTAAAAATAAGTAAAGAAGAAATAACTACTACTACTAATAATAAAGTACCAGTTTTTACCCTTTTAATTATGATTTCTGTAACAGAAAAAATAAATCACTCCTGTGATGTAACCTACTTATCCCCATTTCCCCCGTCGGCTCAGTCTGTTTTGTAGTAGTGCTGTTAAGATGTGGCTAAATACACTGCTCCAGTCTTACACTGTCGTGTTTTGATGATCTGTGTGCATTTTCTGACAAAAGTATAAGTTTATTAAATGCTCAGGTGACAGCAGAGAGGTTACACTGAAATAAAGATTTCTTCCTGTGAAAACATAATCACACTGAAATGCACTGTGACTGCCATTATGATGACCACATGCTGTTCTCTGCTGATGTCATTACAAACATGACCACAGTGAGTGGTTGATACTTTCACCTGCTAAAGAACATTTATCCACACACTGACAAACATGCTAATGTATAGAAGATGTTCACTTACGGATCTGGGCCATGTGTGGGCATCTGTCCTGTGAATCCAAGATCAAAACATAAAACATTAAAAGCACATAAATTATATAAAAACATGTATTCAGCATTACTCTCTTAGTTACTGAAATTGTATACATTTGAATGTGAGCCTTACCAAGTCTGACGTACAGGACGCCTGTGGCAGAGATAATCTTGAGTGAGTTGGAGGCAACACACTGATAATAGCCTGTGTCTGTCGTGTCTAGGTCCTGGATGCGGAGCTTGGATCCTGCCTCTGTCTTGCGGATGGTTATGCGTCCCTGTTCCTGGACTACAGGGGCGTCATTCTTCAGCCAGCGGATGGACGGTCGTGGGTTTCCCGTCACTTTGCAGTGCAACGTGGCTGTCTGGCCCTGGAAGTGGGTAATGTTGTTGACTGGCTCCTGGAACTCCAGAAAATAACCTTAAAGAGATAAAATAAAACTAGTTAAAGGTTGAAGGATGTGTTAACATTCAGAAACAAACCATTTAAAGATCACCATGAGTTGACATCAGCTATTTATTTGTGCTTCATTGTCTCATTCTTCAGCAGTGTCTAATCTTTCATGCACAGCCAGTACTTTATTACTTTATAACCAGTATAACACTTCTCACTCGCTGATGTGCTCATGCTAACACGCTGCAAACAATGACAGTATAAAGAATGGACAGAGTTTGAGTGACGTCACCCATAGGTTTCTGAAGCACTGAAGCAAAATATGCACCGTTGGTCACTGCCATGTTGGACGTACTGATTCTTCCACCTCCTGTCTAATCTAAATAATAAGACGTGGATTATCAGCAGACCTGAGGCGAGCTGAATGAAGCCTGGGTGCACTAATAAGCCATCTGTAATGACGCTTACCTGTCAATCAAGCACTGTCACTGTCACTGACTGTTTTTGGGATAGATGATTTTTACGCTTTCTGTCAGACTTTTTATACCTAAACCACATTCACAAGCTCCTTGTCTCTGTGTCGTTGTTGTGTTGTTGGCTGGCCCTTCTGTTTTGTATGATGTTCCTTCTCCTCCATGTTTGTTTGTTTTTAACCTGCCTGCCTGCACATGGCACAGGCTTCGAGAGCAATTCAGGGTTAAATATCCTACCCACTGAAGGATCCTCTGGTCTTCTGATTAGTGGACGACTAATTAAAATCTACCCTTTATGTCTGGTTGCTATGGTGTTTCTTGTCTGTTACCTGACTCCCGAGATGTATAAGTCCTGAATGTTTGTTGTAATCTGTTCCTGTTCTCTTTGGTGGACAACAGGCTGGATTATTGGAGTGTAGAACTAAATCAAAAGCTCTTAAGGCAGGTTGAACTTCTTAAGCTGGTGCAGGAAGTACACACTGTGTCTTTTGAAGGATTTCATGATCACAGACATCAGGGCACGGACTGGTAGTCATTTGACCTTATGATGGAGGGTTTCTTGGGAACCAGGATGATTGTGGAATGTGTGAAGTATGTGGGAGCATCACACAGATCTGCATGAAGATGGGGGCCAGTTGGTGAGCTCAGACTTTTAGACGGAAGGGTAACGCTGTCTGGACTTGGTGCTTTTCTGATCTTCTGCCTCTGAAAGAGGTAATGCATGTCCTCTACAGACAGGGTGCAGGTGGGGGTGGCTGGCGGAGCTGATGGTTGTTTGATGTTGGAGTGGGTGAGGGGTGTGAGTTGTGGCTTATCAAACCTGCAGTAAAACACACCCAGGTTCTCGGCTAGTTGAAGAGTTGAGGTTTGATGTAAACAGCGACCAAAATAAACGAGGAAAACTCCAGTGGTGAATCAAATGGTTTACAGCGTCTCATGATTTGCTCGGAGCAGTGTAGTGTCCAGAATGTGCTCACCAAGCCAAGTTTCAGTAACGCACAGGGTGGCATGTCTGCAAGAGTCCATGTTTGCTCTGCTGAGGAGCAGCAGTTCATCCATCTTTGGGCCAGGGAGCAGACTTTCATTAGAGGGGTTGACCGGGTGCTGTGCCCACAGTCACTCTGGCTCACTTCCTGCATCTGTCTTCTGCAAATCCCATAGAGAGCTGAACGTGATCAGAGACAGGGAACTGAACAAATAAACAAACACATAACAAGCACCAGAGTGCGTAGGATCCAGGCTGCCATCTTGACTTTAAACTTCCATCAGGGTCCCGGTCTATATGGAGACAAAGGTCCAACCTACAGGCTGTATCTGTGCTTGGGCTGGCCTAGTCTTATTTGTCATGGTATCAATTATGTCAAATATTTAGATTCAGATTCAGAGTTAATATTAATATTATGACTGGGACACTTTTTCTTAAACCACTCATATAAATGTATCATGTCAATGTAGTGGGCTCACAGAATTAAAAAGCAGACAGTGATTCCTTTTCCTTCATTTTTTCTATTTTTCATCCTGTTATTTTCTTCATCTTCTCCATAAGAACTGTCCGAGGCTGGACACACATTTATCTTTGAGTGAGGATGTGTAGATCACATAGAGCACACATTCATAATGAAATAAACATTTCCTTCCTGTGTCCCTCAAGACCATAGATTTGGTGTGATTCGCAAATAATGACGATAAAGGCTGTTTGTTTGAGTTCTGCAGAAACTCTTTCTGTTTCCTCTTCTTCTTTTTTATTATTGGTTTGTTTGGAGTTCAATTTGATGTATTGTATCAGTGTTTTGATAATAAGCTAAGGCTAGCTGTTGTTTTGGATACAATTACAACACAGTTGCTTAGAATGGACTTACCTGTAATATGATTATAAATTATGATGAGATTTGAATTAACCCAAGCTTCAAACACTGCAACAGTGATGCCTCATGCAAACCATTCGCCTGAGCCAGAGGTCCATGTATTTGAGATGGAAGGCTGTGTGCCTATACCTGCAGGCAGTGGCTGCCTAGTGCCCAGGTGGAGCATGCCTTGTCTACTCCATTACAACCATATATGGATGGCAGATGCAAATGTGGTTGTTTTTCACTCAGTGGTCAGTCATATAATCTGTACTGTCGTAAATGGAGACTAATGGAGAGAGCTAGCTGTTTGCAAAGTTTGTTCTCAATAATAATATCAGGCATGTAATGTACAGTATGCATTGTAACGTTCAGTTAATATCCCTTTTTATACTGGACTCCAGAAACAGTGAACATAACAGCATAACAGCTCCTCGCAGGTCTACATCGCAGAGACACACATTTAACATATGGCAGTGTGTTAAAGCTGTACACATAAACACAAATGAACAGATGTTTTTCAGTGTAATAGTGTGGAGGGTGATCCAAGTCACTGTAGACAGCGAAAGACTGTCCAAGGAATTCAAGGAACTATTACCTTTATTGCAATAACTATATCCATCCCCACCCTGCACCACTAAAATAAGAGAATTGACTTCATGAACAGAAGGATTTTTAGCTGGTGGGGAGCTGCGGCAGCTTACAGGTTCTGTGTGGGTGAGGCTTAAAATGTGTTTGTGTCAATTGATCACTTTGGATCTTATGCTGAACAGCTAGGACCAATAGCGTGACTGACCAAACCTTCTCCCACTACCAACTACTGGCCCCAGAACAGCTCTCCCTCCAAGAATTGATTAGAGACCATATGATTTGGTTGTGCAGTGAGAAGAGGGTGGGATGTGAGTGTAGCTGACAGCAGCTGTAGAAATGGCCTTTGGTAATGGAAAAAGAAAGGCAAGGACAGAGAGAGAAAAGACAAAGGTAAACAAGGACAAAACATTAGCAAGCCACTCGACAACGGGCAGTGTGCCATTCATATTGCAGATGAAAAATGACTCCAGCACTAGAGGCCTGAAAAGTTGCTGGCTGTGCACCAACTGTTGATTTAAACAATTCTGCTTTAAACAGCCTTGGAGTGAGACAGATAGGGGGTTGCTGTTATTCTCAAAATAAGGGCTGACTTACTATCACAGTACTGTTATTATTATGAATGAAACCAAGAACAAAACCAAACAGAGGATGAACCAGAATTAACCTTTACATCTGTTTGTGTGAAATGCATTTAGTTGTTTCACTGTAGCATCTTTAGAGTCAGTGTGATGACGGTTAGTATCCCTGAAACCTGAGCTTTCAATGAAGCATGCTTGGGAAGACTTGAGACTCTCCAGAGACTTAAAACAGCTCCGCAATCAGCCAAACTAAATATCAGTTCCTTGTGCTGACTTTTAAGAATAAAATAGAAGGATCAAACAAAAATAATGTAATGTGGTGGTCTCTGTAACAGTGCTGATCAAAGTGTTTTGACAGGACCTCAACACAGCAGAACTGATGCAGGATTGCTTGCAGATTTTTACTGGACTCTCTGCTAGGTTCACTGTCAGCTACACAGATTACTGTATAAGGAAATAAAAAGAAATGGTTTGGGTGCAGAGACATTGATAAACACACACACACACACACACACACACACACACACACACACACACACACACACACACACACACACACACAGACACAGACATGCACGCACACAAAGACATGCACGCACGCACACACACACACACACACACACACACACACACACGCAGTCCCCTGGCTCTCAGTGCCATCTGCTTTTAAGCAGCAGCCAGCCTCTGGACTGGTTTACGCAATGGAAAAACAGAAATGTGTGCCCAGCTTCCTCTACCGGCCACAGCAGAGCTCTCCAAAGAGCCAGCTTCAGAAGAGTGATGTCACTGCATCGCTCTTTAATTCTTTAATTATCTTCATTCTTCACTGCGCTACTGTGACTCTCTGAAAGAGTAAATGAAAAAGTAAAATGTGTGTAAAAAGGGACAGGAAAGATGAATTTAGGATGTGTCATGACTGTATGAGCCCAAGAACAAATCTGTACCGACAGTCTAAGGATGAAGAGTATACTGATAATGAAGTCCTTTGAGATATAAATAAAATAGCAGCATGATAAGGGTTAACCCCCAGACATCCAGCTGACTGACACAGTACCCGCCTCTGTCATTCCTCTACAGTTTATGTCATAACATTTTTAAATCTGAAAAGCCCACTGCCACCTTGGCTTAGAGCTACAGAGCTCCCTTTTCTGGCCATCTCTGGGACCTACAATGCCAATGAGTGACAGCAGGGTAACTTTTTCAGGATATATTTTACTGAAGTCAGTGACAACAGTGCTCATTTCCCACCAGTGCAGCATAATGAAGACAGTATAATCATTTTATCAAACAGACTTCAGCTTCTCTGCCTGCAGTCACTTGCTGCCTGCTTCACTTTTAATTTTATGTCAAATATTCTTTTATCACAAAAATTATTATGAGGTTAATTTATTTGTTATTTTAAGGTGTATTTCTATTTTTTTAATAAATGTATTACAAAGCAAGCAACATTTGCACTGTCTAATGTTTGTATGATGTTCTTCAACCTCCGCTGAGCCTCTGAAGTATAATTCCAAAATGTTCCTGAAAACTATTACTGCTCCCTGCTCCCTGTGGTCCCAGCACAATTGATGGTCAATACAAACAGTTCTCATATTCTGCCTTTGCATTTTTCTACCTTGGTATTAAACAGACCTGCTGCAGCAGTGCTGAAGCTTCCCCTTAAACTCCAACATGATTGATGCCCAGAGGCCAGGAGGCCGCAGTGAACACCCACCATGCTGCATGACAGAGGGGCTTAAAACCCAGAAGGCACAATCATTAGCAAACCTGTTTCTAATCATATTAATGACTTCTTTAATACAGCTGAGAGGCCTGATTGTTGCAATGAGTTCACTAACATGGAGTAGCTGAGGGCTGAGGAAATGTGGTTTGAAAATAGAAACAAGCCAAACTTGCATGGACTGTGCTGGAGCATTGTTGCTGGTTCCAAATCAATTATGCTGGTGAAATCAATGTTCCCATGAGTAGAACTGATAGACAAGGCTACACAAAAAGGGTGCTTTGCACTCCTACTGGTCATAGGAGCTTACCATTTTTTACCTAAGTGTCCAACAGAAACTCACAGACACATTGATAACTACAGACACTACAGGCTCCAACTAAGCTTGGTGTTCACCACAGCGGAAGGACAGAACAACCTGGTGACAAGCAATTATTTATCTCTGCTGACAACACATATATCACATTGTTTACAATCATGATGCACTGAAACAGTTAATGCTGAAATAATTAATAAGCATGTTTATGTTTCACCACAATATGCTTTAAAGATCACCCCTGCCACCCTTAATGGCAACATAATGTTAACAGTTTCTACAGTTAATGGAATAACATCATTTATTTAGATTAGCAGCAGACATTCTAAACATGTCTGAAGACTCACAGAGCACTTTGTATAATTTACATTGGCAGCAGCAGGGCATGTGATCTGCACATCTATACAGTCACATCATATTTAACTATACACATGCAAAAATGGGCACGCCTCTTAAACAAAGAGAAAATAAGGAGATGTCTGAAGATGACATCATAAAGGTGTTACACAGCCAATTTATTGATTTTAAGTAACATTAAAACTTTGGGGTTGGCAGGAACTAAGCTTAGCATAAAGACTGAGAGTAGACAGAGGTTAGCCTGCCTCTGCCAAAAGCTCAAATGTATGCCGACTAACTAATTAATGCATTTGTTTAAAGCCCCATCATGCAACTTTTCTACTAGAAACGACCAGATTTTAAATCCTGTTGATCTACATTGACCTGTGCTCAGGTGAACGGTGTCTCTGTCATTCGTATGTCTGTTCTCACACTATGTGACTTTGGGCTCCGGGTCAGGAGAAGTACGTAACGCTTTACGGCACTAAGTCACACAGCACCAACTATTTGACTGATTTTGGTGAAACTGGATCATATTTTATAGAGAAAATGTTTTCTGGTTTTCACTCTGATGTCCTCCGGGTACTCCGCCTCAACTCTCTGATTTACAGAGTTTAAGATGGACAGTGAAGTAAGCTGCTGACAGCTGTAGCTGCTGCTAGCTAATTTTGGCTGTTTGTTAGCTGGCCAGCCAGACTGTGAGCTCAGAGCTCCATTACTTACTATTTCTTGACAAACAACATTATTTTATTCATCTGCCAAATCCTTCTGAGCAGCGTCTCCAGCTTTAGCGCAGCTTTTGGTTTTGGCCTTTATAAAACTACAAAACTGTCAAATCTGGCAACCACAGTATGATGATAAGAGGACTGTGCACAGCCACTGTGTCTGTGTGAAAAAAGTTCCAGCACATTGCTTGCCCTAAAATATTTCACATCTCTGTTTTGTATGGGGTTAATAAGTAACATAAAATGAAATTAGTTAGCGAGTTTTAGGTGCAGGAGGTGATTTTTTTAACTGACTGTACACACTGATGGCAGCTCAGAAAACAACATGAAAAAAGTTAATAGTTTTACCTTCAGCTGTGGGTGCAGCTCCACTCTGAGCTTCAGCCAGACCCTCTGAATCCACTGACAGACCAGGATCCGCTGCAGAAAGAGCCAGAGAGAGGATACAAGAGTTAACATAGAACAAGACATGTCTGACTTTGCCACAGTGGTCCCTTAAGGCTGCATTTATTACTATCATTATTAATATTATTATTATTGAGTTGAGGCTTGGCAGCAGTAGAGGTAGCAGTGGTGCGATAGATGGATAGATTTGATTTATTAATTCTTTTGAATATTCATCATGTGCCACATAGCAATAGCACCTACAACTAATAAAACAGAACACCAAAACAGACAGTTTGACGTGAAGTAAAAATATCAGTTTAATAGTGGTGCTAAAAGAAAGAATGAATGAATGTTGGCAGCAAATTTCCTGGGAGTTGTTTCTGAACCTGGTCATGAATGTCTCAGCCCAAGGAACATTTTGACATGACGTGGTAACAGCTCAGGATCACCCAAAAGATCAGACAGCCTTCAGTAGAGAAAATGAATATGGAAGATAAATTCTATAAGAATGTGGCCAAATACCTGAATCTAGACTGGATGGACAGACTGAACAACCAACTGACAGACCATCTTTAAAGCGTATGACTCAAACCAATTGCTAGTCAAATTGTCAGACAGTGTCTGAAATGCAGACCGGAAAGCCAATATTGTAAAGGTTACAATATTGGCTTTTCGGTCTGCAACTAAAAGTAAAATTGGGCTGTTCTGTCTCCTAACATGAGCTGTAAACTAAATGCCATGCTGACCGCACATAATTTAGACATTAACTTTACTACTTATTTAATATCTCAACACAACAAGTCAAGTCATGTCAATTTATTTATATAGCACATTTAAAAACAACAGCGCTTTACAGTCAAAGCAGATCGCAAGGAATAATAATAGTAGACAAAATCATTAATAGAGCAGCCTCAGACTGAGCTAAAAGCAAGATCATAGAGGTAAGATTTTAAACTGGATTTGAAATTGTCAATAGTGGGGCAGGACTTTATGTGATGGGGTAGGCTATTCCAGAGCTTGGGGGCAGCAACAGAGAAGACACGGTCGCCCTTTAGTTTTTAGGGGCGAATAGGGGACTAAGAGGAGCCGATGTGATGATGACCTGAGAGATCTGGGGGCAGGGTATGGAACCAAGAGATCAGAAATATATTTTGGAGCTAAACCGTTTAGGGCTTTGTAAACAAATAATAAAATCTTAAAATTGATTTGAAATTTTACTGGCAACCAGTGTAAGTGTGCCAGGATTGGGGTGATGTGTTGTTTCTTTTTTGAACCAGTTAAAAGTCTTTTTGCATTTTGCACCATTTGGAGTCTATAAAGGGTTGAGTCAGTTAGCCCTATGTAGAGGGAATTGCAATCTAACCGGGAAGTAATAAGAGAATGGATGACTGTCTCCAGATCCTTCTGAGATAAAAATAGCTTGAATTTGGCGATGGTTCTGAGCTGATAAAAACTACCCTTAACAACATTACTGACCTGACTGTTGAAACTTAAAACGACACCCAGATTCCTAACCACGTTATGAGAATTTGGAGCTAGGTGACCAAGTGCATTGCTGATAGTGGTGACAGAATCAGGTGGACCAAAGATAATTACTTCCGTTTTATTTTCATTGAATTGTAAAAAGTTCCTCATCATCCAGCATTTGACGTCATTGAAACAGTTAAAAAGATTTCGCAAGGAGCAGGTGTGACCGGTAGGTAGAACTGTGTATCATCTGTGTAACAATGGTAGGGAATATTGTGTTTTTGAAAAATGGAGCCAAGTGGATGTGCTTGTACTGTATAGGGAAAATAGAAGAGGACCTAAAATTGAGCCTTGAGGAATGCCACATTTAATAGGAGCAGGGGGCGAGGAACAGTTCCCAATTTCAACAGCGAATGTTCTGTTTTTTTAAATAGGAGCTAAGCCATTTTAGGACTGTCCCCTGTAGCCTAACTTCGGCCTCCAGACGTTTTAAAAGAATGGCATGATCAACTGTATCGAATGCTGTGGTGAGGTCGAGAGGAACTAAAATAGCAGAAGAACCAGAGTCAATAGAAAGGAAAATGTCATTGTGTACTTTAAGCAAGGCTTATTGTGTACTATGTAGAGCTCTAAAACGAGATTGAAATTTATCAACAATAATAAAAGTGCTTAAGTAAGAAGAAACCTGGATGAAAACAACTTTTTCTAAAAGCTTAAAAAAATGGTAATTTAGAAATGGGCCTAAAAATTATTCATGTCACTGGTGTCTAGGCTTGATTTCTTTAACCAAGGTTGCACAATTGTTTAAAACACGAAGGGACAACTCTTTTTGTTAAGGAGCTATTAACTATGGCTGAAATAAGTAGACAGATCACCACAAAAACTTCCTTTAACAGGCGTGTTGGTAAAATATCAGATGGGCAGTATGTGGTGTCTCGCTGGTAGTGGACCCAAAATGCAGAGGAGCAGAGTTTGCCAAATAAGCAGCCGTTTATTAGACCACGGGAAAAAGGGGCAGGGGGGTGTCACAGGCACCAGGAAGGCAGCAGGGGCAGGTGAGCTAACGGGGGGAGCTTGAGTCGGGGACGAGGTAGGGAGAGGCCGTCGAGGGGTTTAGGCTGGGGCGGACTGGTGCAGAAGCCTGGTGGTGAGGGCGAAGAGCTGGAGTCCGGAGACAGAAATAAAAGTCAATACTCCGATAAATCTCAGTTTACAAAGTCTTATGAGGAGCCTAGTTGATCTACCACGACGCAGTGACAATCTGGCAGCAGCATGCAGGAGGCCAGCCTCTAAATACTGCTCGAGATGATGATCAGCTTCAGGTGTGTGCAGACAGCTCCACAGCACCACACCCATCCCTGTAATGAGAGCACCTGGAGCCCAACCCCCAGCCTAGGCACCACACAGTAGGTGGAATTCATATGTAAGACCATGTCAGATAGCTGAGAGGATGATACTGGTTGGAAGTGCAGGAGGTGACTGGCAGGGTGATGTATATCTAATGGGTCCTCAGGGCCTGGGGGTAAGATAGAAGCTCTTATGTTGTCGGTTTTTTGGATACATTTTTTTAGAAAAGCCTAACAGGTTTTAGTAGTGGAGATTGGCATAGTGACTGTGGTAGTGGTAGAATTTATAATAGAGTTTATTGTGTGAAACAGTGTTTTGGGTCTATTGGCATTTTTGTTAATTAGATAAGAATAGTATTGTGCTTTAGCTGACTTTATGGAGCTTTGGTAAAACTTTAACTGGATCTTGAAAGCTTCATATGAAACCTGGAGTTTATCCTTTTGCCATTTGCACTCTGCTCTCCTACAAGCTTGCCTGATAGCGCGAGTGGAATCGTTCAACCAAGGAGTAGCACCAGTGTTTGCCTTAAGTCTTTTGTTTTAGAGGAGCTACATAATCTAGAGTGGCAGAGCAGGATTAGTTGAAGAGGTTAACTAGCTCCTCAGTATCGCTGCAGGAAGGAAGGACATCAAAAATATGAGCTGAGCAGGAAAGCATAAAAACCTTACAAAAGTAAGAGGCTATAGCCATGTTTATGGATCGGACAAGGGAGCGAGGCTGCAAGGGAGTAGGAGGAGGGCACGACAATGTGGAATTAAACATAACCATAAAATGATCAATAAATACCAAATAAGGTCTAGTGTGTGACCTGTCTTGCGTTGGAACCGATTGAGTTAGGTTAAAAGATTCCACAAGGCATAGAAACTCTTTTACCATTGGTTTTGAAGGGCAGCAAATATGAATATTAAAACCTTAATGTTCAGTGATTCTACAGATCAGCTCTAGCACACAGATTTTAAGTTGAAATCATTTGTAAAATACAAGCTAAAGCTAAAGGGTTTATTTTGTAGCAGTGACTGGCTTACTATACATTTTATAGAATATAATTTGCAATAGTGACAATTCTGTACACATGATCTTATCTGTACACTCAACACTACTTCTATGTTCTTTAAAATAAAAAATTAAACAAAGCAACAGATAATAAAAATGAAATTCTGTTTAAATGTGCAACAGGTTATTGTAACCGTCAGTGCACAGAAACATCTATTTCAAGCATTGGCAGGAATTCAGTATATCATTTACCACTGGCAGCATATTTGGGGTGATGTATGTTAATGTTTGTAACGTTGTGTTCTTGTGTTTGAAACTTCAAAGTGCTTCATGGTGACCTGTTTAAAGGGCTGCTTTACCCAAATGATTTACTTAAAGCATACAGAGAGAACACAGAGGCAATAATGCAGCAACAGAAAAATATGACATAAATTGTCTCTGGTTTTTATGATATCATCTTGTTGTCTTTTTATGATACTCTCCATCTGACAGCAGTGGAAGAACAGTGCAATAACTAACTAAAGAAAACAGGATTTTTGCTCTGATATACGTGATGCATATTTTCATTTTTTTATGTGGAATATATGTAATGGATACCCTGGCTGCTCTGTGTGATTAGTCCTGGCTCTGCCTGCGAGGTAATCAGGATCAGGCGCATATGAGTTGACACAATGTATTGCTCAATATTAGCTTGACTCGACTTGGCATTGGCTCCTGCCTTCTCTGTGATACAAAGCATGTGCTTGACAGATGTGGGTGGTGAAGGAAATTGGTGGTGCTGAGGACTTCAGTGAACAAACCCATGCAGCATTCCTTTCAGGAGCCACACTTCCCTCTATAGATTGCACTTTAATCCATCCATAGATGTAGGCAGAGATGGAGACAAGTTTCCTTCAGTATGAGCAGCATAGATTATTACTGCATCAGAGGCAAATGCTGGATTTGGATTCACTCTGCCTTGACCATGCCTGGGAGATCAACGCTAGTCTTCTCATTTAAGACATATCGAGCATAGTCCTCCGAAATATTAGACCAGTACATCAGACCACCCCTAATTTTTAGACATTCTCTCTCTAAACATAACAGCGGTTTTGATCACATTGCAAATATTAATTACAGGCATCAAAAGAAAACACTAGTCTTTGTTTTGATATTTCCCTGATTGTACACAGCCCACAGCTGCCATCTGTTATAGATCTACTGCAGAAGTCACCAACTACAGCCGAGTGGAGACAATGAGAGATCTGTAACTGTACTATACTGTAGGTCAACTGCCTACGCTTAGATATGAGGTGTACTGCAGTAATTGGTGAATGTCCATGTCTCTCTACACCTCCAGTTTGGAATCTGGACTTTCTGTTATTATTTTGTGCAGAGCCCAAGTTGAGATCACTCTGATAGGTTGAGTCCACCAGACCATTCTGTTCTGGGTTGATAAAATACCCAAATTCACAAAGTTCTACTCAGATCTCTTTCTCTCCTTTTTTGATTTGCCTCAGGCCAAACATGTAAGCACGCTCCACATTTTATTTTGAACCTTTAATTCTAGATTCCATCTAATACACCAACACTAACCCTGTTGATGACATCCTCAGTGCCTTTTTTCTCAAACACAACTTAACTGACCTTTTTTTTGTGTGTGTGTGTGTGTGTGTGTGTGTGTGTGTGTGTGTGTGTGTGTGTGTGTGTGTGTGTGTGTGTGTGTGTGTGTGTGTGTGTGTGTGTGTGTGTGTGTGTGTGTGTGTGTTAATTTTTAAGTTAATTATGTATTATGACTGTGCCATGTTATCTTACACAAGGTAAGGTTGTATCTTATACAAGGTTCCTGTAACTAGGCTGACGCCTACAAAACAAAAACTCTGTTTCTCAGCTTGGGTGAGGATGGACAGGTGTGGTTTTTATGTTTTGGTGGGAGTTTCTCTGCTGAAGTGGTTAGGGTTACTACAATAAACTAAAAAACTTTCACAGCTTCCATCATTTTTGGAACTTGTGGCACCTCTTCCCTTCTTC
Organism: Collichthys lucidus; assembly: GCA_004119915.2. Classification (NCBI taxonomy): domain Eukaryota; kingdom Metazoa; phylum Chordata; class Actinopteri; family Sciaenidae; genus Collichthys; species Collichthys lucidus. The sequence goes on along the minus strand of CM014093.1, from coordinate 1,415,015 downwards.
TCGAGCCACGACCACAACTGATGAAGCTCATGAAAGGCCTGCTCTGCATTAAACCTGACACACAGATACTGATGCACTATCATGCAGTCCCATCATGTGGCCCAACAGGAAAATACAACATTACCCACTATCACTTGTAATTAGCATACTAAAAAATAAAAATGTAACACTCTGAAAAAACAATGCTTTTTTCATTTTTCTCATCAACACCAGAATATTTTAAAGACAAGTTTGAGTTTGAGGGAGCTGACTTCTTCATTGAATGAATAAATTAGTATGTGTTTAAGGCTTAAAAATCATTATTATGAGTTAACTGGTGGAGCATCTGTGTACTAAGCCAGGTGACGATAGTAAGGACCACCTGGGTTAGATATGAAGCTGCATTGTCACCCCCTCTCGCTTACTATTTATTAAAGGCTAAAATTCCCTAAACTTACATTTAAAAAGTAAAAATATTATGAGCATTAATATTATGATGAGCTTTCAACCAGGACAAATAGTACAGATATATAAAATCATCTGTACATTGTTTGTTCCTCTAACTCTTTTGAACTGTAGGTTGTAATGAACACTACAGCCTCTAGAGGCCACTTATGGGGTTCTAGTTTTGTTAAGTAGCTGCTGCCAGATACCCCTGAGTCCATACATCTACCATGTCCCATACAACACAGTAAAGTAGTATTTTCTCCTATAGTGAATCAATGTTTTGTTAGGAAACTGGAAGAAAATCAAGAAGTGAGTTAAGCTTCCTAAAAGCCTAGTCAGAGGCCTCACATCAGCCAGTGTCTGTGATTGATTACATGTATCCACAAGCTTGGAAAATGAGAGATTGGGGGCAGTAGGATGCTTTTCCACCCAGAGCTGAATAAGACTCCTGGCTGCTGCATTCCAACAGCCTGCTGCCTCCGCCATGAAAGGGCCCTTTGAGAGCTGAGAGGCCAGGCCACGGCTCCATCTACTGGGGTTTTGACTGAGGGCCTTCTGGCACACCTCAACACTTTCCTTCCCTCTTCTGTTTAAACTGCTTGTGTGTGTGTGTGTGTGTGTGTGTGTGTGTGTGTGTGTGTGTGTGTGTGTGTGTGTGTGTGTGAGTGTGTCAGTCCTCTGACCTTTGTCTCTGTTTCTCCCCATCCTCCACATTTCTGCCCTCACTTCCAACCTTTCCTTGAGTTTTCAGCGAGGGTCAATTTAACAGTTCGCAGAGATGAGACTGGAGTTACACAAACAATCCTTGAAGGCAGAGTTACTTTACAGGCAGAAATTATGTTAAACTTCAATGGATGGAAGCAAATAACCACAGTGTCAAGGAAGAAAATACTCAGTGAAAAATCAACCTCTGCGTTTCTTCTCTCCAACATAAGAGAACATGTGAGATGTTTAACGTATATAAAACTGCAAGCAGCCATGGTTAAGTTATGGTTAATGGAGCACATCCTGCTGAAAATGAATATTGATAATCAAATCGTACTTGCTCTCTGCAGTGCCAATACATAATTTGTTCATGCTGTTAGATAGCTGGATAACAATGGTAATGAGGTGACACTGTGTACACCCTTTCCCCTGACCATTACCCTTATCACAATATGTCCAAAACCTTTCAAACTCTTTCTGTCATCTCTATATGGACGTCCTCCATCAGGGATCTAGAATGAGCATGAGGTCAATCAGGAGTAGGGACAGATAGCGTGATCGACTTTGTTACACCAACAAGTGGCTAGATGACAAATGTTGACATGACACAACATCAAACATTATCATGTCATGAGCCAGTGTTTTTTTTTATATTTAATTAAACTTTGACATTGCTGGGCTAATTCACAAATAATTTTAGGAACATCTCAGTTAATTTTTAATGCAGTCAGTGCGAGCAACAAAATGTGTGACGCAACATGTCCTTCACTCTATTTGCTCAATACCCTGAGTCCCTCAGGGACTAAATAATTAAATTAGTATTCCACTTTTCTCCTCACCTCTGTAAGGTACATTCAGCGGTTACTTTAGGTCTAATAAAGTCCAAAATACACCTCAACACAAGAAGTGTATCAAGTCTTCACACAGTTCTTCAAAGGTTCAGGTAAGTTAAACTCCAAGTTACAGATTTTAAGTACTTGCAGTGTAAAATAACTATCCATGTAAGTAGAAGGCCAAATTTTAAAGAAAAGGTTACATTTTGACATCATAGTGTTTCAAAACTGAACGTGCCAAATTTCATTTCCGTTACTGATATTTGCTATCACTCTAGAACACCGCTCTCTCGGAATGCTGGGTTCTGTCTGGTTCGTATAGTTTCCAAAAGTAGATTGGGAGCCAGAGCTTTCAGCTATCAAGCTCCTCTTCTGTGGAACAAACCACCATTCTAGGTTTGGGAGGCAGACACAAGAGTAGACTTAAGACTTTCCTTTTTGATAAAGCTTATAGTTAGGGCTGGCTCTGGTCATCCCTTAGTTATGCTGCCATAGGACTAGACTGCCGGGGGACTCTCTCTCTGTCTCTGTCTGTCTCTTTAGGGTTATGCCAAGTCAAGCACAGTATTGGTTGAAGATGCAGTCACATCTCCCTTTACTGAAAACTCTATATAACTATATTATTATTGTCATTACTGCTACCATATCTCTATTACAGTTTATAGTTAGTTGATGATTTGCTGCTGCTGTGCATCTGTGTCTCTCTATCTCTATCACAGGTTCCACTGCTACTGTAATCATTTTATCATTCATTGTAATTTATTGTCATTTTATCATTCATTGTAATTCATTGTCATTTTATCATTCATTGTAATTTATTGTCATTTTATCATTCATTGTAATTTATTGTCATTTTATCATTCATTGTAATTCATTGACATTTTATCATTCATTGTAATGCATTGACATTTTATCATTCATTGTAATTCATTGTCATTTTATTATTCATTGTAATTCATTGACATTTTATCATTCATTGTAATTCATTATAATTTTATTATTCATTGTAATTCATTGTCATTTTATCAGTCATTGTAATTCATTGTCATTTTATCAGTCATTGTAATTGTACAATATGTTTGTGTTGATTTGTCCTGTACACGTGACATCTATTGCACGTCTGTCCGTCCTGGGAGAGGGATCCCTCCTCTGTGGCTCTTCCTGAGGTTTCTTCCACTTTTTTTCCCTGTTAAAGGTTTTTTTGTGGGCAAGTTTTTCCTCACTGGAACCGAGGGTCTAAGGACAGAGGGTGTCACTCCCTGTACAGATTGTAAAGCCCTCTGAGGCAAATGTACTTTGTGACTTTGGGCTATACAAATAAAATCTGATTTGATTTGACTTAGTTTAACATGGTTCTTAAAATTATTAAGTCTGGACAGCACTAGCTTGTGTCATGTGTAACACTGTATTCATTCATTTTAAAGAAAGCCACTTTCACTTCTCTTCCTTCTCTAAAAGCATCAGCACAATCAACTGTATTCTATCTGTTAACCTGGCACTTGACCTGCCGTGGTTCAGAGTCTGTATACATGGCTATGGTCTCAGTGTAGCTAGAGGGGCACACATTATCTCTCCTGTCTAAATAAGTCAAGTCCTGGTCAACCTCCCTCTTCTAGATATCCAATTCAGACCACACTGTGTGCCTCCTCTGTCTCTCTCAGCTTGGTCAGCCTCTCAGTTTTCTATCATGGGAGTTATTCAGGGCCTCCTCAGTTACAGAGATAAGTGCTCTTTTAGAATGAAAGCCCACATCGCTGTTTTTTATATAAATGGGATCATTGCATACTGCCGTCCCTAGATTGTTCTCATAATAGTACAGGTTTGAAATATATTTCAGCATGATGATGAAGTTGTTACATTTCTCCTTAGGGTTAGGAGAGGGCATTCAAAATAATTGACAAAAAAACATGGGTTTAGCCACCTTGGAGCATGAAAGCAATTTAAACCATATGCACTCACAAGAGTGGTGTGAGAGGAAACCTCATGAAGAGTACAAAATTAAAAAATATCTTACAAGAAATTGTAATCTATGATTAGAAGTCATCCTGTGGTGATGATGAAGCAAATGGTATAGTAGTACAGTATACATCTGTAGCTGTGCCTGTTCAGGAAGAACAAAACAACCAACAAACTGTTGAGTAAAAACGTGTTGTTGCTCAGAAACTCTCCCTGTTTCCCGATAGAGTCTGTAGACTAAGCAGAACTGTTATGAAACTAGATAAGTGTGCAATGTGGGTTGAGCATACCTTCCTCACTCCATTACCGGTTGTAACAGGCTGATTCTGCAGGGCAGCCACTTAGCACCAACACAAGCACTGCCCTGTCTGCTGGACTGAGCCATCAGGGAGAGAGAGAGTGAATACAATAAAACATGCCAGGGGAAATCATAATACTCTCCCAAGCCAGTTAATATAGGATGGGTAGTCTGAAGGTGATGTGGAATGTGTTACTGGTAGCTCAACAAATCACTTAATTGGTCTGCCCTGTCCACTTAAAGGTCCAGTGTGTAGGATTTAGTAGTATCTAGTGGTATAGTTTTTAACCCCCTACACTCGCCTTCCCTGAAGGATAAACTACTATGGTCACAAATGCATGGAAAACCAATCTAACACCAGTGTTTGGTCTGTCCATTCTGAGCGGTTCAACATGGCAGATGTGGTGGAAGATCAGCAGCCTGTAGATATAAAGGGCTTATTCTAAGGTGCACAATGACTGATAACCCTCATCCCTTTACTTTCTGTGTTCTTTTTCTAACCTAGAAAACAGAGCTCCGTGCACTGCTCCAGGGCTGGCATGACCACACAGTTGTGTATGGCCTGTATGCAAAAACACCACCTGAATTCACTATTACACACTAACAAGAAAGTTATGTCTCTGAGGTGGAAGCTGTTTTTGTTGGTGTTTGTCACTAAACAGTTTAGAAACTGTCTGTGCTTTAGCTATGTTGCATCAGTGTGTTAACAATGTAGTGACTGAACCAGACAACAATGATGACCTGCTGTGGCCTTGTTAAGTCATAAATGCTGCTTAAATATCCAGAATACAAATGAAGATGCACAAATAAAACACACTGCTAACCTCCACTGACTTTAGGTTAGTTATCTGTGCATAACATAACAACACATAATAGCTAACAGCTTAACTGTTTGCTTTAGTCTCATCACTTTTTGTTTTCAGTGATAATGCTCCTCTGTACTTTACCTTCACTTGGGATACAAATATAATGAATGATAATGGTGTTCTATTTCTGCTAGATGCAGAAACATCCAACCAAAAATACAGATATATGTGGCGTTAATGTTGATATTGAGGAGACAGCGTTCTGAAAGCCCCTGAAACAGCCTCTGAAGAGAGGTCAGAGAGGGATGCCCGCAAACAACATCACAATCATTTAAAGCACAGTGAACCCGTAGTTCTTTGTATGAAACTCTGGACTTAAAACTACAATTCCCTAAAATATGTGGCACTGTAAAAATGCAGGATTTTAAAGAACATTCTCTGAGAACTTTCACCGTACTGGAGGCATTTTTGCAACACTAGGCTCTATATAGAAATGTGATGGTGGTGAAGTTTCTTTGAAGCACAAACTATATCCAGCTGTGTGTGTGTGTCACACAGGCTCCATCACTCTTATCATGCAGACATAAACATGCATGTACATCACGTTTACAGTCTTTCGGACATAATAACTGTATCATGGCACTCTCTGGACTGTCAGATGGTATCTTGCCTGCAATGGAATTTCCACTTTACTGGCCCTGATATTATCTTCCTACCATGTGAACCTTTATCACAGAGGCAGCTTACACAGAGGTAACTCCACCCCCCTGACTAAGTTAAAACAACAATAGCCATCTCATAAAAAAGCAGGCACTTCCCTTCAAATATTTAGCCATTTGGAGGCTCAAAGACAAGACAATAAAAGAGACTGAGAAGGTTGTGGTGGGGGACGAGCTGAGTCATTTGCATTTTATTGGCTCTCTAATAAGTGTGTGCATACCAAGCTAGGTCTGTGGTAAACTATGGTCAGCCGTGAAAAAGAAAACTTGGATGCATGTCAAACAAAGCTCTAGTGTCAGCTGTTTATCTTTCTTCAAACCAGCTCTTAGTCATTCTTTCCTTTACCCAAACAGTCTGAGGGAGGAGCAGGAATGTGGAGCTGAAGGTACCAACAGAATATTTTGGAGATTTAGCTGTGAACAAACGACAAAACTCAGCTCCCATTTTCCTTAAAACTCTTCCTCTGGACCCTGTCTCTGAACTATGATTAACAAAGCATCTGCTGTAGGAGGTGGGACCGGCTATTAGTTTGACAAGCCCGCTGTTAACATATTTCCGTAGACCCATGGCAGACTGTAAAGGCCAACCACCACTTACAGAGAGCTTGCAGCGTGTTTTACTCGTCTGTCTCCATGGATAGATATGCTTCAGTTTCAACAGATGAATCAATCTGCACAAACTCACAAAATGTTTCTGTCCTCTTTTCTCCTCTTATAGACACGCAATGCCCATAACAATCCTTCAAATCACACAAATTGTGAATAGTGACTCCACAGTTCCACTCTGGCCACAGTCAGTCAGTGGGCAGGAAAAATAAAATAATATAAATGTTATGGGATTTTTTTTAAAGAATAACCCTTGAATAAGGAAGACTGGTTTCAAAGTATCAAAGTTTAAGTTGAATTTATTATTCTTGTACAAGAAGGAGTGTTTAACAGTGCAACACATAAAAAGGGTTACAGAGAAAAGGTTCCTCGTGGAGCTCTAACGGTTGGTTCTTATACTTTTTTTTTTATTTTTTAAATGGGCTGTCTCGGACACCTCCCCACTGATACGGACAATATCATAACGTCCTTGTCCTTTTTTTGGTTATCTTCTCAGTTATAAACATTATGTTTCCTGTCCAAATGATACTTCCCTAGCCTGTCTCTCCTGTCCTTGTAGTATTGATTTATAATTATCTCTCCCTGCCAGCCTCAGTAAAACACAGGGCAAATAAGTGCACGAGACACACAAAAGACAGGATACACACACACTATATGAATTAAAATATCTGAACCCCAGTATAATCCAGATTTTTCTAACAATAAAGACAATAGAGAAAAAAATCATGAAGGAGGATATGAAGCTAGAGTGAAGATGAAGTTTAATTTGGAGGCTGTGTGTCACTGTACAACTGTACACTTCTTAGTACAGTACAGTATAGTACTTAAATTAAACTAAATTAGTTGATGTAATGATTTTATTAAAAAGGCTTTTAGCAAAAAAAAGCTACTAAATGGTCATGTTGATGATGGACAAGGATTAAGCAAACATCATATCAAAATAAAAGTTGCACTGACTTGTAATCAAGTTAATGGTGTCTCTGTCATTTCAACTCTGCGCCCAGCACTTGTGCTTCAGTTACAATTACCGAGAGAATTACATAGCGCTTTACAGCATCAAGTCACTACTTGACTGATTTTAGTGAAACTGGATCATATTTTATGGATGTCTTCCAGCTGCTTCATTCCACCCCTGGGGATGCAAACGGAGAGTGGAACGGACATCAGAACCAGAGCCAGACAAGCATGCAACGGAACCAGTCTCAGTAGACGCACAGTGACATGGACATGGACAGACACACTTCATCTCTGGATGAAGTGAACAGGGGTTGTACTATCTTTACTTCACAAAATAAATTATTTTTTTGTATGTACCAGACGCAAGACCATGTTATTTATTGAAAGAAGCCTGAGAAATGTTGTTCATACTGGCTTTAACCCAGCCTCAACCTCTAACCTCTCAAAGAAGGATTGAGACATTTCTACATATGCTGGGACTTCAGGTTATTCTTTTGTTTATGCCATTACTATTGCCAACAATATATTTAGTGACTAGTAAGTAAAGACACTGGCAGGTCTGGAAGGATCACAGAATTTGAAACAAATTCTGAATGCTGCTCTAATGGACTTTTTTTCACTGTGGTATTAATAGTTGAGCATAAGAAAAATGATTTGAATATTTTTCCACCACTGTGCAAAACTGATGAAGCCTCTTGGATTTTCTATAATTCAAAGCAAATCACATAGCTTTAAACTCACTATTAGTCACATCACTATCAGACTCAACACACATCTGCTTTTCTTTGTTTTTCTCCACATTGCAGAGATATTTTCACCATCATCAGCAATCTGCCTTAATACTGAATAATCCAGAATCCAAGGCAAACTCTGCAGAGTCTTTGGAAATAACTGAATTAAGATGGAAAGTGTGAAAGATGCAGAATCAAATATACATAAACACAAAAAGGCCCTGTGAAGACAGTTACACAGGTAGAGAAGTATGTACCATAAAACATGAGAACACATCCTGGGATACTTTAACAGGATAATTATGAACAGACTCAGTGCCTGTGGCTCCAAATATCTCCTAATCCAAAAAGACATTAGGCAGGCACATGCTGGAATTCAGCAATATTAAAAACATCCACATGGCCTTCTTCTTCTTCTTCTTCTTCTTCTTCTTCTTCTTCTTCTTCTGTGAAACACTGATAAAAAACAGACTGTTTTCTCCAGCTAAATATGATTGATTAATAGCTGCTGTGACAAACTGCCTTAAATATACAAACCAAGTCACAAAACGCTGAGTAGCTTCCTCTGAGTGTTTGTGGAGGGGTTGGGCGGGGCTCTCTCTCACTTAACAGACTATACAATTTATGTAATGCAGTTCAAAAGGTGATGCAGCTAACTTCCCAACCAAACAACTGATAAAACCCCAGCACACTGAAGGGAGTGTGATCTATGACGTGTTGTCTGTGCAGACTAAATCTCCCTGCTCTCCTATGAGAATCCAGTCAGACAAATTCCCCACACTATAAATTCACCTTATTTGCCTAAATGAACTTTAGTCAGAAAAGACACTGGTTAAAAACACACTTCATGCAGGGTCTAGCAAAGTTTCTCTCTAAACAGCCAGAAGAGATAACTCAACAACTGACAGCTGTAGTTCTTCACCACCTCCACCCTCCCAGCAAGTAAAGGCCATGATATACTCATAAGTCCTGATAGGAGAGCTTTCGCTGCATTCAGACAGTCTGAATCTGTGTTTTGTGCCCACTGTGCCAACATGTTGACATTAAAAGAATGAAGGGGTGGCATTTTTAAATGAAAAGACAGCCTTTAGTCAGATGTCTGATAACCAGTGATGGGAATAACGGCGTTGAAATAAACGCCGTTACTAACGGCGTTACTTTTTTCAGTAACGGGTAATCTAACGAGTTACTTCATCTATCGTTGTAACGCCGTTACCGGTACCAACACGCCGTTACCTCGCGTTACTGAACCAACCTACTCGTTTAGAAACTGGCACCTCACTCAACTCGCATACAGGAATGCCTTTTTTTCTCCCTTTGGTAAGGGCGGGATACGTAATGACGATTGGCTAAAGCAGAGATTTCATGTTGAGCCAACCAGAGACACCCGGTGGGCGGGTATACACACAAACCAACACACGGCCGTAGCGCGCGCGCACACACGCACGCACGCACGCACGCACACACACACACACACACACACACAGCATGTCAGATGAGATGGCGAGTCCCGAGGCTGGGTCTAAGACAGCGTTTTCACGGTGGAAGTATAGGCAGTATTTTAACCTCGTCGAGGTAAAAGGTAAAAATGTACATGTTACACGCACACTGTGTCTAAGACCAAAGACTTTGTCCACGTCAAATGTAAGCAACTCGAATTTAATGAAGCATCTCTCGACTGCACACGCGTCTGTTAAGCTAGTGGCCACCGGCATGCCCCACGATAAAGGCAAGCTAGCTAACAAGGAAGGCTGGATTTTTCTGCTTCAGCTTCTACCCCAAAACTTACCACACAGCAAGAACTCAATAAAATGATAGGGAGGTATGTGGTTGAAAACATGCTGCCATTGAAAGTTTGTTTTAATTTGCAGCATGTCAAGTGTAAAACATGTCATATTGTTTAACTGCTTACATTTGTAAGTAAAGAAAATGCTTGAGGTTCAGTTGTAATTGCGTTGAGGTGCAATACATTAAAACCTGTATGGGTATCTGTTGTTTGCTTTACTCCAAATTATTTGGCATTTTTTAACTTAAAAAAGTAACGCATTAGTTACTTTCCTGGGTAACTAGTTACTTTTATAGTGTAGTAACTCAGTTACTAACTCAGTTACTTTTTTGGGTAAGTAACTAGTAACTGTAACTAATTACTTTTTTAAAGTAATGTGCCCAACACTGCTGATAACTACTGCTTAAAAGAAGGATTTCTGTACTGTAGCATTTCTTGTAAATAAACAAAAGTGTGGTGTGTACATGCGTGTACATGACTGCTCTACTGGAGGTCAAAAACTACACAGGGAACCTTAGAGATAATCAAACTTATACATTCTGTGGATGTACAGATAGTACATGGTCATGGTTGTGTTGAGTTTTTTTGTCCTGTCTTCATGTTTGTCTTGTCATTTGAAAAGTAACTCTTCTCTCATTCCAGGTCACTTGTCCTTCCTCCTGTGCCTAATTCTGATTGTCTTCCCTGATTCCTGGTTGTGTCCACCTGTTTCCCTTTCCCCCCACGTGTGCTTATAGTCTGCATATCCCTTTGTCCTGTGCCAGTGTGTCTTATCTGTAGTCAAGAGCCACCCGTCATCTTGTCTAGTCACAGGCCAAGTATCTTTTTCACAGTTGTCTGCCCTGATTAGAGGGTTTTTTGTTGGCCTTTTGTGTTTCATTTTTATAGCCATCTAAGTTAGTGAGTTTATTTTTAATAAAATAAAAATAAATTTGACCATTTTATGAATACCAGTTTCACACCACAAATGGAAAAAAGCATGGCGTATATGCTGAACTTAAACGGCCTCACCAAGTGTATTCTGTGAGCTGGCCACATGTACGTAAAGTAGACACATTCTGCTCCCTTCTGAACTGTGGAGTACCTCAACTTGGCTAAATGATGTCCAATCATAGGAGAAAAAATTAGACTTTAATGCTGAATTTTTCTCATTTGATTCTTTTTCTACTACACATGTGTCTGCGTACATGAACTTGCTCACCAGTATGTCAACATGTATAAAATTGTTTCTGTATAAAAACTTGCTACCTTCCCTAACTTCACATCACTTTAAATAAATGTATCTGTAGCCAAAAATATTTCTGAGACTTTATTGTATTGGTATATAGCAGCAGCCTTATAAACCAACATGGCCTACAATCACTTTTCACGGAGGTGCGCTTCAGAAAACCTTAATTTCTCTACTTCATTGTGTGCCCTAAAAGTTCTCTGCTTCATCAGTTTTCTCCTGTAGTTTTTCTCTGTTCTGTTCTGTTTACCACTTCAGCACTGTCTGCAAAACTTCTCTCCTGTTTAGACTCTGCACATTAACATACACAGAATGTTGCAGCAACACAATGAAGCATTAGAGGAACAGAGTGTTCTCCAGTCAGCCCATGCCATGCTGCCTGCATGCATGCCTCCTACAAACACTTGTAGGCCTCCTCGTCTCTTTCCAGTAATTAGCAGCATATGTCAACATTATGCCTCCATGGTTTTGTTTCAAACGGCAATCAAGATAAGTCCATCTATGATATGAATGCATGTGATCAAATATAGTCTTTAAAGCAGCAACATGTGCTATTATTAAAACCTAGCAGCTCTAGGATTATTTAAATACCTGATTACCAAGTAAACAGGGAGAAACTAATGTGTCTTAAAGACACATCTTTTGTTACAGCACTCTGCTAACAGAGTCCATCCTGTCTACAAAGCAACACACACTGAGTCCTGTCCATGGGAATGTCTTGCATAGCTCTTAATTAGTCCCAGATCCAGGATTATAATTAGTACCAGACCCAAGACATAGCAGCACATGGCAGTATACTTCCTGGCAGTCATTTCTCTCTGTGTTGTCACCTCACCTCAGCACACACAGGAAAGAGTTAAAAAGCTCTTCTGTGTAACTGTTGTTTTCAGCTGATCATTGTGGTCAGGAACTTTCCTGCCACAGTTCTCACATTCCTTCTGCTGCCAAAGTCCATGTTCATGGCTGAACTGCACCAACTGTCTGATAAAAGACACTCGGCGTTCACAGAGGAGCCTGGATACTCTCCTCAGGATGAGCAGTGTTCACAGGATATTTCACATTATTTTACTGGATATCCAGAATGGAGAAAATTCATCAGCATTTCTTTGGGTTATATCTGTTTTTCTATGTCAAATGAAAAGGAACATCAGGGGTCCCTAACCCTGCGGGCCGTGGACTGGTACTGGACCAGAAATATTTTCTAACAGTATATTTGATTCTGCAAAAAAGGCAGAATAATAATCAGATCATAAAATAAGATATTGTTTGTCCAGTGTTTGCAGTCCATTTTCACTTTGGTTAGTTTGATTTACATTGGTGTTACCAAAGTCAAAATCCATGACTTTCTATTTATTGGTTAATACTGTGACTGAGCATGAGTACAAACGAACAGTTTCACTGCCAGGTCACAGGATGCTGCACAGGCAGGTACATTAAAGAAATGGTTAACATGACAATTAAACCTGATTTTCCTCATTTTAGACTGTACTGTAGTTATGATGCTTTCAACATCAACATTATATTAGAGCTCATTTTCAGACATTGGCTCTTCAGAGGAATTCAGTGTTGCACTTGCTTGTTCACGTGAAAAGAGCTTGAGATAGTTTAAATACTGTGGCCAATATGACAAAGTTACAGTACAGCCCACTAGTTGTAGTATGTAGTATGCTATAATGTTAGGTTACATTACTTATTTTTAATATTGAAGTTTAATTTCAGGAGCAGGAGTTCTAATTTGAATATCTGTCATTTATATCTGCATGTATCAAAGTATGTATGTAACCTGGAGTCTAACATTGTCTGTATTGTGGTACAGCTCTGTGTATATCAACACAATGGCACCCTGCAGCCTCTCTCAAGCAGTTTCACACTCCTTTGAGTGTTTGTCACCAGCCAGCAATTAGCTGCAACTTAGAACAAAGCCACCAGTGTCGTTAAGTCGACACCCGCACTAATGGAAGAGGGTCGGATAGAAAAATGAAATCTGGAGAAAAATAAACATTAATTAATAGAACCATAATCTCTGGTTTCTATTGGGCGTTGGAAGCGCTACATGTAATACACTCTAAAAACCTGAAGGGTGAACCACCTACTGCAGCGCCGTACAAATGCCAGATGCAACCAGCAGAGATTTGCAAAGTTGTAATACAGTAACATCAGTTTGTATAGTAAAGTCTCAGTTTTCTTTGGAATAGTGTCAGTGTATAGTAATCAAGTGTCCTTGGTTCATCTAATTGGCCTGTATTATGGCAAGTGCAGAAGCATATTGGCGATATACAGCAGCAGTAGCTTGCTTTCACTGTCAAGATGAGGGCAGGTGTTATTTATCTTAAATAACTTTAGTGTTTCAGAACATGTTAGTATGAAATTAATCTGCAGATGCTCCAGCTCATGATGAGACCAAAATCTTCCTATGGAGTCAGTTTTTGAGCCATGACAAAGACCAGAACATGTGACAACAGGCTAGCAGCTGTTGATCACTTGTTGTTGCCCCTCCTGGATGGTTAAGATGAGTGATGAGTCAGCAGTTGGTATAAAACAGAGCAAGTTTTTCAATCACTGTAAGTCACTGAAAAAATTAGATTATGTTCTCTCTGCGGCTGTCAGCAACATTTTAGTGAAGAAAAAATCACCACGACTACCCTTCACCTCATTCACCTCCAGTCCATCATATCCAGCATTGAGCTCTCTTCATCTCATTCTCTTCATCACTTTACCACCACCACTAGCTCCATCAGGGGAAGTTTCCTCTACGAATCAGGGAAAAGTTGAGGCCCTTCACATTTCCACAAACTTCAGATTAATGGCCTGACCTCTGGCTAACTCTTCTGGCTTGTTCAGTGCTGCTACACGAGAGTAAACTGGAGTGTAATGTAGTAGATGGCGTGGGCGAAAAAACTCAGCAAAAAATGTGGTACTATGCGCCATGCAACAGTTAATCAGTTAAATAATAGGGAGGCGGCAGTAGCTTGGGGGGCGGCAGTAGCTTGGGGGGCGGCGGTAGCTCAGTCCATAGGGACTTGGCTTGGGAACCGGAGGGTGGCCTGCTCAAGTCCCACATGGACCAAAAATATGGAAGGTGGACTGGTAGCTGGAGAGGTGCCAGTTCACCTCCTGGGCACTGCCGAGGTGCCCTTGAGCAAGGCACCGACCCCCACCACATCTCCACATTCGGGTTAAAATGCATGTAAATAAAAATAGAGTGAAAAAAGAATTTCCCCATTGAGGGATTAATAAAGTATATCTTCTTCAATTATCTCTCCATATGACTGTGGGTTACATCAGTGCCTGGCCTATAGCTACATAACAGAGCCATTAGTTCATACAGTACATTAAACCACAGACAGGTTTCACCCCGCAGTGGCACATGTATTTATTAAACTGCATCTTATTCAATTGGCGGGGCACCTGATTAAGACAGGATGAGCAGTGTGTTTAGCCTAACGAAGAATGAGACTCACATTAATCATCATCACCTGCTCACCTGCTGTTTTATGTCTGCTTCATAAAATGGTTTTAGGAAAGGAGCTTGTTACAACAAATAGACATGGACTGCACCTTTCTAGTCTTCTGACAGTACATATCTCATTCACAAATTAATGGCATTAGCTGCCAACTGCTCATCAGTTTGAGGAGATAGCCATTCATATACTGATGGCGCAGGAGCAATTCAGGGTTCAGTATCTTGCCTAAGATGCAGTTTGGAAGGAACGAACCACCAATCTTCTGATTAGTGGACGACCCGCTCTACCTCCGGGCCACAGCCACCCCAACAGTCATAGATAAACTGCTTAGAATGGCTTTGTGCAAAATGAAGCAACAAGTCAGATTATTACGAGAAAAATACAGAGTTTACAACTTATTCTAACAACATGTAGTCGCTTACAGTACAGCTCAATCAGTAAAAACAGCTCACACTTTATCTGAATGTGAAAAATGAAAGCAAGCACTATGATTTTTATCTTCCTTCTTTTTTTTGCTTCATGTTTATTCTGAGGCTGATTCCTGTTATGTAAAACTCTACTTGGCATTAAACCTATTTCTGAATCTGATCATTTGACTAATGATCTCTGCAAAGAAAAGTATGCGCATATTGCAGTAAATATATGAGGTTAAAGCTGGAAGTGGTTCAGTGGACTCTGGTAGACACAATGCTCACCTTTGCTTTCTCTTAAAAAGAGTCAAACGAGCATGTTTCGTAACCATGAGAACCTTTGTAGACTTTTGCTGCAACGTGAGGTGACTTCATTCAGTCATGATAAGCCTTTGAACACACTCATCTGATATTTTTGCTCTGATTCCTGCTTACTTTGGTGAGCACAATCAGGGCCGCTGACAGGTTTGGCTGGGCCCGGGACAAAAAATTCTCAAGTCGAGCTAGGCGTTATCACCATCTTGGTGTTTTTGGGGCCAGAATGGACCTTATTTGGACAAGCTTGTAGGTAATGTACTGCCATTCTCATATTCCATCTGAACAGGAAGTAAAATCTGTTTGAACAGAGACAGTCAGGAACATGATCTGCATTCACATTTGATCAGCACTGCATAGATTAACAGTCTGGTCTGAGTTTCATGAGCTCTGTGTCTTTAACAACCTACATTATTTTAAATGGCATTGGCTTCAATTTAGACCCCGAAGCTCGGTCCACTAATATACTATATATCGCTGCACACTGTAAACAAGCCCTACTAGAAATAACTATCTATCAATAGAGAAGGTAAGTTTAAAACAAACGTTTTTTTTGTTTGATTACAGAAAAGTATGATCGCCAAAAAAAACAATATTTCTTTTCGTGTACGCTGTCGTGAACTAATTCTCAACATGTGACCTCATGTTCTGAAACGCTACACTTGAATGTAGTGTAAGATGTTCTTGTTCTCTGTATGTTTTAAAATCCCATATTTGGTTTCTAAATGAATGGTGATATGCAGGTATGTTTCTGGTCTTTGTTTGGCTTCCCCATCAGGATTTTGATAAATGTGTCCACAGGGATAATAGAGCTCTCCTTAAAACTTCCCCCACAGCAAAGGAAGGCCCTCTGGCCCCAGTTCCACCAAAAGCAGCTCTGTGTTTCTACTCTAACCCCAACATGGTGAGTCATGTTGCTGTGAGTACTCATTAGTAACAAGCTTCCACCTCAACACATGCACACGCAGCTGATGAATTGATTTCATTTAAATTCAATCAGAATTGCCATGGTGTGAAATTGGTTGGCAGTTTGTCTTCCTAATATGTTCTTTGTTTTGGAACACTCACTAGTTGTTTCTTCTCATGCAGATGTACATACATGTGGTTGTCGATCACGTCATCGTGGTGTCACAGCCTTTGGGTTTTTTTTATAGTGTATTTTCTACCTTCAGGCAGCCATAGGCTTCCATTCATTTGACTGAAGTGACTCCGGTCAGTAGAAACATTAAGACAAGATGTTTGCTGCGCTGACTGGTTTTCCTTGAGCATGTTTCAAGGTTTTACATATTGATTTTTTTTTAGTTTAGTTTAGAGTTTATCATGTGTGGAGAACCATTTCACTTCTTTTCCGTATGAAATGTGGAACTTCACAAAGAAAAAAAGATTAGATATATCACATCACAATGTAATAATAAATAAATAATTAATAATATAAATGAATTCCTGCAATTTTCATAATTCATTTACAGCTATGTTTTCTCATTTCTGTAAATATACCACAACATTACGGGAGGCCATCATGTTGGTTTGGAGCCCTCAGACTTTAATGCTCTGCTCACACACACACAGTGGACGCACAAAATGAAGTTTCTGATGATGTATGAATATCAAATAGGCTCCCACTTGGAGTTCTTTTAGAAGCAGAACCACATTGTGTCTACCTTCTCTTGTTGGGGGGGGGGGGGGGGGGGGGGGGGCATTTCACTTCATACCAAATGGTAAATGGTCAGAGTACAGCTGAAAACAGGAAATCTCCAGCGCTTTCATCCCCCGCAGGGAGAGTAAATGAATTAGCATGACTGACAAAGACGCGAGATCACCTCGAGCTATGCGTTCAATTAACATGACAACGGCACAGTGGCCCTTTGAGTCTGACACAAGCACTTTTTTTATGAGGTGTGGGAGCTGCAAAGAACACATGCACATGTCAACAAGTTGAAAGAGGACAAAGACTTTAAGTGATCTCAGACCCCCCCCCCCCAAATCCATCCAAAAGATTTTCAGCATGAAGGTGAAACAAAAACACAAAGTTCAGCTCCTTCAGGGTTTTTTTACGCGGTTCGAGGAGGTGTCCGAGTGAAAAGTGCCGCTCGAAGCAGGACAATGGACCTGATCGAGCTCTCAGAACTTTTTACTTTAGTGCAACAAAAACTGAGCTGAGAAAAAGTTCCGTCTGTTGTGTAACATCATCTGAAGGCATGAAGGAAACACAGGAATGCACAAAGCGCGTTCAAACGTCCTCAGATGAGCGTGATGCACAAACCTTTCTGCTGACGACTTGTTGAACATGACATTTTTTTATCTGTGTTAGTGTTGTTTTGAAGTGAGAAGTTTGACTTACCGTTACATTTCAGGTTTGCACAAAGGAGCAGCAGGCAGAGCACACTCTTTAGGTCTGGGGCCATAGCGACACTTTTCAGGGAAATCTCAAAAACAGGTCTGAGGAACGTTTCATCCGCTCCCAGGGGCTGCCTTCCTCTGCTGAATCTTCTCCTCTTCTTGTTTTCCAAGTCAGCCCGGACAGAAAGCGCACTTTCCAGGTCGCGAGTCAAGACATGAATGTGCGGGACGGATGCGGGTTCCGAGGGGGAAACAAAGCCGCGTTCATCCCGTGTACGGTCCGGTAGAGAAAGCCGAGAGACGCGCGACTCCTTCAGAGCTGTTGGTCCCAAAGTGGCTTCTGTCCGAGCGCTGAAAAGAAGTGGACGCACGCGCGTACTGACACGCACGCACTTGAGTGCGGTGACGTTTTTGTAAAGGGCCCCGTCTAGAGCCAGAACTAGGAGCCGAACAGACAGCGCGCACACTGCTCTGATTCAGTTTTTACGCACAGGTCAACCTCCTCTTAGACACTCTACTATTATATCATTTATTTATGTATTCATTTATTTATTGAACAGTTAATTTCCATTGTATTTAAATGTGATTTCCCCTCTGTGTTGTCTTCTCCACGCTGTCAGAAACACTCCTAACAGAACTGATTTATTTTTAGCACTACATTGAGTGAGTACATTAAATGTAAACCTTTAATCTGAAAACACTGAGTTGATTTGAGTCTGACTACACCTGAGCATGTATCATACATGGTGTAAATGGCATCAGATAAAGCTCCTTTATGTATTTATATAACCACTGCCATTTCATATTACAGTTTGTGGTAGAAAATAATCACACTAAGAGAGAGAGATTATGAAGTTAACTTGATGACTTGACATTGAGATGAATGTTGAAATCATTATAATCACAGTCAAGAAACAAGCTGAAATCACCTGAGGCAAAGATCATTGGGCAGTCACCCACTGATCACGTGGTTGATGGTTCAACACCCAGGCCCAGATTTAAATAGAATATAAAAAGACATTAGAGTCTTATCTTGTAACTCTCTAAGTTATAATTACTGCTCACTAGTTACTTTGAAGCTTATCAAATCAAATTTTATTTGTATAGCCCAAAGTCACAAAGTACATTTTCTAAAGAGGGCTAAATGGGGAGTGGCACCCCCTGTCCTTAGACCCTCGGTTCGAGTGAGGAAAAACTAGTTTGTTCCACAGAAGAGGAGCTTGATAGCTGAAAGCTCTGGCTACAGTCTACTCTACAGGAAATTATAGGAACTACAAGGAACCCAGCATCCTGAGAGTGCAGTGTTCTAGAGGGGTAGTAAGGTATTATGAGCTTTTTTAGATATGATGGTGCTTGACCATAAGGAGCTTTGTATGTAAGGAGAAGAATTTTAAATTCTATTCTAGATTTAACAGGTAGCTAATGCAAGGAAGAATGCAGTCTTTGAAATTTGTTTTATCTGACGTTAAAGGACAAATCCTGATCAAAAACAACTCAGAGATTCTTTACAGTGGAGCTGGAGGCCAGGGTGATCCCATCTAAAGTAACTAAGTCTCTAGAAAGAGAGTTTCTGTCTAAATTTAACATTAGAAAATTGTAGGTCATCCAACTTTTTATATCTTTAAGGCATGCTTGGAGTTTAGTTAACTGATTGGTTTCATCAGGCTTGATTGATAAATATAATTGGGTGTCGTCAGCATAACAATAAAAATTGATGATTTTGAGTGAGTCCTAATAAAGGAAGCATATATAAACTAAATAGAAGTGGTCCTAGTACAGAACCTTGTGGGACTCCATGACAAACTTTGGTATGTATGTAGGATTCATCATTGACGTGAACAAACTGAGATCGATCTAAGAAATACGACTTAAACCAGCTTAGGGTTTCTTTGATGCCAATTTGATGTTCCAGTCTCTGTAAAAGAATTTGATGGTCGATGGTGTCGATTGCGGCACTAAGATCTAACAGGACAAGTACAGAGACGAGTCCTTTGTCTGATGCCATTAGGAGGTCATTTGTAACTTTCTGGGTCTAGAGTGGGCTTTTTAAAGCTTTTTAAAGCTTATACATTGTACATTGTTGTATATCAGAATTAGAATATCATAAATACTTCACAGGGGGAAGTTATTTTTGTTACAATACTCCAGGTATACAAACAAACAAAAAAATATGTTAAACAAGTAATCATGTATTAAAAACAATCACCAGCTCTCCTGATCAGTTTATTTAGTCTGTTGGTATAGTACATATGTTACATACTTCAGATACATGCAGCAGAGCGGTAATAATGTTCAAATAATACAGACAGGAGCCTTTCTGCCGAAAAATAAATACTTTTGATATTCACGTTCATCTTGGTGATAATGTGAGAGCACTGTATGGAGGACCCCAGCTGTAAAGCTGTATAACTTCCTGTGTGTCTGGAGAAGCTTTGTCAGTGTGAGACAATAACCAGACCAGAGACGTCCTCTCAGTTTGAGATTACACATCCAGAAAACAGAGCTGGAGCTGCAGGCGTGCACTTTAACACCCATGATGCATTGTTAGAAACAAATTGTTTACAAAATATACACAACCATTTTATACTAACAGGAAGTGTGAGTGGGATTTATTTTGGATGTAAACAAACAACAGAAGATGTGAGCAGGGGTCTGTTTCACAAAGCAGGTTCAACAAACTCTGAGTCAAATCCTGAACTCTGAGTTGATCTACTCTGAGATAGGAAACTCTGAGTTTTCGGTTTCACAACAGCTGATTTGAGTTAGTTTAATCAACTCAGAATAGTTTAACCTGGAGTTAAACATGAGCTCCACAGACATATAAAGCCAGCATCAATGGAGCCCAGATTCGATGATTGAACATGGAAACTGACAGAAAGAGGGCAGCATTTTTCACCCCAATAGAATTGGAAATATTAATGACTGCATATGGAGAATATGAGCATGTCTTTAGAAAGAAGTACAACACTGCAGCGGCTGCTAAAGAGAGGGAGAGGGCATGGGAGAGCATTGCTGCTCGGGTCAATGCGTAAGTTTAAATGTAATACTGTATTTTGCAATCACAATAACTATTGAAGGGCAAATTGCATGAATGGAGCCTATTAATTTATTTCATGTAGGTGCAATCCGGCGGGGGAGAAGTGCACTTGGCAGCAACTTAAGATGAAATATAAAAACATTGTTCAAACAGGTCAGACATCTGCATGACTTGACTCTGAACTTCTTTGATTCCTTCCATAATGCTCTTTCAAAAATGTCTTCTTTATATTGTATTAAACAATGAAGCCTAATAAACTAACCCAGATTTTTATTCAGCCAACAGAAAGAGGGCAGATGCCCTAAAAACAGGTGGTGGCCCAGCAGCCCCACCTCTAACGGAGGCAGAGGAGCTGGCCCTGAGCCAGAATGTGGGAAGGCCAGTGGCAGAGGGAATCCCTGGTGGGAGCTCATCCTCTGAGCCCCCACCTCAAGACACAAGTGCCTACATAAAATGTAATATTTCTCTGCCTATATACTCCTCTTTTGGGTGCCTATTCACACAAATATTTCTTTCCCTGTCATGTCTTTCATTTTATCCCAACAGATCCTGCTGGTGCCATCTGCCTGGTGGAGCCCCCTCACGCCACAGCAGACCCTGCAACTGTAAGTAGGCAACACTCCGAAGATTTTGCTGAATGGTAGTTTAAGTATAGTAAAAAAAATCACTCATCCAGGACGAAGACAATGAGGAGGAAACAATGTCTGCTGCCTTCACAGAGGAGGATCCTGGAAGGCCTATTGAGGTAGAGTCTTTATGTTACCAAGATTTCTCTTCCCATTGACACTTCTGACCACTGTGGTGGAGTAGAGTGACACTGAAGTATTAACACATTCTCATCCTTTGCTCAGAGTGTGGCTGGGCAGCAGCAGGAGACTCCCCTGACCTCAACTGCAGAGATTGACACAGTGAGACAGCTGTTCATGAAACTCCAGAGATTTATTGTGTGGAATTCATGTGCAACAGGTTAATTTTATGTCCCCTTTATGTATTCCCAGTTATTTATAAAATTCACCTCCTAAAAAAAATCCAGAAGACCGATAAAGAAATGCTATACCTCGACCGCCAGATTAAAAAAGCAGATTGGAAATCCAAATATTGGAACATAAATTAAAGGTGGGTGCATGGTCACATGTCAATTATGTCAATGTTAACTATTGGAACATTAACTTAACTAGCTTTTGTATTTGTAGAAAATAAAGAAGACCAACTGAAATGTGCCTCATGTTTTTATTTGTGGTGGTGCTTTAAACTCAAAAGTGATTAGTACAAATCGTGTCTCTGACCGCTCGGCCATCCTGCATAGCTGGCAGGTGGACGGGGTCTCCATCGGGGTCATCAATCTGTACGGCGGGGTGTTGCTCTCCTCTTATAGTGGCGATATTTTAAAGAACAACACATGCCACAATAATATCGCAGGCCCTCTCAGGGGTGAGCACGGTTGAAGTTTTGTTGGGGGCCTGGCTCAGGGTCCGGGTAAGGGGTCAGCAGCATTGGTTGGCAGGGGTAACCCCTGTCACCCAGCAGAAGGCCGTCAAACTCTCCTGTAATGTAGAGAGGATGCATGGGGTGTTGTAAAGGGGGGAGACAAGAGAATTTTACTGCAAATCTTCAGGTTTCTCACCGTGCTGCAGCCTGGCACTCAGGTTTGACTCGCGGTATATCCTTGAGTCATGAACAGACCCAGGCCACTTGGCCTCCACATTGGAGATTATGTGTGCAGCCAGTAGCGGTTTTAGGTACGGGCGGACAAGGCAGCCGAATAATAAAAAGTACCTTGGTCAAAAATCTATGCGTGGTCTGTATGGGGTGCCGTTTGTAAAGCGTCTCGCTCTGAAAATAACAGCAACATTTTGTCACATTTACATTTACATTTACATTTACATTTCAATTTACATTTGAATTTGCATTTTAGCTAAATATTTAGTTTCACCCGAAACATTTAGCTTCAACATTTAGATTTATATTTAACATTTATATTTAGGTTTATATTTAACATTTAGATTTATATATAACATTTATATTTATATTTATATTTAGCATTTAGATCTTACATTTAACATTTGGATTTAAATATCTCTAAGTTCACAAATATTGTTCTAAATGTGCAAAAAAGTGACTCTCAAAAATTCAAACCAGTTTTTTAAACATCGTTTTTAGCTAAATGTGACAAAATGTTGCTGTTATTTTCAGAGCGAGGCGCTTTACAAATGGCACCCCATAGGTCTGAGTACTCTCTGCCGACAGATATGTAATTCCCTGCGCAGGATTGCTGCACCTTCGTCCACAGGATCGTGATCAAAAGGACACACCATGTTCAAAAAGTTGACCCCAAACATTGCCTTCTGGAAGTAGAGGACGTTCTGACAGCGCAGGAATGAGGAAATCAAATTAAGTATGTGGCTCTGAAAGTGGGCGGAGACAGAGAGAAACTCAGGGTTTCTTCAGGAAGACCTGGTCCCAACCAGGTTAGATTCACGGAGTCTGTTACTATGGCAACTGAGCTTGAGGTTAAGTTACCTCACTTTGTGAAACAGGTTAGAGTTAACCCTCTCTCTCGGGTTTGACTGACCCTCCTTTGTGAAACGGAAAACTCTGAGTTTCCGTGATTCCAGGGTTAACAGACTCAGAGTTTTCAATAAACCTGCTTTGTGAAACGGACCCCAGGTCATTCATTTCCTTTGTGCACTACATTATGGGAAAACAGTGGGTACCAATAATATGTGCTCAAAATCTGCTTAGAATTGTCAGGGTATATGGACACATTTACCAGACAAAGAGGCTAATGAAAAGTCACTTTTGGTTGCATCATGAGAAATGTAGGATGCAGGGTTTTTTTTTTGTCTAGTTCTAGAAATGAATAATCAGACTGTCTGAGCCTCTGCTCTGTCTCTTATAATGCACCCAACTTTATGAAGAGCAATACAGAATGACTGGTGTAAGCTTTCAATTAGCTTCCCCTGCAGATGTATGTATCAGAAACAGCTGCATGATCACTCCATAAAAATAAACAGACAACATGGCTTCATTTAAATCAGATATATTTTATATTTCATGAAAGTAAAGTGGCCAGAAATGCAATGACCTGAATGCAACAAACAAGAGAAGTAACATGGACTGGAAAACAACCTCCAGTGACAGTGGCATATTAAAATCACTTCATGTGCTAGTAGACTGCAGACACATTAAAAACAATGAGCACAACGTCACCTCTTTGGTCAGTTTGTAAAAAGCAACAAGTCATCTGGAGCAGAAATCATCTCTCTTTACTGCAGCTGTTTTTCTTCATTAATGACCGAGAGCCATTATTTATGTTCACCACAGGAAGTCCTGCTAAAGATCACACTTCCACTCACAACGACATACAGCATGTAGTACATGTAGTGCAGTTGACACATGATAAATGAGAGTAAACAAAGAATTATTAAGAGAATTCAAAAAGAAAGATGAGGAGACGTGACACGTGTTTTGTGTGGGAGATCCTTGTGACACGTGGAGTGTGCAGGGCTCAGTGCCCCCCCCACTCTCACAGTGATGTCTGCTTAGCTTGAGCAGCGACAAACACCATCTCATCATTTGAGGGCAGTTGAAGCTGCCTCTTTGATACAACGCACCGCCTTCTCTATGTCCTCCTCTGTCTGTTCGACGGTGACCACCACTCTGACACTGAGGAGACAAGGGTGGAGCAATCAAGACACAAAAGGGCAGCATCGAGGCCAATCTAAACAAATGATTCCATTGCAACATTCTGACTCATTTACACAGATTACACATCGTATTAAACACATGATTTGGTCTCATGTCTAAGGCACATCTACATTCTCATATTTGTTCTGTTACTGGAGAATTACAAACATCTCATCCCACACTGATATTTAGTGATTTCTCTCTGTTCCCTCTGCACATATACCGCAAATCTTGTGTTATTGTCAAAAAATACCCCGAAACCGCCAATGCAGGGGAAATAGTGGATTTGTTGGGGACTGTTTGAATCCACAGTGGCTTCTCTAGGGAGGATTTGAGGCAGTAGATTGGTGTGTGTGTGTGGGATTGATTGAAATACAGTACAGTGTGTATGTTTATGGTGATAAAGTGCAGCAGTAGGGGTTTTTTAAGTTATAATTGTAATGTAATTTTACTCTGTGGCACAGAGGAAGATGATATCACTCACCTAGGCGGGGGAAGGAAACGTTCCTCTTTTTCCAGGTAACGAGCGAGTGTCAGAGCGACTTGTCGTTCCAAACACTGATACACAAAACATGAAAACTACTGTGAGACACTAAAGAACGATCTCTGTTGTTTAACACTGAACTACATGTAACCATTTCATTTATAACTGCAGTTATAACTGCAACTGAAAAAACAAACAAAAAAAACATATATGCAAAAAATATACATGTATGCGTTTCATGCAATTCGTTAATAACAGAGAGGGCTCACATAATCTACGATAGTGCGCAGCAGCTGCATGTCAGAGTCTCTGCAGCCTGAACTTTTTTCCAGCTGTAGGTGAAGAGCCGGGGCAAATGGTTCTCCTACTAACTCCAGACCTGGAATTCTGTCATACAGATGTCATCATTATCTCTTACATTAACCTTCTGTGAGAACAATTCTTAACCAGCAACAGTCAAACTGAACTTACCCCTGTAAGGCTTTGTGAACATGTTTGCACTTTTCCTTCAGGTCAGTGAAAATACCTGTAGGAGATGAAGATAGATGATCGGGGTCAGATCTGACAAGAGAATTGCTTCATAGTCCACTCTCTGATAACGTGTCTCAAATAAAAGACCTCTTTACAGTTAAAGTAAAGTGGAAATTTGCACAGAGAAAAGAGAAGTTAAAGACGGAGTCTGTACCTGGATCCTCCTCCATGATGTTGAGGGCTTCGATGGCAGCAGAAGCCAGCATTGGAGGCAGGGAGGCAGAGAAGCAGTAGCCTTGGCCCGACAGACGCTACAAACACAGCACACACTGATCTTACCTTTAACTGAATCTGATGCTCATTAGGATTTATATTTTTACACCGATCAAACTCAAACAATAACTAGAAACTGACCTAAATCAAAAGTGGAAAATAACTACATGTGATTTCACCACTCAGCTTGTTTTTCCTGTGCAGTTTCACCGCTATGCCTGTGGAGATTCACATGTGGGTGGAGTTATTATGTGCTGGAGAGACCTACTTCTTCAAAGGCTTGTGAGCACTCCCTCAATAAGACTACTTCACTGTTGGTCCACATGAAAAGTAACAGTCCAAAAATTGAGATCCTCCCACAGAAAATATGAGGATGCACTCAACTGATGTGCAGTAATTACAGATGTCCATGGAGAATTGTTTTAGTACAACAGCTGGAACGAACCATCAGGCAAGTAGAAGAATTATTAATGGATATTACAACTGATGATTCACACCGACATGTGATAGAATTGTCCACAACTGACACCAAATGACCAAACACACCATGAGATCAAGATGAACACTCAGTACTGCAGTCTGCAGACTGTGACAGTGGACAGACAGAATCTGTACATAGAGCAGGATTACACTGCATTATTTTATTTTCCAGTTTGATCAAAACTCTGCTTAAACCTAGCGAGCATACACATGTACACGTTTGAGTAAAACTCTAAATGTGTTTACCTGGTGGTCGATGACAAAGGAGCGTCCGCAGCAGAAACCGCCGATGGAAGCCACGGCATTCTCCATGTTAGAGCTGATCAGATCAATGTCATCTATCTGCAAGGGTGCACAAATGGTACCACTTTATAACTACAGATCTGAGAGACTGATCACTATGGATGATTGATAGATAAAATAAATAGAATAGATAGATTACTTTATTAATCCCCAAAGGGAAATTAGGTCGTCATAGCAGTCGGCATATATTTGAATGCAATAAAAATACAATAGAATAAAATATCTTAATTATTGATTAAATTCATAAATAAAATGTATTTGTAACATTTTTGGAAGCTGCTGGAGACGAGGGGACGGCAGGCGTAGGCATGAGGCTGAGAGACCAGCTTCAACAACAGCAGAGCTCCCAACATTTGAACTGTTCCAATACAAAGTCACTCTTGGCTTTAATTGGTGTACTCACATTGACCCCAAAGTGTTCCGTGACTCCTCTGCCATGTTCTCCCAATACACCAAAAGACATACTCTCCTCCAGAAAGATCCGCACCTTGTACTTGTACTTCAGCTTCACCTGGAGGTGAAAACAAACAGATCAGAGACATCTTGAAATATTCCAACCTTGAAGTCACCACGCTGCATTATACACATTTTCCATGTTAGTGAGTAACTCAGCAGCAGTTCAGACGTCACACTCTGGTATATAGTATGTGCTGTACATACTGTCTCCAACACTCTCTGTAGAGAGGCTGGCTGTTATTCAGTCACTCCTTTTCCATTTACCAGTTCAGGGAGAGGACAGATGTCTGCAGTGTTGATGTACAGCCCCTCCACCACAATGAACTTCCGGGTTACTCTGGCTTTACGAGGATTCTGCAACAGAAACAAGTTACAGCACACACACAGAGTGAAAACAGGATTCTAAAGATACAATCTACAGTTTAAACAGTGAGCTTCATTCACAAGCATGACAGCACAGGGCACACTGTGACACCCACACATAATTAACAACTCTGTACTAACCTTCAAGTCCTCCAGTTCCTGCTCCTTGAGCAGCCTCTCCAGATCCTCCATGTCATTGTGCTTGAAGTATTTGATAAAGCTGCGGGATGCTTGAAGACCCTTCTGGATGGAGAAGCAGGCCGCTTCATCCCTGAACACATAGCCATGGACACAACACAAATCTAAAAAGGCTGCACGTGATAGACAGACGTTTCTCTGTGCTCAACCTTTAAGTCTGATGACAGTCATTGTGCAGTGTGGAAGTGTCATCACTGAACTCTGGTGTAACATTGCTCTCGACACATGAGCAGAGTGTACTCACACAAAAATGATGTCTCCCCTCTTGGAGTAGGCAGGGATTGCACTAGCAATGGTTGCAAAGCCATACGAGTAGATGATGGCCTCTTCTGTTTTCATGAATTTGGCCAGACGACTCTCCAACTCCAGGTGAACATCTGGGTAAAACAAATAAGTTACACAAAACTTCAAGTTTAATCTGTATCAACTGTCACTGAATATATTCAGGCAACACAAAACTAAACTTGATACAGTGAGGCTATAAGGAAGACTGTAATGCTCTCACTTAAAGTGTGATTATTACCCAACCACTGAACCTTTATAACACTACTGTGACTACTACTGCTACAAAGCAATGTTTTTATAAGCCAGTGTCTGCTGTATTTCTATCTCATGCACATTGGTAACACAGGTTCGAACTTTTCTAAATCAATATGGCTTTGCAAGAAAACTCCAAAGTACCTTTAAGATGTAGATCCTCGTACAATAGATCCAATTAAACAAACCATATTGAAATTGAGGTGAAGATGCATATGGGGTTGATCTATTAGTAGATTATATTATAGTATACTACAATTGTACAAAATGCCCTTCATTGAGGAACTGAAAGGACTAAATAGAAACTTGACAGACAGGAACCAAATTAAGATTAAGACAGTCATAACATGAAGAGAAAAGTTGAAACCCTGCAGGTGAGATCACCGAAGGCTTCCCTCAAATGACCAACATCTTGTCCACTAAACATTAAATCATCCTGATGAATTGTAGGTTGTTAATTTATTCAGTCACAGCACAACTTTCTTGGTGATATTGGTATTAGAATATTAACAGAAGATGAAGAGTAACCCACCAAAAGTTCCATAGAAGCCTCTTGGACCGCATGTGCCCACACCGTATTTCTTCAGTGATGCCAGAGCCTTCTCCTGGAACAAGGAGAAGAAAAGAGAATTTATGTTAATGTTTAAGTTCCAATCATATACTGATTCTGTTAAAACAACGACTACATTTAGAAGTGGAGTGAATAATAAATACTGACCTTAACCCGGTCATTGTCGAGGAGGCCCAGGAAATTGAATGATGCAAAGTTGATGCACTCCTTACCATTGATTATGATCTTGTGTCTGGGGGGTCTGTAATGACAAAGTGTGTTTAAATACTTATGTTTACTGTAACACACTATAACAGTGTTTAGAGGTTAGAGCACAAAACATCATCTAGTTACTGTATAAAAGGACCTGTGCTGTGCTTTTTGATTAATATGTATCAGCTGATGTCATCTTTTATCAGTTTATCTAATTAGAGCCTGTGTGTTTTACCCAGAGACAACATCATAGTTGAGGGACAGATGGTCTTTGGAAACAGGAGGGACAAGAGGCTCTGGCTGCCACTCCTCAATCAGGTCCTCCTTTTCCTGCAACATCAAACAAAGTGACAAATATTTAGTGACACACCAACACAAACACTGCTGTTTGTCTCTAACTGCCCTGTGTTGACTTTTACCTTTTCTGTCAGTTTATAGGTGTCATGAAGTTTGTACGTCTTGGAGAACAGAAGTCTGATGATCCACAGTATGAGGATCCCCTCCAGAATCAGGTGATAAGCAGGAGCCTGAGGAAGACGAGGACATGAAGATTATTTCAAAGTGTCTGTTTTTTTTATCATGAAATAGAAAGTCATCATTCTACTCCAAGTCAAACACAACTGTAACTGTGAGAGTCTTTGGAACTGCTCTGTCACCGTCTTTGTTTCTTTGCATACTCGTCACACATGATGCTGGAAGTGAGGGCGCAGTGTAGCTGTTCTCACACTCACACATCCAGTACACACACAGAGTACTGACAGTATGCAGTGAGTTCTTTAGCTACGCCGTCCAGCCTGTTCTCTTATCATTTTCATTTATTGATAAAATGTGTTAAACGTTTTATATGCAGCAGAATTGGAGTTAAGCAGCTCCTGTTTCCTAACATGTCTTAATATCTGACATTAGCTACATGCCTGTCTCCATCTTGATGACACAAAGGGCAAGTTCAGAACTTCATCATACCGTCCCTGACAGTTTGATATGTACTTTATGAATATAGTAGAATGTTGTCTGTACAATACATAAGTCATACATTGAGTGGCGTTCTGCTCGCCATACAGAAATCATAGAGACGTTATCCAGTATTCGATGGACATGTATGAGACTGCCAGATATGTAACATGTTTCCTATAGATTTCCTATATGTCAGTGCTCAGTGCTAACAGATTGGAGCCCACGTAGTCACAATACAGCAGAAGAAGCCGTGTTGTAAGCCTGTCATGTCTCGACTCAGAGTGAACGCTGCATAAAGCAGACAAGTGACGGACGGACGGGAGCTCTCTTCACACTCTAACACACTCTGGTTTGGTCCAAGACTACAGAACAACTTTTGGGGTGAGCTCAGGACGAGGAGCAGCCAGCTTCCTCGTCTCTGTGTCAGGGAGCAGCTAACACGACAGACCGCCGGCACTTCCTGATTCACAAGTTTACAATTAACCCGTGAACACACGGGGGAATCTACCTGAAGACGTCCCGAGATGACCCCGGGTTAGAGAAATGTGGAAATAAAGTGTTACCTCATAAAACGCCTGCACCATCTCCACCAACACCCACTGCTGCCCGGACGCCATGTTTGTTTTCCTGCTCCAACGTCCATGGATGTATAAAGAGATCGTGACGTGACGTCACCAGTGACGCTACATTCAGGTTCCACAAGGAAAATAGTACACCTGAGTGCCCGACCTGAAATACAACCCACCGTCATATTTACAGTGTTTGGATGATACAATAACCAACCAATTTTAAATTAACTCCAACAATACTTCAACAATATTGTTTTGGAATTTAGACAGAATGGTGGATTTTTTTGTGTTTTACGTTTTCTACCATGTGCATCTTTAATTTTTTAAAATAACTTGTAATTAGTGCCTACGACACTCGTCAACTATTGTTCTTCTTGCGTGTTTCTTGGCATTATTATTCATCTTCCGCCCCTTTTCGTCATTTAATGCGACCCGCAGCGGTGAGAAGACCCCAAGAATAGGGCACAGCAGATTGAATAGTACACTCAACATAATAGGGAAGCATCCAACTGGTCTATGTAGCTGTGGGGAGAGAGAGACAGTGGAGCATGTGATGGTTGAATGCCATGGATATGAAAGGGAGAGGGAAGAGATGATGGCAGGGTTGCGGAGGACAGAAGCAGTGGAGAAAAGTTTTAAAAGTATAATAAAATGTGGGAAATGTAGAGAAGGGAGGAAAATCATAATGAGATATATGATTGTAACTGGGTTAATAAAAAGAATTTAAAAAAGAAAATTTAATAGTAGAGAAATAAAGTCCAGAAGATGGCGGTATATGCAACTATAAGGATGCCGACTGCCGTAAAACACCAACGAAGAAGAAGAAGAAGAAGAAGAAGAAGAAGAAGAAGAAGAAGAAGAAGAAGAAGAAGAAGAAGAAGAAGAGCGGACCCCAACAAATTATATATCAAAACGTGCGTCTTGATCCTGAATCCCGTGCTATTACTTTTCTAAGAGATTAGCGAGTATTTCGCGAATTTATTTTTAACTGCGAAAATTTCCCATAGGGAATGAATGGGAAAGCCCGAAAAAAACAACAACATTTCAACAGACATATTCAACAATGAACTGCTCTGGCATACTTTCACCGAGAGACTTCATTTAAACTTTAAAATGTCGGTATGCTTGCCTTCTCTTCGGGGATTCACGGCACTCATTGACAGCTTTTACCGAATTTAAACTATCAAGGCTTAAATTCAGCAGGTTTTTAAGTTCAATTTCTGGGTTTATAATGGGTGTGTATGTGGTGGAATGTTTGTGCTAGAGTGGATGACATCATCAGCTAGAGTGAGGAGCAGGGAGAAAAAGTCAGTGAAAAAATAAAATGTATTCGACTACCGTGGCCTCAAATGTACCACTACAGACACGATTTATACATAGAAACGTAGGAAAATTTGTCGTCTCACTTACATTCACCTGCTAAAGCTGTCAGATATATTGTTTTGGCAGGAGACGCAAAGATGCGGCAGCAACCCCCCATCCACAGCCCCATAGACTGCCATGTTAAAAAGGCAGGAAATTTTCTGGAGGAAAGCAGAAGTAACCTTTCTCTGAATTGCTCTTAAGGGCACATTTCTTCATTTACCGACAAAAAACAATTATGTAGACGTTTAGGAAGGGCTCAGCATGCTCCAAATTAAGCCAGTTCAATGATTGGAAATACGGTTTGGCCAGAGATCCCTCCTCTTCAAGGGGTGTCTGAGCATTTTCTCTGTCTTTCCAACTGCCATTCTAACAGATGCAGTTGCTGCTCTGCTGATTGGCATTGCTAATGCTAACCTGCTAATGTTAACATGCTAATGTTATTTAATTATATTAGCCACTAAGAATTAAATACAAGGTAATTGTTAACATGCAAATGTTAACATGGTAATGCTAACATGCTAAGACCCCCGGCAACAGCCCACTCGTCACTCTCAAAATTTCTGCAGGAATT
Organism: Collichthys lucidus; assembly: GCA_004119915.2. Classification (NCBI taxonomy): domain Eukaryota; kingdom Metazoa; phylum Chordata; class Actinopteri; family Sciaenidae; genus Collichthys; species Collichthys lucidus. Next base: position 1,382,924 of record CM014093.1, on the reverse strand, counting down.
TTCTAGTTATTACTTAATTCCATCTTTTTGAATGTACTCGTTTCTTCAATATCAAGTCAGGTGAAAGTTTTCTTTACAGCTGTCACCAAGTGCTTGCTCATGGTGGGCATTGTTGAGTCTCTGTAAATAATATTATAAAGAGTACAGTCTGGGTTGGCACTATAAGGAAAGAGTCAAGATAACTTCTGCTATTGTTTGGCGACATATAAATAAAATTGAATTGAATTGTTCTTTCTTAGATGATTACTAAGCAGGATGTGCACTACGACTTTGAACAGGTTAAATTACTTACTTACTAGTCTTTAGTCTGTGTAACGTCAGAATAAATGTGTTTTGAGTTTGTCAGACTAAAGAGGAAACTGTTATAAACCACCCAGCCAAATTTGAATGATTAAAAATAACGACAAGTTTATGAAATTAAGTGTTAAAAAAACTTCTAAAAACCTTTCTGTTTCAAGAATGCTTCCCTGCCTAACAAAACTAACAAACTACTCTGTGCTCCTTTACACCTTTTCAGCTTATGTCCTCCTCTGTAAGTCGCTTTGGATAAAAGCGTCTGCTAAATGCAATGTAATGTAATGTAAATATTGTGAAATTGAATTCTCAGCTCCAGGACTATAAGGCGTGTCCACTGAATGTGCTGAAGCCACGCCCACTGCGGGCAGCCGTCAAGCTGCAATTAAAAAATGACTGAAACGTGTCAGATGAGTTTAAAAAATGACATGACTAACTCTGAAACACTCTGAACGAGATAAATTAATCTCTGACTCTCTGCTGCTGCTGAAAAACTGTTTGAACCTCTAACTCCACATTTAAGCAATATTTTGTTCAAAGTGTTTTCAGCAACTATTTTCCAACATATTGAATGTATTTTGAAAGAAATCTCAGAATTGCCTTTACACTGACTTTCTTTTACTTTTAACTTTACTTTTAAGTATGCACAGGTTTAACTAATATTATAGTTAGACCAATTCAGCTTCTTGTTTAGAATGAAAGGAAAGACACAGGTTCTGAAAGCACTGACACACTGACTAAACGTCTGTATGTAAACATTTATTACAAATATTCAGTTCAGCAGTTGTTATTGCTAGCAGACTAAAAAAAGCCATTATGCTTAGGTAACAAAACCATGGACTGTTACTCTTGACACAATCTTTGCAAATGACCATCCACAGTTAAATTAACAGAAGTAAAAATATATACCAAGTAATTATGAGTATCTCATAATTATGAGAAAACCTATTACAATAGCTGGATGTCATAACTGTGAGATAAGGATGTTGTAATTTTAAGATCTTTTGTTCTAGTGCCACAAACTGTACTGTATATCTGCTACAGGTTAATTCCAATTACATAATTATTAATACATTTACTTTAGCTGTTGATCACATTTCATTATTGATTTTTTTCTATTGCTGAACACAGGAGGTCTGCAAACAGCTGTTGCACTTATGACAAAACATTTGCTCAGTTTAAAATGAATGTTACAAAAAAAAAGTCTCCTGTTAAAACTAAATTATTTGGTATGCAGTAATGAAAATGATCTTGTCACGTGACAGCATGACCCTTACTCTTATCAGAACCAGGCTAATTTAAAGCTGTTTTGCTAGTTTGTTCCAAGGGTTATTTAGCAGACTATTCCTTTTATAACAGGCAGCTGAAACCAATTGAAGCAAAAAGCTGCAATGCACTGGGTGGCAAGACATGGTCCTGAGGCAGAAGTGTAAACATCATAATAACTACGGCAGTAAGAAAGAGGTAACATGATGACTATTGATTACAGTCCTGTAATGGCTAAGAAAACATTGTAGAACTGAATGACAAAAAAAGCTCTCTGTTGTTGTGGTCAGTATACTTAGTAGTGTTCATTAGATCATCAAACAGAAGTCTTAACAGTATGAATAATATAATAAATGCAAAGAAGCAGTTTGGAACTGTCTGTTTCAGAGGTTGTCATAGTTGTTTGTTAAATGTTGTTGTTTACCGTAACACAGAGGGTTGGTGTGTTGGACAACCTGGAAATGAGACTCAGTAACCGACAATCTTTAAAAACACAATCAGGATGGTAGTAATCTGCTGAATCCCTATGATCGATTTGAATAAAAACAAGTTAAACGAATGATAGCACCACAGGTAATAGAGAAAAGAAGTGGACGAGTGAACATGAGAGAAATAGCTGAACAGGTTAAATAACATTAGTACAGGAGCACATCAGGAGTCATCTTGGCATAAACCACACAGCTTCGGCGTCAGGTCTGTAGGATGGAATGTCTAAAAATTCACTTGGAGATTAAGGTAGATTAAGGTAGCACATTAAAGCGAGCCAACTCCCTCTACACACGTACAAACACACACACACATGTACAGATTGTGCAATGCACCAAACAATGCTGCTCATGGAGCAGCAGCCATCCACATTCCATTCCATTCCATTATATTAAGTCAATGGACTTACAAGCAGTGTTTCTGCTCAGCACTGAAACCTGCAACACATTAAAGCAGCACTTTGGCTATAACCTCCAACATACTAATGAGTGGATATGAGATAAGTGGACTTATTAATATTTTTCCTTTATTTTCATTTCCTGCCATGATTACATATTACTTGGAATCAGCCATCAGGTATTTTGGGCTTGTTCTTTGACTCATTTTTTTTTATTCCCAAGCTCTCTTAATCATTTATACATGATAAAATGACACTGGTGCTGAATTAGATTTAACCCCAAACCTAAAGGAACTGCAATAAAGGCCCCAAAGCTCTATATTTGTATGACTGACACAGTTAATAATAAATATATAATACAATGTCAATGTACCAACTAACTGCCAATTTGTATTTCATCATGGATTTCCCAGCTGATTTGGCTCTGGATCCAACAAGACTCAGTTTGAGGTCAGTTTGTCTTTGAGTCTGTGGTTTTAATTTATTAGGTCCAGCCCTGTTGAATAGGATAGTCTTTTTTGATCAAATTTTTGCTCAAATTCTCCATCTTATGAAGACCTCTGACCCACAGTCACATTCAAGCAGAACCGAGGTAAAGTTGCATGTGCAGCAGGGCTGGGATGTCAGGATGAAGTTCTGTTGTACCCTATGTGTTTCTCCAGCCACAGCTCAGCTAAGTGCATTGTCGATGCAAATGTACTTGCTCTTGACCCAAGGCACATTTTGTGTTGCTTCTGATCTAGACTTGTATTACAGTGGACTGGATGATACATATGGACAATCCCTGGTTCTTGACTGCGTAATACTTTAAAACCAGAATTAATAACTTTAGTGAACAAGTCTACATCTTCCAATCCCCAGCCTAGGATTGAGGTGTCAAAACCTCCTGCTTTTAGTAAATCACTCTTGAAAACACAGGTGATTCCAAAGCCATAATCTCGCCAGAAACCACTTTTCTTGGTGAAGACAAATTTGTTTTCTCTTGGTGCCTTTTCAGAATACACTACCCTGGGATTGTACTGACTAAAGACAACAGGAAAATAGACCTGTTTCCCTTGTTTAGCATTGTCTCTGCAGCGTTGCAAGGCATCACTATTAAAAATAAGATCAACATCACAAAAGAAGAGTAGAGTGTCATTATCAAGCTGTGAGAAGCCCAGCTCTAAAGCCAGTCCTCGTGAGAAGTTGCCTGTCATGGGGATTAGCGACAGGTCAGCTTTGGGATATTTTCCATAGTAGTCTTTAATCAACTGAAGGTGTTTTCCTCTGTTTTGATCACTCTCACTGTCCACCAGAATGATTGATAGCTTTACATTTTGCTTGGGTATCAAACACACTTTTTCAAAGTTCTCCATAAAGCGGACAAAGGTGTTGTAGCGACCAGACAATGGGACAAGGATGTTGACCTTTCTCTGGCTTTGCTCCCACATCTCCCTGGTTGATTCGTAGACCTGAAATGGTGACAAGAACTTTAGAGAGTTGGACAGGAATGACAGGGATTGGGATTCAGAGTTGATGGCAGCCACAAGTTCAGCCACATCTAATTCTTCAATTTCACTAAAGAAGGGTCGGCTAAAGGACTGCTGAAGGTAAGCATGCCGCCTCACAGGCACTGTTATTTTGCGTCCTTTGTGTTTCTTGTACAGAAGCAGTAAGTCTAAAATGTATTCTGCACCATGCATTGGATTCACTCTGTAGTAGCCATACTGAATTTCTTTAAAGTCAATTACACGACCACGTGTTTTCGAATTCTCATTAATCATTTCCATGACCTGGAGTATAATATCTTCTAGTGCAGTCCGAAACAAGTTGCTAAGGGTTTGCCGGGCCATCTTGTTCTCAACAGCGGAATAAAAATCGCGGCCAGTCAAGAAATCCCACTCAATGACATCATTTCTTTCATTAGGCTGATACAGCACGTATGAAGGTGGGGACCCGAGCTGCTGATCCTCCCACTGTACTTCTGTATCACTGAGGTAACTCATACTCAGGCCTTCACGGTGGAGCAGGATGGTGCGGTAACGGAGTCTTGAGATCTCGCGGCTCAGCATGAAGCTGTGGAGTCGGTACTGGTATGCAGGATTCTTGTTGGGGTGGAGTGTGATAGCATTGTGGATCTTAGTACTGTGAAGTTCTTCAATGAAACCTTTCTTGTTGTGTTCATAGTTCTCATAGAAGAGCTGCTGCATCTGCAGAAAGACATGACAAGAGCAAGGATGATGCAAGGAAGTAGCTCACCCTCAACTTTAAAAGTGGTTCGTTAATTATAGGTTTTATCCACAAACAAATCAAAATCAAATCAAACCAATTTTATTTGTATAGCCCAAATTCACAAAGTACATTTGCCTCAGAGGGTTTTACAATCTGTACAGGGAGTGACACCCTTTGTCCTTAGACCCTCGGTTCGAGTGAGGAAAAACTCGCCCACAAAAAACCCTTTTAACAGGGAAAAAATGCGGAAAAAACCTCAGGAAGATCCACAGACGAGGGATCCCTCTCCCAGGATGGACAGACGTGCAATGGAGAGAGAGAGAGAGAGAGAGAGAGAGAGAGAGAGAGAGAGAGAGAGAGAGAGAGAGAGAGAGAGAGAGAGAGAGAGAGAGAGAGAGGAGAGGGAGGATGGGAGAGAGAGAGAGAGAGAGAGAGAGAGAGAGAGAGAAAGAAAGAAAGAAAGAAAGAAAGAAAGAAAGAAAGAAAGAAAGAAAGAAAGAAAGAAAGAAAGGGTTTTCGGTAAGGGAGATGTGACTGCATCTTCAACCATCCCCCGGCAGTCTAGTCCTATGGCGGCATAACTAAGGGATGACCTGAGCCATCCCCAAACTATAGGCTCTATCAAAAAGGAAAGTCTTAAGTCTACTCTTAAAAGTGTTGACCGTGTCTGCCTCCTGAACCCAGAATGGTTTGTTGTTCCACAGAAGAGGAGCCTGATAGCTGAAAGCTCTGGCTCCCAATCTACTTTTGGAGACTATAGGAACCACAAGGAACCCAGCATCCTGAGAGCGCAGTGTTCTAGAGGGGTAGTAAGGTACTATGAGCTCTTTTAGATATGATGGTGCCTGACCATGAAGAGCTTTGTATGTAAGGAGGAGAATTTTAAATTCTATTCTAGATTTAATAGGTAGCCAATGCAAGGAAGCCAAAATGGGAGAGATGTGATCTTGGTTCCTGTCAGAACACATGCAGCAGCATTCTGAATTAACTGCAAGAGACTTATTAGAGCAGCCTGAAACACAGTGGTTTTTAATCTGGGGAGTCTAAGGGCCAATCCCATTTCACCCCTTCACCTTACCCCTTACCCCTACCCCTCCCTTTTGCGCGTTCCTGTGAAGGGGTAGGGCTATCCCAATTCTCCTTAACACAAAGGCGTAGGGGTAGGGGATTGGCTTAGAACCCTTCCAAAGTGAGCGGTTGAGGCAGGCTGACTCCGAAAGGAGGGCTACGAAACATTTCCCATAACACAACGCGGCATTGTCAACGACAACACAACCGAATTTAATAGCGCGACATCTCCCAACGGACATAAATGTATTGTTTTTTCGTAAATAACTATTAATAACTGTTGATAAAGTGTTGTATAAAGTTTTACATTGAAGTGTTGTATAAAGTTTGACATTGTCACAATGTGTAGTGGTGAGATTCTCCATAAAACGTAGGTGGGGGAATCGCTAGATTAGCGTGTAGCAGCAAGCTAACGATGTACGGAAGGGTGAAAAAAACTGCAACCAGTATTTACAAGAAACGTAGTTGTTTTGACCACAAATAAGCTGCTTTAAGTGTTGTGTGCGCCATTTCGCTTTCTAACTACATGGATATGGTTTGGTTCAGTATGACCAGGCCAGCTAGCTTAACCGAACTCCGCTAGCAAAACCCGTAAAATAGCTAAGTGGACAGGTAAGTGCCCAAGGGGTATCGAATGGTACGAAAATAGTCCGTACCACATATATCATGTTACACCACCAGTTGATGTAACACTGCGTGGTGCTAATCAATCAAACTTCGTGTAAATACATTAAATTTCGCTTACCATTATAACAAGTATGACCGTGTATTTCACAGGGTCTCAAGCCCAAACAAGGAGGCTGATAAGGTTCCACGCCGACAATGAGCCACGGTTCCTTAAATCAAAAGCATCGGCGAAACAACAGTGGCAGTCAGGCGCGCAGATAGGTTTGAGAAACTGGGGGGGACGAAGCTGCCCCCTCGCCCCTCCCATTGACGGGGCAAGGGGTAGGGCTAAGGGGTAGGCGTAGGGGTAGAAAATAGAAATGGGATTAAGCCCAAATGATACAGTTTTTGCCCAGCTTGACTTTGGTGCAGTCTTGTCACCATGTTTCCAGGACTCAGTGATTAACTAAAACCTATTTTTCAGCAGATGCTGTTGTATAGTATTCCAGCTGCATCACATTGGCTAGAGACATACTGCTTCCATTCTAGTCCGTGTGACAGAGTACAATAGGTGCATGAGAGGAGAATCATAGCTTACAGGTAGCCCTTTTTGCCCACTTGGATTTTTTTTTTAAGCATCTCAGAAATTTGTCATGTGAATGTATAATGCCTCTGACAAAAAATATAAGTCTAATGAGTCACTGACTTTGTCTTTATGTACACCCAGCAAACTTTATTTTGTTATTAATAATTTGAATAGATTGAGTTTAATATTTAGATTCACGACAGACATCCATCCACAATGAGCTTGGTTCTGCTCAAGGCTTCTGCCTGTTAAAGGAAGGTTTTCCTCACACTGTCACCAAGTGCTTGCTCATGGTGGGAATTGTTGAGTCGCTGTAAATAATATTATACAGCTCTGCTCTGTATAGAAAGAGTCATGACTAACTTTTGTTATGATTTGGCATGATATAAATCAAACAAAATAAATATTTTAAAATAGCTTTTAATGTTTAGCTCAAGCAGATCGACTCAATCCATACCTCATAGGACCACACGCACTGTGTTCCTCCAAAGCGGCGCACACAGCGGCCCACTTCCACGTCTTCATGGGTGGTATACATCTCCCTCAGACAGGTACTTATGTGAGGGACCATCCTGCGCAGCACCTCTCTGCTGAAGATCATCCCGGGGCCTCCCATGCAGAAGTTCTCACCAGGCTCTAAGGCCAGTCTGCCCAACTCCTCAGCCATGCCCAGGCCTGTCTGGCCAAGGTAAAGTGGTTTACTGCTGTTCAGCGACCGCAGAAACAACTCCAGCTTCTCACCTGTCAGATGGTGAAGTGGGTAAATTAGACATCCATAGTACTAGTAGTAATAATAGTCATACTGGGTTGGGTATATATTCATTTTACAATGCAAGCCAAACTGATACAGATAAAATACAGATAACCTCTGATATTCTATAAGGAGAACTTTGTTTCTGTGCCTGTAAGAATAAAATCAGTCACATTAAAGGTTCCCTTCATAAAACAAAGCAGATGTTTCTTATGTAGAACTCACTTGAAATAAAGGAGATTTTACAAGAGCAGCTCATTAATCATCATGTTTAGCACTAAAACATGAATTGACTTTATCTTTAGTGCCACCTAAATCACATAACAATCAATCTTTTCTTTTCTCCCTTTGAGTAATGTAACAGTACACACATGGACGCCGACTTAAAGTGATCAACAGGTTTCATTTCTTTAGGTTAAAGAATTCTTCTTAAAACTGGAGTCTTCTGAGCATCATTTCTATTAACTGTGCTAACAGTGTCTCTCACAGTAACTGCTGACACACAAACGAAACAGTTAGCAGTTAGATTGTAAACAGGATGTGTGAACTGCTGTTTGTGTGTACAGGGTTACTCTTCACCTTTGTTTGCTCTCACAAATGTTTGTCTCACCTGAGGGCTTTTTTGTTTGCAACCTGCCTGGATGCTCAGACTGTCACGGTTATTCTGGTTTTGCTGTTTGGTTTTGCGTTTCCCCTCCTTTTTCTGTTTCCTTCCCCAACAGAGTGTGTGATGGTCTCTCATCCAGCAATCACTTCTGGTTGAGAATCACCTCTCCTGTGCCAGACTATCCCTGTCATAGTCAGTAATGTGCTGCGTCTTAATCTTTTAAGCTTCTGGTGATTAACCAGGGTCATTGTCGTGTGTTCCAGTGTATTTCTGACTGCAAGCTTTGCATTACCTTTCTATTGTGATTGATGCTGTGATTCATTCAAGTTTTCTCTATGTGCAGTTCTCCAGTGTACCATGCACACATGTGTTTTCCAGCATCCAGTGAATCCTCTGCTCTTCTCCCCTTACTTCACCTGTATCACCAGCCAGACTCCACCTACTTTTAAGTTCATTCTCATAATAAACTCTTTAAAACGATACTGGCCTCTGGATTTTCAGTCCGAACACAAAACTAGAAAGTAACACAGAATAAGTCTTTTTAGAAGAAGTCACATGTTCCCAGATTGCAACAATTACGTGAGTACAGTGTCATTATTACCAAGAGTATGGACGGCCACAACAATACTGAAGTTGTTTTAAAGCAGAATTTCCATGGCTGAAGGACCACACTGTTTAACACACTGTGGAAGAAATACCAGGTAGACTTTAACACAATAATGCAAAACCCTGAAACAACTCATCTACTTTAAATGTGCAGACCCACCACAGATAATACAGCACTTTTCATACACAATATTTCTGACTAGAACATCTCATAAATATGTATGTGAAAAATAATACATAAATAAACTAAAGCCTGTCTGTGTCATTCGTGTCTCATGAATGTGAGTATACACACAAACACACACACACACACACACACACACACAGAATAATCACCTCTTATGTAAACGTCATCATCTGCCCGCATGAACCACTCGTATTTATCCAGGTAGTGGTCGTGGATGTACTTGAGCATCATGAATGACTTCTTCTGTGGCGGGTACGAGTCATCCACACCTGACAGCGAAACCACCGGGACTGCGACGGGCACGTGAACCGTGCCAGAGCCTGCGCTCGAGAAAAACTCCACCTTCCCAGGTATGGAACTCACCCACGTCTTGTACGCAGCCACGGCGCGAGACCGCAGGTATTTTTTGGCGGTCATCACGCCGACATAGAGGAAACTGTTCGGTCTGTTAACGGCTTTCCCGGCATCTCCGCTGCTGTTACCACGCTCCTCCTCCGGACTGAACGGCGGGCTGTCCCGGGCTCTGATACCGGCAGTGTTCTCGAGGATGTCGGGACTTTTACCGACGGAGGAGTCACTGTAGTACAAACACACCGGAGATTTTTTTCTTTTACTTTCCAGAACCTGAGGCACAATGAGCCAAGAGGACGCGGTAAATCCAAGAAAGACGGCGAAAATGACGGTCGTCCACGGTCTCCTAGATTTCAGAGCCATGGCTGTTTACCGGAGGAGGAGCGGAGCTTTGCGGTGAACAGGCGGATGAATGCTGCCTTGTCTGAGGAGCTGCTGACGTGTATAGGCATACGACATCTCCGTGGAGCAGCACAGATGCTGTGGAAAAACACACTTTCCACCTCTGATAGCATCATTCAAGTGACTGGAAAGACATGTGTGCCATCCCCACGGTCCACGGTCCCGTTTGGACCCAGACCAGGGTCAAGTTGTGTTCCCACTGAAAGCCGTGCAGTCTTTCACATGTCCCGAATGGCTTTTTAGGAGTGTCCGGTCGGATGGATGCTTATCCCCGCTGTGGCTAGTCCACTAACGCTCACACACACCGGACTGACAGCAGCTCTGTGCGGTACCGTTAGCTCCCACGAACTTGCTCCACACTCCACAGAAAGCTCGACATTCTCGTTCACACGGTTTTCTGGCAACTTGACCGTGATTTCATGATCTCTGTCTACATCAGGAACTTGTCATCATGTTGTGTCTGTTCCGTTATCACGAACAGGACTCTTCACTTCCAGTCGGGTTTTTTCATTTTTCAGAATAAAAGCGTCATTTCTCTAAATCTACAGACTCAAAGGAACACTGCTTCATGTTACGGCCAATTGATTCAAAACCAAATGCAAATATAAAGTATGTTCATGATCTTATGGAATAATAGTCGTTCTAATTAATACCAAGATCTTACAGCAGGACGTTGGTGTTTTTATTTTGAAGACTGTTTAGGCCTGTCCACCAGCAACCCTTTGTTTTCGACGTCTTCTAATGTAAATGACACTTCCGATCAGATGGTTTGTTTCGCAATAAAAGCTTCCTCCAAGCAGAGTTACGGACCCATACAATGACTTGAAGTTTTTTTTCTTTTCTTCACAAAAACACAAAGTGAGACACATTGGGACAAGAGGACTACCTGTAGTCAGACTGTGTACAACATTAACTTCAAGTTCAATGTCATGGCAGCAGTCGAAACTGCAGTTTAAGGAGCAGACAGCTGCGGTGCTCAGTCTGCAGTCTGTTCGGATGAGTTGTGTGAAGTGTTGTAGCAGCAGCACAGCAGGTGGCAGCACAGTGCTTTCACTGCTTCTCCTTCCAACTCTGCATCGTCACTTTGTCAGACAAGATTCTGAGACTTCTCTTAGTCTTGAGAGTAAATATTTAATAAAAGGAATACTTGCCCCAGGTTGTGGATTTAGAACGTCCACCTTTTGATACTCACTGTAAAACTGGATGCTCTACATTCACAATACATCCCCACTGTCAGTGCATTATGGGTATATGATGTAAGAAAGGGGTCTGCTGCTGATTCCACAGAGCAAGTATTAGAGACTGAACGCGGTTTGCTTAGCAGTCATAGGGATGAACCTGTAAGTGCATTATTCATTACAGGTCCTACAGTGTGTCTGCCTCAGTGTTGTTAAAACATGCAGCTTGCCACATTCTGCAGTTTATGAGTTGTAAATAATAGTTTTTATTAGTGTTCATCATTTACTGAAATCAATCATTCACTCTTGCTTTTAAGACCAGATTTTAGATTGGGAACTTGTGATTAATCCCTTTCCCCAGCTTTCAGCACTCTCATACAACCTCTCCTCAAAAGCCCTCATAGTAATATGATTATATGAAAATAACAGTTATGATTGTGCATGCACACTGTGTTATGGAATGAACGAGATGGTGGACAGTATATCCATTTGTCTTTTCAAATGTCAGTGGCTGAAGTCAAAAAACACATTTTCTTTTGTTATACCCACTGAACACAACTTTATTTAGGAATATGTAAGCCACCAAACACAGTTCAAACCTCTGGTCAATAGTTAAGTAATCACCATACTTGAACATGGAATATTGATCAACTGATTGCTTGGCTCAGTTGGTGGAAACACACAATTTCTCTCAGAAATGAGAACAAATGTTAATTTAATAAGTGAATTTAAAACTGTGAAATTGTGAACACACACACACACACACACACACACACACACACACAATGTGTGATGGATGGAGCTTCCACCTCGACCAGTTAGACAATGCTGTTTACATGTAGAGTCAGCAGTGTGACATTTTATATGCTGTCAAATCATAGTCCGTAATTGGCGGAGGGGCTGGTGACGTCACGGAAGCAGTGTTTTGAGAAAGAGAAAAGTTAGTCAGCGTGTGGAGAGACTCTGCTGGAGACTGAACACTGCAGAACACACACAGGAGGACGTTTTTTTATCATCAGTAACTAGTGGATTTATCAGCATCAGCACCAAAGAAAGGACCCATGAGACAGGCTCATTCTTTCATCAGTAAGGTAAACACGGCTCTATCTGATCTGAGTACAGGCGACATGTTAAGAGTAATAATCATGAATCCGAAGACTGGCTTCAGAGAAGTGTCTGACACTCGCCGCTCAGTAACCAGGTGGAAGTAAAGAAACATTTGTTCTACTACAACACTTTTGTCAAACTAGAAGGTTCAGTTTGAAGGAACTCATCCGTCTGACAGTGATAACAAAGTACAGTTTACTCAGGAGCAGCGGCGGTCCTGGCCACATTTGCGCCCTGGGCGACCCTCCCCCCGGCGAAGACTCACGGCCGCCCCTGCGCAGCCTGTCTGTCCGGCGCCCCCTCTACCTCATCAACCCACCGCTCCCGGGGCGCCCACTCCGCTAACTTGATGAGCGGTACCGAAAATTCGCGAGTTTTTTTTCATTTTCGGGCGCTCGTGCGCCCCCCGCGAAATGGCGCCACTGGCGGCTGCCCTGTCCGCCCGTACCTAAAACCGCTACTGCTCAGGAGAGGAACACTGTCAGCATGTTTTAACGCTACAAAATATTTCATGCAGTATCATTTGAAACTGAGTGAAACATTACAACAGAGTCTGCTGTAATGTAGTGTGCCGAACAAAGTGGCACTTATCAGGAACCCCCCTGCACCTCTCCATCATCAGCCCAGAAATCCTACTGCACCTTCACAGACTGCTTTTGTTCTTCTCTATTTTATGTTTGATATGCTCAGAATCAGCACGAGTAAAGTCATATTTGTTTGATTATATGACATGTTTTTAAAGTCGGGGTCTGTACGCTGGTGCGCGTATCAGTACCACACTGACGCAGTTTTCGCATTTTCTGGAGGCGCACTGAGCTAATTTCTTCAACTGAGCATGTTGGTGTCTTGGTGTGTCTGAGTGTGGCAGTGTGTCCGCTGCCTCTCTCTGTTCGGCAGGTATCTGATCCATTTGTAGCCACAGTTATGTTACATGGCAGATCCATCCAAAAACAGGTCAATGTGCAATGTGCATGGCTCATCTAGTCTGGTGCCTGAAGCTCCACATTTGAACGATAACAATGTTAGACTGACAGAATGCAGCAGCTGTACTACATGTCCTGTAAAGTGAATTCAACTTGAAGAGACATAATCTGTCCTTGGCAGATATTTATCTGCTATATCTGCTCTACACGCTATATTCACGTGTATGAATATTTGAACCTCTGCATGCCCACTGCAAACAATAAAAACTTTCCTCTGAGGAAAACTCTCAGCAGGATGGGCAGAGCCCTGTGTGCAACACACTGTCCACCCTCAGTGTCACAGGGTTCATAAGTTAGAGCCCATGGTTTATCACTTCATTATTGCAGTAACAAGTGCAGCATTTTTTTCTTTTAATCTTTTTTCTTTTAGTGCAAGTTTATTACTGCATTTTTGTAAATATTGTTTCTTTTTGTGACCATTAGGCAGCAGTGCATAGCACTGATTGAAACAGAAACAGTGGTGTGACATTGCACTGTGATGAAGTGCCTCTGCTCTGAAGTCACAGATGTTTGTTATGAACTGTGGAGTGAGCATGACTGGTACACAGATTCAACTGCAGGTCATGGTGTTCCTCAGGGAAGTCTAGATGCGTTTCAGTGGCAAATAGTGTTTGTCCAGTTCAGATGTTAGCATTACAGGTTTAAGGACATTTGTGATCACGTCAGAGGAGAAACTTAATTTTTCCTGATAAACATCAGAGACTATACCTGTGCAAACATGTTTCTAAAGAAATGCACAAAAATAAAGAAATGAAGAAAAAATTGGCAGCAGAAACTTCAAGCTTAAGGCAACAAAATCTAGAACTGCTAACAAAGAGAAAAGTATGGAAGAAAGAAGGAAAAACTCTCTGCAGTTCCTCCACCATCCACTGACATCACAGTGCATGAGGCAGGTTACTAACAATAGAGAGATCGCAGTGCTCTTATAACATTGATGATGATACTGCTGTAGAAATGTATAACTGGAGTGAAGCTGTTAACATAAAAAAAAACACATGAAAGCCTGACCTGAAAAATGTTGGGACGCTTCATCAAATGTAAATTTAGCAAGATAACAACATCCATGATGTCCAGAAACAGTTTAAAGTGTGGACAACAAACAAACTTCTCCACTTTCCATCAGTTAATGGCAGGTGACTTAGTGACAACAAGTGTTTCTGTGCCCATGTAGATATATTCTTTAGGTAATTATTTTAATGCCACATTGCCTGCAGGGTCAGAGGTCACAGCCATTCAAAGCTGGTTTTGGGTCTTACTTGCAGAGATGTCTATGGATTGTCTGAATCTTTTCATGATATTATTGATTAATTGATAGTAAGGTTTAGTGAAACTGTGCTTTGACAGACGTAAACTGATGGACTATTGTAGTTCTCACAAAGTGGTGAATCTCGCTCCATCTTTGCCTGTGAATGACTCAACCTTTCAACTGAATCATTTCTTACCCAATGATGATACTATCACCTGTTTTTCTCCCATCAACCCTCATCAAATAACTTCAATATATTCTTTATCTAAGCCGTCAACCTGTCTCTTAGACCCCATCCCAACCAGGCTGCTCAAACTGTGCTTTGACAAACTTAAACATATATTATTACTGTCATGATTGTTAACATATTTCACACAGCAGATTCTTTTTTTAAATTAATAATAAATGATTATTCTTCAACCAAGCAATGTAGTTCCTTAAAGACATTTAGCAGACACAGTGGAACGCATCTTTAAAGATTGAAATGATTATTAACATTTATTTGTATTAATTGCATTAATTGTGGTATTGTTGGAGTGTTCAGTGATGCTCCTCTGATACAGGCTGTTTGGCTTGTGTTTTAAATGCGCTCTGCCAGAAGGACAAGACTGCTCCAGCATGTATGTTTAATAAAAACAGCTTATGTCAGCATGAGAGAGTGAATTTTCTTAGTAAATGCCCTTTGAAAACAACCATAATTTAAACAGACAGAGCCTGGAGCTTTGATGAATACAGGTAGCTCATTAGCTGAAAAGTTTTTCCCTGAATGTAGATTTTGATGCGGTTAGCTGAAATGGCTAATCCATGGTGCGACTCACTGCTGAGGCTTCTGTGGGATTTCTGTTTTAATGTGTGTTTTTTTCTTTATGTTTATGAACAAAGATGATATTTTATATTGTGAGTACATACCACTATGGCCCTTCTGCAGTGTTTTTAACAAGCATTGCAAAGTTCTGCTTTACATTCTGTGCATGAAGCCCTTGTAATTTAATTGCAGTATATACAGCTTTTCCAAATGCACCACCTGTTCCTGTTAAGAGTAGTAGGGCACTCACCGGAGAAAGACTGAACAAATTGTACCCGGGAGACTTTAATAGGTCTAATAAGTTGCACCTGCCAAATCACACACACACACACACACACACACACACACACACACACACACACACACACACACACACACACACACACTCACTCACTCACTCACTCACTCACTCACTCACTCACTCACTCACTCACTCACTCACTCACTCACTCACTCACTCACTCACACACACACACACTTACACTTTTTCAGACTGCCTACAAGTGTTGTGAGATCTAAACTGTGAAGAAAAGTGAGCGGCTGTCAGATGTAACCATGTTCACATTTTGCAGACCTGTTTGTGTACTTGCTTGTGTTTGGTGTCTTCAGTATTGTAAATGGCAAATAGACTATACTTATATATCTCCTTTCTAGTCTTGCGACCAGTCAAAGTGCTTTACACTACATATCTCATTCACCTATTCACACACATTCCAGAACCAGTACGTATCCTGCAGTTGACTGCAAGTTCACTTTAATACATTTTCACAGACATTAGTTTGAAGACTAATTATTAATACTGTCTCTGTTACAGGAAAGGTGTAGCATTAACACACATACATTCACTTGATTCTGCCAAAACGTTGTAGTTAAAACACTTGTGGCAGATTCAGTGTCTGAAATGACTCTTTGGAGCCTTTGAAATGTTGTCACACTTCCAGATTTGACTGAAAGAAGCTTTAAAATGGAAGCACTGAAATATGTTGAAGTGGCATTTATAGATGTGTGGTCGGTTCTGTGGCCGGTTGAAGTAAGAAGCTGACGTCTCATCACTTATACTGTAAGTGCTGTAAATGTCATATTATGTCCTGAACTAATGAATAGTTTCCAGCAGGTGCATGGGAATGTGCAGTACAGCAGTGTACAGCAGGATGCTGCATCACTTTTACCGACAGTAACGCAGTTTACATGTCCAGTAGTCTGGCTCAGAATGTAGGCTGGTGGTCGACCATCTTAGTCTCCCAGCAATATCTGTGTGTGTGTGTGTGTGTGTGTGTGTGTGTGTGTGTGTGTGTGTGTGTGTGTGTGTGCGTGTATGTGTGTGTGTGTGTGTGAATGACACATAGTGTGTGGTGTTTCCCCAGTGAAAGTGAGTGAGGGAAAGTCAGCTCACACTGTAGACACACAGCTGACTGTGTGAGATGAAAGCCAGAACATCGTATGACCAACAAACCAGACAGGATACATTCTACCCCTCTTTCTCTCTCTTTCTCTCTCTCTCACTCTCTCTCTCCCTGACACACACACACACCCACACACACAGGCAGCTGTGTTTTCTCAGAGGTTTTAGCCAACCAGAAGTGACGGATGTTTTTGACTAAAATTTTCAAAGATATTGAATTATTTGGCACTAAATCTTCTAGTTGTGACTGTCATAACTATTAACGAGTGTTTCCCACATGTTGAGAATGTCTTTGTGACAGTCAGTCCTACATCAGCTGCACAGCAATGCAATCAGAGAAGTTGCTTTTTAGTTTGTTTCTTTTACATCCTCAGGATAATGATAATTTTATGACATTATGTGCCCAGCTTGTCAGAGTCAACACTGCATGGTCAGAGTTGTATACTATAATCAGTTTAAGCTGTACTTTTTCAGGCTTGCTTAACATCCATTAGAGTCAGCTGGCCTGCTTCATCAGCTTTAGCTGTTGTTTTGTCAGGCACAACCAATAAGCCTTGATGGGAACGAGCACTACTGCAAAACTTCTTTCCTGAACAAACTCAAACCAACTCAAACAAAGAAACAAACAGATGAACTACACAGTGCACTGAAAGTTATTCCCACAACTGGTTGATGCTTGACGGTTTTTAGTCAAGCTTCTGTGTTCTTTGCTTAGTTTTACTTTGAGCTGCACACATTTGCATAACATTAGCAACATGATACTGTGCATGTTAACTAACATCTATTCTGTACAGCTGGTTAAAGCAGATTTGAGTTGAAACTCCACAATATTAATGTAGCATGCTGCTTTGTACTAAGATGTCTGTGAATTATTAGATTTTCAAGAATTTATTGCTACATTTTATTTTCAGAACCATTCAGTCCATAAATGTCAGTTTCTTTAAAATGTTACCACACATCACCAGTGTGAACACACTAACATGTGAACATGCTCTAAACATGGTATAGGGATAGAGTGTGCATTAGGGACAAGGGCTGTCATTTTTCTTTTTATTGATTTTGGAATTATAGTGACATGCCATTCAAAGAATTTATTGAATGCATCCACACTCTTACCACACCAATGGGCTGCTGCCTATAAATCTTATCTTTTTAGTTTTCCTCTTGCAAGTAGTGTGCTGAAGCTGAATGTGCCGGATAGCAGGCAGTTAGAAGAGGTTATACACTTGACACTTAGGTGGCACACTATCAAGTCCTCAGATTTGCTGTAGAGTAACACCGTCTATGATACTGAACCCAGAGTACTTCTACACTGCATGTCAGATTCCTTGGTGTCCTGCTTGGTGTCTGCTCGGAAGAGCTTTGCTCATTGGTGTAGCAACAACATGGCAAACAACAATATGACTGGTTTAGTTTACTGATTGGATTGCAATAGATAAGAGAACACTCTCCCTACCCTTCTGGTGGACCACCATGGGACCATCCTCAATGGTGAGAGAAACATTTTTGATAGTTTGAACTGTGCCATTGTTGTGGAGAAAACCTTCCAGAACGCAATGAAATAACAACACAGAGACAGCTGCTTGCGAATCCGAACGACCCTTTACTTAACTTTTCACAACCTTTTATACCCATTTTTACGTCATTCTTACATCAGTGTTACATAGTCAAATCACCAGATCTGGACACAAATGTCCTGTACTTTCTTATAATCATATGTCTGTGTTCTGAGCGTCACATGAACGTAATATTGTCTATGTGTTTCCCATGAGCCTGCATGGTGTGTGTGTGTGCTCGATTCCTTAATCTTTGGTCAAGGCAACATTTTTAATCATTTTGTGAGTCAGAAAGTTTCACTTCGTTTGTATAGGTATATGAAAATATGTAATTAGCGGTACTACATACCCAGAATTGCCTCACGTCTAACTTCCACAGACCTTGTACGTATAGCCAGGCTGTGAATCTGAAGGCTCCTGTGTTGAGCCCAGACTGCTGCACCCGGAAATTATTTCCACACAAGCTTCAGTATAAAGTTTTATATTTATGCCTTCCTAACTCAATACGATCAGTGTCATGCAGGTGCATGCATGCTCAGCAGCACACATAACTGAAGATACATTCCTGTGTGAATGTACCTCATATTATCTCTGTGAGCGGACAAACGGCTCTCAGATCACTTTGACAAATTCAAATGTTTAGAAACTAAAACATTTATTACATTTGGATTCTTCTTGTATTTAAGAGAACAGGAACCAAAATCTGCATGTGTCTGCAAATAAATATTGGTCCGTGGTCTCAGTGCAGCCTTTGTCTCGCTCTGGAGGGACTTCAGACAGCAGGTCTTGGTTCCTGGCAGTCCTTTGTGAGCGGACAGAGAGGCGTCAATACTGTGCTGCCTGGAACAGTGTATCAAAGTTGTGCAGCCCGGCCTAATCCGCTCCATTAGGAGTTGTGTGCCTGGAATTCTTTCACACACACAGCATGGTCCTTGTTTGTGCAGCAGTGCAGTTGTCTTGGGTGGGGAGGGCTTTAGTGTTGGTGGCTGCAGCTGTGCCCTCTCTTTGCTCAGTGAAACCAGAGAGGACTGGCCCTCCTGGTCCATAAACCGCCTGCACAGACACACTGTCAGCAGGCATACAGCGACTGGAGACATCTTGCAGGCTTACTCCATTAACCAACTTTTTCTGAAAGAAGGTTAGCCAGAAGACACAAGGCTAACCTCAAGTAATGTAGCTTGTTCAATAGCAAAAACAGATTCATCAAGCAGCTGGAGTAATAAAGCAGTCATATCTCGTGCTGGAGTCAACAGCTGCTTCTGTACCATTAAGGGAGAAGACCAGACATACTTACTGTGGACACGCTGACAAATCCTAAAGATCCCTTACAAGATTTAAGTGAAACCTTTATATTCTGGATCAGAGTTTAGCACCTTTTTTAGTACACAGGTCTCTTCTTTCACTGTTCTTCTGATGTAGAAACACATCATTAAAGACAGTGTTTTCTTTTTTATCCAGTTTACTGTATCTGAAGCTGATGTGAGGCTACAGCAGTCTGAATGAGCCAAACCAAGTGTATGGCCAGTTTTGTGTTGAAGTCTTTTTTACTGTGTTTTCCACAGCACTGTCCACCAAGGTTGGATTTAGGGGGTTAGGATTAGGCATAAAAGAGATGCTTGGGGTTAGGGCTAAAGTTGGGTTGAGGCTAGAGAATAATTTAACAGCATGCTTCAACTTAATCATGTCCAAACCTGAACCTGGAATGTGATGGATGTTTTGTTCCAAAGGGCAATTCGATTTTTTTCTGAAAACAGAAAAAATGTGTCATTGCAATGACCACTTGAGTGGGATCTGAAAATGACCTTACATATAATTAATCTATATATTTATAACTCAAAAAAACAACGGGCTGAGGTCAGAGGTTCAGGCTAAGATTAGGCAAACACAAATAGATGGGGAAACAGACTTCAAGACAATGCTGGCAACAAACAAAGTACACTGCCACAGCTCAGCAAGCGAACACTGGACAGAGAAACCAAAAGACGGAATGTTGCTCTCAAAAAAAAATGTTGCTTTAAAATGGCAGGTTGACTGGTCCTGCAAGTGGGCGTGGCTTCAGCACATTCAGAGAACACATCCCCACAGTCCTGGAGCCGATAATCAATTTTTAACAGCCGATTTTATAAACTTGTCTATCTTTTTAATCATGCAAATTTGGCTGGTGGTTAATAACACTTTCTTCTTTAGTCTGACACAGACTAATCTATACAAGGACTCTAAGGAAACACATTACGCATCTCGTTTTGTTTTAGAAAAATGTGCAGTGCACGCGTGTATTGTATTTACATTTGATAGAATGGTGCAGCTATAGACACGTTAGTTTTTACGTTTATATAATTATAGATCTTAGTTGTAATTATATCTTTTGCCTTGTGAATTCAGTGTAAATGAACTCTTCTCAAACTGTAGGGTCTCCTTTTTAATTATAAGAAGTTTTGAAATACCTAAATGACACCAGAGCACGATGGAAGCACCAATCACTTACTGGAGTTCTGTCATTGTGGTGAACACAATACCACAGCTATGTGAAAGAGAACTATCTTCGTGTTTGTGGCTCCACAACAGCCAGTAAAGATAGACCTGTGTAGAATACTGTTGACTATGACTTATATGTGTTTAATCAAACATCAGTGTTGCTAGACCAAAGGCAAGTTGGACTTGACTTACTGTTCTCGAGTCATGACTTTATAGCCAAATCTCAAGCTTCACCTGTGTCCCACCTTTGACACAAACATACAATAAACATATATTTAATTTTTCTTTGTCATTATTTAAATATTGTGTCCTATTTTGAATATTTCGTAAACCTGGAACTTTCTGATGCAGACTAACTTGTCATCTCTTCTTCCTTCACTGTTTGAAGGTGCAGCTCTGACTGACATGGCCATGTCACTGCGCTGTCACAGGACAGTCCTGTTGGGTGTGGCCTTCTGTTTCCTGCCTTGCATCACTTCCTCCCTTAACCTGGAGGATCCCAATGTCTGCAGCCACTGGGAGAGGTCAGTCTCAATGCTGCCATTATTTCTTTAAGGGCCTTTGACCACAGGGGCCTCACGTTCCCTCTGATGTCAGTTGGTATAGTCACTAACTCTCCTGGAAAGACTTTATTCATACAGAGGGGGATTGTTGTGCAGACATAGTACACATTATTGCTACTGTAGGAAAAATAATAGTAAATGTGCAAGTATGAATAATATGTATATGTGTAATGAATATTAATGAGCAGATACTCAATGCCAAACATTCCATAGAACATGGAGATAGTCAATGACACCCACAGGTTTCTGAAGAACCATTGGTGAAGGTGGTTCTGGTTGTCTGCTTCTCCTGGCTCCCAGCTAATCGAAAAATGGGCAAAGAGGTCAAATGTGGGTGGAGCTGAGGTGCTCTAATAAAGCCTGATTGCTTAAACAAGCCATCTGTAACAACACCCACCTGTCAATCACCTGAACCAGGCTGTAGATGAGTTGCAAAGTTTGATTGAATGATGAGATATGTTTGTTCCTCTGGTGTTCTGTGGTGCATCGTGGTGCTTACAGTCTATTGCTGAAGGTGCTGCTGTGCATGATGAAAAGGGTAGAAGACCTGGCCCTCCTTTCTGACACCACCACCAAAGGATCAAACACCACATCCAGGATAGACCCAGCCCTCTTGATGAGCCTGTTAATGCTGCAACCATCGACTACTGTCTCCACAGCCTCCATTTGGTCAGGATGTGGTTAGCCTAGCTTAGCATAAAGACTGGAAGCAAGGAGAAATGGTGAATCTGGCCCTGTGCAAAGTTCACAAATACTTCACCACCCTCTAAAGTTCACTCACTAACATGTTGCATTTCATTTGTTTTTCCCATTGTATTTTACTGATTAAACAAACATGAAAAGGAGTGAAATTAGAAATCGAAAGTCCAGTTGTTGTTACAGCTTGAAAGTGCAACACTTTTTCAAGACAAAGGTGTTAAATAGGTTAAAAGCTGATTTCCAAATTAATAGAAAGCTTGGAAATCCATCAAGTGAGATGTGAAAGAAGAAAGATGGACGCAGATTTTCCAGATATATTGCCTTTCACTGACTTATCTGAAGAAACAGCTGCGAACACACTCAGAGCCCACCCTATGTTGTCTTAAAGACAGACAGCAGTGAAGGAATCAGAGGAAGACAAGAAAGGCGGTTTGAGGGACACATATGCTGTAACTTTTCATGGCTGCTGAAGTGGGTTTGTGGATTTGCTTGAAAAGAAAAGAACCACCACTTGTCCACAGTTATTTAAATCAGTTAGTGGGAGAATGCAGAAAAAACATCCTATTATTAAAAGGTCCATCATGTAATATTTAAAGGAGCTCCATTTATCCAAGCAGTCTGAAAGTTTGTCAGAGGAGAAGCCAAAGAACAAAGGAGCACTAGAAAACAGCTCCACAAAGACCTGGAAACAGCAGGTATGGTTGTCATAGAGAAAACAATAGTCAATACATTCCACCACCACCACGAAGGAAAGGCGTGTTAAAGCTCATCTGAAGTTTGCTGCACAACATTTGCCTGTAGATTATTGGTAAAATGTAGAGTGATCAGACAAGACAACAGTACAAGGTGCCAGGTTTGGATTCCTACAGTGAAGTGAAGGTCGAAGCATTTCAGATTATCAAAAAGGAAGATGAATAGATTCATGAATTTCTGGAGAAAAATCTGTTTCCATTCACTAGGACAACAAGGAGGGGACACAGGTGGACCTTCCATCAGAACCTCTGAATCTATAGATCTAAAGAGTGCATAGAAGACAAAATACCTGAACGCTGTGTGAGATTACTTTAATGGCACAGGAAGTGTTCTGAAGCTGAACGTGTTCAGTACTTTTTTCCTGTGTTATATCACTTTGTTACACATATTGCATAACTTTTTCTATAGTTTCGTTTGGTAACCTCTGTGCGTTCAGTTCAATTGAGTTAAACTGGGGTGTTGGTTAGCTCAGTTGGCAGAGCATACGCCCCATGTACGAAGGCTCAGTCTGACCTGTGGCCTTTGCTGCATGTCATTCCCCATCTCTTTCTCTCCTCACATTCCACACATTGAAAAAGGCCAAATAATAATAATAATAATAATAATTGAGTTACAGTGAACCCTCGTTTATCGCGGGGCATACGTTCCAAAAATAACCCGCAATAAACGAAATCCGCGAAGTGAGTTTTACAATTATTATACATGTTTTAAGGCCGTAAAACCCCTAACCACACACTTTTATACACCCTTTTACACACATTTTGTACAGTACTCTATTAAACAGGACGCAGAACACATGTGCGGTTCTCCCTTAGCCAATCAGGACGCAGAACACAATGCGCGTTCATACTGTACAGTACGCTGTAAAAAAAAAAGCATGCAAAATGACACTGAAAAAAATCCGCGAAACAGCAAGTCTGCGAAAAGTGAACCGCGATATAGCGAGGGATCACTGTATACTGATTGACTGCGCTGAAAATATGTTTACATAAAAAATGGTGATGTGTGACCATCTGCTTCCAGCTATGAACTGAAAGCGTAAAAGGAAATCTGTAATGAGCTTTAGTTGTTCCTGAGACTTTTTGTGAGGATTTCTTACTTATTATTATTGTTATTATTATTATTATTATTATTATTATTATTGTTGTTGTTGTTGTTGTTGTTGTTATTGTAGGTTTTCCAGCAAACCTATCAGTTTCCACCGGAGCATATGGCTGATGCGTGTTGTCCAAAACGAACTAAGAAAAAAGTGTGTCCTCCACAATGGTTGTTTTTACAGGTTTAATTCACCAAAGTACAAAAAATAAAAAATAAACATACATTTTCTGTGTGTCCATACACACTCCAAAAATAAAATTTTCAACACAATAATGACACTTTCAAGGCGTTCAACACGGTCAGAAAAAACGTGTGCTCTTGTCACTCTCCCGTGATCCACTGACCTAGTTCCTAAACACTGTGCATTAACCGCTACTGTAGCTCCTCTCTGTAGTAAAGCATGAGACCCGAGATCATTTTATAAAACAGGGTTTATTCCGTCATCGAGCGACCCAGACAGACCCTTGAGAACTGAAGCAAAGGAAAGTAAACAAACAATCACGTGAATTAATATGCTGATGCAGAGCTTGTAGCTTAATGTAATTACAAAATACACCAATAAAACACACCTCGTAGGCTGCACACTACCAAAGGGGCTGAATCTTGTCTTTTCTTCTTTCTTTGTCTACTTTGTTTACGTTTAACGTTTTAACTCTTTATATTAACTTTACTTGTGTGTGTGGAGACAACCTGTCGTACAGTTTCTCCCTTGCCATGCTCTGCCAGGTGGTGTATCATTAAAAGGGTACCATGTAGAAACAAAAAACAAACAATGAGCCCGCTTCACTGAAAAGGTAGGTAGGAACCAAAATTAAATAAGTAAGAATGTATTAACTGACGTGGGCAGTTACAGCTACTTTCTTAAAGATGCAGGCATTATTTATCTACTTTACTGAAACTAATAATGACCATAAACAATGAACCATAATCATGACTTCAATTAACTTATTTTTAAATGCAATCAAATTATTAAACCACCATGAAATCCAAATACATTCTCCATAATGAACTGAAATTTACTATAAAAATTAATAAACAATACAGCACCTACATTACCGGCCCCTAATTGTTTGGATAATGTAACTTAGAACAATTACCACAATTTCCGAACATTCAATTTTTAAACACAAAAGAGTGCCTTTCATAGGCATATAAAATGTCCACTGTTATGTCAATCAACTTCAAACAAGGATACAATGTCTATTAGCAGTCAATCTTCGTCTTCATCAGCCGTGAAGAAAAGATAGAATGGTAGCAAAAGAGGAAAGAGACAGAAAGAGAAAGAGCCAGAGGTTTCCAGCACATGGCTCATCGTGGGAGCTCAGTCTTTACCACTGGCCCATTCAGATTCCACAAGCAGACAGATCTTCGTAATGGGTCTGTCCAAGATGCTAGTTTTTGTCTTCATCCGCACTCTGCGAACAAGACCTTTCTTATCTGGAATGATCTTTCCCATAATTGAATTCCTCGGTGCACAATCATCCACAAGAAGAACCACGTCTCCTTCTGGTGTCTCCTTTAGGTGTCAGTGCTTTCAAATCATTTGGGTCGTTGGACGCCTTTGTGATAGGTCGGCTATTGATGATCGACTCTGCCTCACACAAAACTGTGTAAAGGCTTTCTTCATCGATGAGTTGTTCTTTCAGGGTGGAGTTCAGCACCTACCTTACTGATCTAATCAACCGCTCCCATGTGCCTCCATGATGCGACGCGGCGGGGGGATTGAACGTCCATTTGATTTTGTGTTGATGAAACAGATGCTGAAACTCAGAGGAATTCCGGTCAGCAATGGACACCTTTAACTCACGGCTCGCTCCAATGAAATTTGTCCCATTATCTGAGCGAATCTCTTCCAATTGACCTTGACGTGCTATAAATCGCCGAAGTGCGTTTATGCACGAATCTGTGTCTAATGAGGAGGCAAGCTTAATATGTACTGCACGCACAGCTAGGCAAGTAAATAAGACTCTGTACCTTTTGACGATGCTTCTCCCCCGTTTCACTTCGAAAGGTCCGAAATAGTCCACCCCAACTCTTGTTAAGGGTGGATCATCTGGTAATACTTGTTGTAGTTGGAGGTCGGCCATGAGCTGTTTCCCTGCTTTACCATGTAAGCGGCGACATGTCACACATCTTCCACATATCTTTCTAATAGCCGTGTTGGCACTCGTGATCCAAAACTTCTGACGCAACTCAGAGAGCATGTGGTTGTGCCCTCCATGCCCAGTTTCTTTATGAATTTGTTGAAGAACTAAATCGGCAATGTGAAAGTCTCTGGACAGAATGATAGGTTGCTTGCTGTTCACTGGCATGGCTGCCCGATTCAGCCTCCCACCAACTCGCAGCACGCCATCCTGAAGTATAGGGTATAGCTTGTACACTGGGCTGCTGCACTTCACGTTTTGTCTTTTGCTCAGAGCTGCAATCTCTTCAGAGAATTTCTCCATCTGACAGAACCTGATAATCTGAAGCTCCGCCTTATCCAAGTCTTCCACTGAAACATGTGTGCTCTTGTAGCCTTTTTTAAAGGAGTCCATCTGTCTTTGCTGCTGACCACTGTCCAAGCTGGCTTTCTCACTGGCTGTACACAGCTCTTTTCTTCTTTGACAGATGCCCCAAAGCAAAGCTTTAAACTTCAAGAACCATGCCACAGTCCGCTTCAACTTCATCTACGATGAGAAGTAGTGGATCAGTTTCTTGAATGGAGTAACACTTTTTTCCACACCTATGGTGTTTACTGTAACTTTTTTGATCTCAGGATCATCCAAAGCAATTACTGCACTGCTCAATGGACTCTTTTGCCAGCACTCAACTGGACTGCAAAGGAACTCTGGTCCTGAAATCCAACTTATATTCTTCATGAAGTCACATACTTTTTGTCCTCTAGAGGCGCAGTCAGCTGGATTCTTGTTAGTACCCACATGTCTCCATTGTTCCACATCAGAACCTTTCAAAATGGCAGAGACTCTGTTTGCCACAAACGTTTTGTAACGTGTTGTCTCATTTTGCAGATACTTTAGTACTACTGTACTATCAGTCCAAAATATTGATTGTGCAAGGATGCCATCCATTTTCACTGCTACTGTAGCAGCGGTCATCTCCATCCTTGGAATGGTGGGTGACCTGAGAGGTGCCACTCTGGACTTGCCCATCAAGAATGTACAATGCAGTTTGTTACTTGTGTTCTGCATGAGAAGGTAACTGACTTATCCATACCCATATTCGCTTGCATCAGCGAAGTGATGTAATTGTGCAAACACACAATCTCCAAAACCTCCAGGCTTCAGACATCTGGGAAAACTGAAGTGCTCTAAAGCAGGAAGACTCGCTAACCATTCGCACCACCTCTTTCTGATGTGCTCAGGTAAGTCATCATCCCATCTGATCTTCAACCTGCACAACTCCTGGAGAATGGTCTTTGCTCTTAAAACCACGGGTGCTAGCACGCCCAGTG
Source organism: Collichthys lucidus (assembly GCA_004119915.2). NCBI lineage: Eukaryota > Metazoa > Chordata > Actinopteri > Sciaenidae > Collichthys > Collichthys lucidus. Next base: position 1,355,787 of record CM014093.1, on the reverse strand, counting down.
GATCGTATACTGATCCAACAACAGAGAAGTCCCCTTCTTGTGAATGGGCGGTCCCTGATGGTGATTTTAAACTTAAATGTGTCAGACTCCACACGCCAATTGAGACCTAGGGCTCTCTCCATAGGAAGTTCCTCCTGATCAAGGTCCAAGGTTTTCATCTCCTTCGCCAGGTCAGACTTTGGGATGGAGTTAAGCACTTTCCGGCGGTTGCTCACCCACTTATTGAGACGAAAGCCTCCATGGCCACAGATATTCATGAGGTCTTGGCACATCGTTATGGCTTCATCTTCTTTAGTGACAGACTTGAGGCAGTCGTCTACATAAAAATTCTGTAGGACTGTCTGTACAACCTCAGCTCTGAACTGTTGACTCTGGTCTTCAGCACACTTCCTCAGTGCAAAACGGGCGCATCTGGGTGAGGAAGTGGCTCCAAACAGGTGTACAGTCATCTTGTGTTCAGCCACAGCCTGATTGTAATCTCTTTCTGGCCACCAAAGAAACCTCAGCAAATTGGAGTCGTCCTCAGCTACTATAACCTGGTGGAACATTGCTTCGATGTCTGCCATAATTACGACAGGTTCTTGTCTGAATTGGATGACAACACCGATCACACTGCTGGTTAAGTCAGTGCCCTGCAAGAGTTGGTCATTTAGTGACATTCCCTGATATGAAGCTGCGCAGTCAAACACAACTCTCAGTTTCTGCTTCACACGGTGATATACAGCAGTATGTGGAATGTTCCATACTTTACATTCCTCATGTTTCAGTTCTTCACCAGACATTTGGACAGAATAGCCCTTCTGGAGAATATCAGCCATGAAATCTGTGTACTCTTTGTGAAAGCAGTCATTCTTGATGAATTTCCTCTTTAAATTTTGTGCTTGCTGCTCAGCCATTATCCGGTTATCTGACATGTTGACCGTTCTGTTCTTCACAGGCAAACATATGACGTAGTGGCCATTAACCAGTTTAGTAGACTCCATGACCATGTCCATGAATTGGTGATCCTCTTTAGACATTTCCACTTCATCATGTTTTCCTCCCTCTGGGAAATCCATCTGAAATTGTCGAAGGCACAGGTTCTCCAAACTGGCCACAGAGATGCGGTTCGCCGTGATCTTAGTAGGTCTCCTTTTATCTGCCCAACTGCAGCTTTCTCTTAAAGATATATTATTACTGTCATTATTACTACCATATCTGTTACTGTGGTCACTTTATCATTCATTGTCATTTTGTCAGTCATTGTAATTGTACAATATGTTTGTGTTGATTTGTCCTGTACACGTGACATCCATTGCACGTCTGTCCGTCCTGGGAGAGGGATCCCTCCTCTGTGGCTCTTCCTGAGGTTTCTTCCACATTTTTTCCTTGTTAAAAGGGTTTTTTGTGGGCAAGTTTTTCCTCACTCGAACCGAGGGTCTAAGGACAGAGGGTGTCACTCCCTGTACAGATTGTAAAGCCCTCTGAGGCAAATGTACTTTGTGACTTTGGGCTATACAAATAAAAATTTGATTTGATTTGATTTTGAAATTGATTTAAGTTTGTCACAAGTCTCCATGACATGTTCACCTTTACAGAAGAGACACACCAGTGTTGATGGTGACGCAGGAGCTGAGCGTTCCACTTGCTCTTCAGACCTCTGTTCCAGCTTTACAGCACTTGTAGTGAAAGACGTCCTGACTATGCCTTTTTTCTGTTCTTTGTATTTGATTTGTTTAGGGTGACATTATTTTAGCTGCCATGTAATCTTTTATGTCTCCTTAAAGACAAGGTGAAGAGCATCTTTGGCCTGTTTGTGAATAAAGTCTGCCAAATCCTTAAACTCGACTCTTCTATCACATTCCTCTTGTATGCGACAAACAACATTTCTCCACCTTTCACGCAGCTTGAATGGAAGCTTTGCAACAATAGCCTTCAAGTTTGCAACATTGTCCAGTTCTTCCATATAACTCATCTCAGTCATGGTATTGCAGCACACTGTCAAGAAGAGTGAAAAAGCGTTCAGAGACTCTGTATCCTCTGGTTTGATAGGTGTCCAGTCCAACACTTTGTTCATCTAGGCTACGGTAACTTTATAATCATTTCCAAAATGCTCTTTTAGTAGCTGTTTCGCCCTTTGGTAGCCTGCATCTGGCTTCATGTGAAGGCAACTCATTATCAGTTCCTTTGGTTGTCCAACAGTGAACTGCTCCAACTAATAGAGACAGTCTTTAAAGCTCTCAGTGCGGGATTCTACACCATGCTCGAAGGGTCTCACAAATGAATTGTAATCCAGAGGATCGCCACTGAAAGTAGGGATGTCTAATGGGGGCAGTGTCATCAGTGTCATCTGTTGTTTGACCATTAGCTCTGTGATGTTGTTCTGTCTTGACGTAACACTAAAGAGAGTCTCCACAGTGCGATCGCCTGTCACAAGATCACCATTAGACTGTTGCAATGTGGTATGTCGAGGTTGCATTGGCTTGTACTCACCATGTCCATTCCTCATGTCGCCAACTGGATTTTGACTCACAGGTAATTGTAACTATCCAGAATCCATAGTCAAGCCTCCTCCTGCACTTACATGTGATAGGTGTTCACTCTCATAATTTTCTAAAAGTCACATCTTTTAAGTTTAGCCTCAAAGGCTGCAATGGCGGTTTGCAGATCCAAAGCTTCTCTTTTTGCTTTAAGCTCTGCTTCTTGATGTTCAATATCTTGCTTTTGTTTAAGAGCTGCAGCCTTTGCCAACAGCGAAGCTCTCTCTACTTCGGCTTTAAGGCGCGCTGAGAAAGCAGTGGACACCTTGCTCCCAACAGCCGAACCACGCTGTCTGCTCCTACTGCTTTCAGCTGCTGATGCCAATGACACACTGTCTGAAGGCTGTATGTCTGCATCACATTCTTTAGCTTGTTTAGCTCGATCATCAGCTTCTTTTATCCACATCTCCACATGTTGCATAAATCCACGATTGTGCATCAACTTAGGCTCAAACCACGAGGTCTGATCCTTTTCTAGTTCTTCTTTACACAACAATCTTTTTAAAGCATCATTTGTCTTGCACCATTCCTCTAGAGAGTCTTGATAATCCAAACGTAATTTCTGTTTGACTTTGTTCACATTTGCATCGTCTTCCATTAGCCGTTCAATCTCGTTAGCTTGGCTAGTTAGATAGCCCAGTTTAGCTTTCCTGAGTTAACCAGTGCACTTTTTCCAAGACAGCCCTCTCTGTCATTTTCGTTTCTCTTTTTCCACAAACTAGCTCCTCATAGCATTCATCCATAATGTCCAATTGCAGAGAATTAGCCACATTAGCTTGCTTGCTTACTGTGCTGTTCTCCCAAAATCGTTAATCTGCACAGACTTTCATCAACGAGCTCTTGCCGTCAGGGGCGTCACAGCACTTTAAAAAGTGGGGATGTTCTAGGGGTGGCACATGAGCGAAATTATCTGCATTGATTATCGGGAAAATTAACCATATATATGTATAACTAGAAATAATTAAAATGCTCTGACCACTCAACTTTGACAAGTTATGGCTAACAGCTGAAGGCCTGTTGCCAGCCTGGCAACAAAAAGTGGAAGAAACATTTACTTGCTACTTGCTTACTTGCTATCACTGGTGATGGTAGCAAGCTAACATAAATAATGTTAGCTTGATGTTTCCCTCCTCTCACTACAACTCCACTTACTTCACTCCACTTTGACTTGAAAAATGAGTCGATGGTCTGCTGTCTCTTCCTTTTAGACATGGTCGGATCATCAAACTTAGAAGTAGATGTCTGCAAATTAGCAAACTTTCTGTCAGTTACCATTAACTTGACTCGATGCTAAGTTTGTTTGCCACCTGGCTTGGTTAATATTGACTTAAATGTCACAAAGCAAGACATAGTTTTGTACATAGTTAGTTACCGACAAAATTCCTCATTACTTACTGGTCAGATGACTGTTACAGCCAGCGCCGGTCCTGGCCACATTTGCCCCCACCCCCCGCGACAACGATTTTCTTGTGCGCCCTCACGGCCGCCCGTGCGCCCCTGGATGCGCCGTGTGCCCCGATCAGTCTGTTCGGCGCCCCCCTCGGCCTCGTCAACCGCCCGCTCTGCTAACTTGATGAGTGGTATCGAAAATTTGCGGGGTTGTTTTCATTTTCGGGCGCTCGTGCGCCCCCCACGGAGACGGCGCCCTGGGCGGCCGCCCACATTGCCCATAGCTAAGAACGGCCCTGGTTACAGCCTCTGCTCGCTGTCTACTTCGTAATAAAGAAATGCAGATAGAGCTCTGAAAAAATGTATATTTTTTTATTTTTCACGCGGCGGACCTGGTGGGTTTGGTCAAATGGCTGTGATTGGCTGGATGGCCGGATGGATCTAACTGGACCAATGGGTTTTCATGTAGCCTATGGAGAACTGATGTGCGCTCCGTTTCAGTATGCTGGTGGACCGTGAGGACGGGTAAATGGTTTAAATCTCAGAAAAAGTGGGGGGGATGAAATCGTCTTTTTGTAAAAGTAGGGGTGTCGCATCCCCCCCATCCCCCACGGGTGCGACGCCCGTGCTTGCCGTGACGTTGTCCACAGAAGCAGTCCACAGGTTCCACAAGTCCTGTACTTTCCAATGTCCTTTCCACATGGAGAAGAAGAAGGTTTTTCTGACTAAAATGTAGGTTTTCCAGCAAACCTATCAGACGCGTGTTGTCCAAAACAAACTAAGAAAAAAGTGTGTCCTCCACAATGGTTGTTTTTACAGGTTTAATTCACCAAAGTACAAAAAATAAAAAATAAACATAAATTTTCTGCGGATCCATACACACTCCAAAAATACAATTTTCAACACAATAACGACACTTTCAACATGTTCAACACGGTCAGAAAAACCGTGTGCTCCTGTCACTCTCCGGTGATCCACTGACCTAGTTCCTAAACACCGTGCATTAACCGCTACTTTCCTAAAGATACAGGCACTTATTTATCTACTTCACTGAAACTAATAATAACATTAAACAATGAACCATAAGAGTTTATGTTCAAATAATGACTAAATAACGATAATCATGACTTCAATTACCTTTTTTTTAAATGCAATCAAATTATTAAACCGCCATGAAATACATTCTTCATAATGAACTGAAATTTACTATAAAAATGAATTAACAATACGGCACTTACAGTTATTATTATTGTTGTTGTCGTCGTCATCATTATTATGCTTTTCTTTGTTTCAAATCATACATTACTAATTGTTGGCACTTATTTTTTTATAGACATACAATTCAATAAACAAATTATGTTTGTGTAAATTAATTTACACAAACTAACAATGGTCACCAACTGCAGCCCAAAGTGATAAAGTAATAAAATGAAAAATCCATTCCTTGTCGTGAGCTCCCTCTTCCTCTGCCTGGTAGGAGCACTAATTATCTGCCACTCTGCTGATTACTCTCACCTGTCTCTGCTGCCACTCCCTCGTTAACCAGCCAGCTGCTCCTCATTTCCTGCCTACCATGCCTTGTATAAAGAGCCCTGTTTCCCAAGCACACTTTGTCAAAATCGTCTGCTAAGCCAGCACCTTTCCTGCCTGCTACCTGCTACTGCTCTGACTCCTACCTGTGATCCCGGACCTGCCCGACCACCCTCTGCTCTACAACCCCGGTAACTTGACCTGCCTTCTGCCTTTTGACCACGATTTCTGCCTTGCCCTTGACGGTACTACTGCCCTGGAAGTTTTGCTCTCCCATCCCCCAAACCCTTCAATAAACTGTTGAAACGTATTGCTTGTGTGGTCCTCGTCTGTCCAGATCCCTGACATTCCTTCAGAGAGCTTATGGTAAGACCAGCTCACGAGGCAGTCATAAGTTAGATTCGCCTCCCCAAAGTCTGGTTTGATTCGCCTGTGAGACACAACATTTAAGTCTTTATACAATACTCACTGATGGAGGCCACAGTCTGCAGGGCCACACAGAGCCCACAGAGCATACCCCACACACACACGCATGCACACACACACTTTAATAATGTCCTGATTCTGTCAGAACTGCAGCATAGGTGTGTCAGCTAACTCGACCACAGGCAAGTCCAGTTGGATAAGCATGACATATAGGCATGAAAATCCCAGCACACACAGAGATGCACGGTGTTACGTGCCGTAGTGGGTCTCTGTCTTTCTTCTGCTCTTTTCTTGATTGCAGGTGCCGCCTGCCTATAGATGCCGACCGGATGTCCCATCGTGGTGGTGTGTGTCTCCAGAGAGAGTGGTTTGTGGTTCGTGGCGTGTCTCCAGAGAGAGAGTGGCTCATCTGGTGTGGACGTTCCTGGCTAACCGTGACTTTTGAAAAAGCCTGCACTTTTCGTTGCCCTTTTTGCTTCCTGTGTTTGTGTTAGGCAGGAGCTGGAGAGGTTTTGTCTGTGGTGACAGCTGTTGGTGCGTGGCATTTCGGTGTTTAATGATGGCAGCATTCGACGTGGAAGCGTTTGCGGCTGATCCATCATTTATTGGGCTTGACAGGTGTAAGAAGAGCGACCTGCGTGTGGTCGCGGAATACTACGGTGTTCCGGTTTCTGGCACACTTGTCAAAGCTGAGTTTAAAGCAGTTCTTATGGATGAGTTGGTTAACAGGGGGGTTCTTAGCTTGCCGGTGTCTGGGGATGCTCGGGATGAGACCGCAGCCTCTCCAGGTGAGGGCGGCCCGGCGGAAGAGGTCGTGGCTGAGCAGCTGATTACGCCTGTTATGAAGGAGGTGAGGACGGCGGAGAAGCCGTTCACATTGCCACATTTTGTTCCGCTCTCCGTGGAATCAACTCCTGGCTCAAAGGTGGACGCCAGGCTGAAGGTCCGTTTAGCTCGCATGCAGCTAGAAAAGGAGGAGCGTGAGCGTGAGTTTCAGTTCCGTAGGGAGCTGGAATTGAAGAGGTTGGAGGCAGACACAGCTGTTAGGCTGCGTCAGGTGGAGCTGCAGGCACGCACAACTCAGGCCGGTGAAGTTCAGCCCGCTGCGTGTCCACCTAACACGTTCGATGTGAGTAAAAACATCTCTCTGGTCCCTACATTTCGCGAGGCAGAAGTGGAAAATTATTTCGGCGCATTTGAGCGCATTGCCACTGCGTTACGCTGGCCAGAGGATGTGTGGGCAATTTTACTACAATGTAAATTGTCAGGCAGAGCTCAGGAGGCCTGCTCTTCCTTGTCTGTGAAAGATGGCCTCGATTACAGCAAAGTTAAGAGTGCTATCATGCGAGCATATGAGCTGGTACCTGAGGCATACAGACAGCGGTTTCGCAATCTTTGTAAAGTGTCCACTCAAACCCACATGGATTTCGCGAGAGAAAAGGGCGTGCTCTTTGACCGATGGTGTGCGGCTAGTAAGGCTGATGATTTTAACACGATACGTGAACTCATGTTGCTGGAAGATTTTAAAAGTTGCGTCTCTGAGCCTATCGCGGTGTATTTAAATGAGCAGAAAGTCTCCACCTTGCAACAGGCTGCCGTCATAGCGGATGAGTTTGCACTCACACACAAGAATGTGTTTGATAAACGTGAGAGTTATCCTCAGGCCGGTTCGCAGATGTCAGCTGCTGTGTCCCCTACTACCAAGTCTGATCGATCGTGTTTTTATTGCCACGAATCGGGTCATCTGATTGCCGATTGTGTTGCCTGGAAGCATCAGCAGGGGCCGGTTGCGAGGCCACCAAAAGCCGTGGGGCTTATTAACAAGGCTAGAGTATCAGGGGTGCCTGACCGGTTTAAGCCCTTTATGTTTAACTGTTCCGTGTCTCCTACAGGACACACCGACGACCAGCGGCTAGTGACTGCACTGCGTGACACTGCCTGCTCTCAGTCCCTCATTCTGTCCAGTGTGTTGCCACCTGGTACTAAATCTGACGCCAGTACTGTGGTTAGGGGAATTGAGATGGGTCTCACTCCCACACCTCTGCACCAAATCCATGTGCAGTCGGGTCTGGCATCGGGTGATTTTCATGTGGGTGTCCGCTCTAGTTTTCCCATTGATGGCGTGGATTTTATCATGGGTAACGATATAGCTGGCGGTAAAGTTTATCCTGTCCCCCACAGAGGTCGTGTCATCCGGAAGCCCAAGCGTAGGAAGAAAGCTCGTTGAGGCCAACGTTAAGCATGTCCTAATATTGTTTTGTAATTTTTATGTTAGGGTCGTGTTAATGGTGTTAACCTGAACCTGTGGGTGGGGTTCGTTCTCTGTGTGGTAATGCTAGAGGTTCTTTCTTATTGGTGGGGGTGTTACGTGCCGTAGTGGGTCTCTGTCTTTCTTCTGCTCTTTTCTTGATTGCAGGTGCCGCCCCTTTTCCCTCTCCCCCCTCAATCAGCTGATTGACTGATCAGCGCGGGCTGGCTATAGATGCCGACCGGATGTCCCAGTGTGGTGTGTGTGTGCATGCGTCCCCGCAGCAAGTGGTTCGTGGTGGTGTGTGTCTCCAGAGAGAGTGGTTCGTGGTTCGTGGCGTGTCTCCAGAGAGAGAGTGGCTCATCTGGTGTGGACGTTCCTGGCTAACCGTGACTTTTGAAAAAGCCTGCACTTTTCGTTGCCCTTTTTGCTTCCTGTGTTTATTTAATAAATCCCTGCGCTGGCAGTCGGTCTTTGGTTTAACTCCTTTGTGTTTGATCTCTGATTTAATTGTTACCTCCCTTAGTTCCTCTAGACCTGCCCGGGTCGTAACACACGGACACACACACACACACACACACACACACTGATCAGCATGTTTGATCTCTCTCTTCCTCTGGTTTCAGTTACTCTGTGACAGTACAGGAGTCGTACGCTCACCCCTTTGATCAGATTTATTACACCAGCTGCACCGACATCCTCAACTGGTTCAAGTGCACCAGACACAGGTGAGGACCATGCCACTTAAGCTGGATACAATCCCATGCATGTATGAATATGAATTATTAAAGGAGCATACTACTTTTTTTGCATGCTTTGCATATGTACTGAACATTATACTTGTGCCCAAACCAAAACTCACCCAGTGTTTGTACTTTCAGACTCCTTAACTTGAAGGTTGCTTAAGCCAGACAATCAGTCCATCACAGTGATCAAACCTCTGTGTTATGGGAATGCTGTATAGACAAATCAGTCTGCACCAGCAGCTACATGACCACACATGACTGTTTAACAGCAGACTGACAAAAAGTTCTTATCATACATTTTTATTTAGCATTTAGGCCACAAAATGTGGCTTATATTGTAATTTCTAGTTTAACCACTACCTTTAACTTTAGGCTGAACATAGTTGAAGGAACTTTAATGTAAAAACCATTAACTGCAGTTAAAAGAGACTAGAAGAAAAGACTAGAAAGTACAGGCCATTTACCATCTATTGTCACTGTAACCACTGTGAGTGTGAGTCCATCTACCCTCTATTCTCACACACATTCACCCTACGGGTAATATACCCACAGAAGGCTTCAGGCCAGCCAGCAGTCATGTACATTCACTGTCCACTTTATTAGGTACACCTAAAAATCTCATACGATCCAGTACAACAGCTCTACCTTTCCAAACATAATAATGTTCAGTTTTGGTTGACACTGACTGCATTAAACTGAGGTATTTCTAATGTTCTGCCCAGAAGAATATTCTAAACACTTTGAGAAGGGATCAATCTGAAGCTGGACCTGTGCCAGTTTAAACCCTTCTCAAAGAAAGATGACAACTGAGAACTTACACAGACTCCATTAGAAACACATCTCAATATAATGCACTCCAGTAGAACACCTACACTAACTATGATCTCAATCATTAACATATAGTTTGATGTGATAATATTATATTTGTGAAGGTAGGATTTATGGCTGAGCTGAACACAGACTCAGTGTTAGAGTTAAATGAATAGGTACAGCTCATTCAATGTACAGACAATCCACATGTTCATATGCAGGATGAAATAAGCACAAAATAAACAACATTGTGTTTGTATCAGTTAGTTTTTTCTTTAAGTAAGTGTCTGATCCTGATGTAACCTCACTTTGTGTAGGGTGAGCTATCGGACAGCATATCGTCGAGGAGAGAAGACCATGTACCGGAGAAAGTCACAGTGCTGCCCAGGCTTCTATGAGAATGGAGAGATCTGTGCTCGTGAGTATCTTCACATGCACGCATGCAACCGCATGCACGCACGCACGCACGCACGCACGCACACACACACACACACACACACACACACACACACACACACACACACACACACACACACACACAAGTCATGGACACTCAGCTTAAGTTACAATTTAGACTTGATTCAAATATTAAGCAAAAGGATGGATTGATTGAGTTAAAAATATGAATGACTGAATACAGACAACTGAAATGATAAAGTGGACCAGAGTCGTACAGGGGACACAGAAGATGCTGATGCACAGACAAAATATGGCAATTTTGTTTATGTTTTTTTTTTTTTTTTTTTTTTAATTATGCTTTAGTAGTTTTTGTTATCACATCGTCTACTAATCTCTGGGTTGAGAGTTCAATCCTTGGCTCCTCCTATGTGAACACTGAAGTGTCCTGATGGACAAGTCAGCGCCTTGTGTGGCAGCTCTGTCACCATCAATTTGAGTGTACATAAATATTGATAGGCCAGTTGTAAAGCCTTTTATCTATTCACGTAAACTTGTGTATCTGTGTGGATAGAATGCTCATTATTTATTCCTCATTTTATCCAATGCAAACAAACATTTGTGACGTACAGATAGGTGAAAAAATAAGGAGATGAATAGAATACATGCACAATGCAGATCACACGGTTTGATGATAGATGACTACAGACTGAGAAAACTGGGGAACATTTGGAAAACGTTCCGTGGCATGACACTGGTCACTTTGTCAGAAAGGAAAACAGAACCTGTGTCTTCTACATGTGTCATTACAGTGTGACGCTGCTGTGTAACCCCCCTCCTCTGCATCAGTAGCCAGCAAGCAGTGACAGGTGTGAAGCCACGGTGGCAAAAACAACAACTGTTGTTCAGCAGTGACAGTAAAAGAAAGCATTAAGTTAACACACGACCTGCTCTTATGATGGTTGAAGTAGTTGGTGGTATAGAAGACATAATATCTGTGTGCTTTGGTGGAGACAGAGACCACATTTTGACTCATGGGAGGGCTGCGATAATGTGGCCTGGGGAGTTCAGCTGGGAATTTATTTTGGTGTCAAAAGGCTCTGTTGTATTAGAAGCTATCACATGCTGCTCACTGAGCACCACGTCAGAACACTGCAGGAAGGAGGGTTTGCCAGATACTCCAGGCGACATGCCATTTCCAGATGGGAGTCAGATTGGAAAGGAAGTCGAATCACATTATGGTTAAGTTTAGTACATTTTCTTTTGTTCCACATTAGAATGGAATTTGGTAGCACAGTGCTAAAATGTTTGTTATATGTTTGTATAGTTTCAACATTTTTAAATTTTCATGAACACAAATGTATAATTCTGTACTAAATATTTTATCTCTTTATTGTAGTTATGAATTTTCACCAACTCTACAGCTGCCCTCAGCTCGACAGGGCTCTTTTTGGTTCTGTTTCAGCGCTTTCATTAGCTTCATTTCCAGCAGCAGCAGGCAGCTGTTTTCAGTGGAAAAGTTCTGATAAACTTACTGCACTCCACCTGCTCCACACAGTGCAGCATTTAGCAGTCAAAGAGACAGATATTTCCTTCAAGAGCTGGTGGAGACCAAAAACAGAGCTAAAAGTCAAGAAATACGCAACTTTTGTTGTTGCTATCAGGTAGTTTTCATTCATGGGTCTAAGAGGTTTATTGCCATATGTATGAAAATAACACCAGTGCATTTTCACACAAAAATTGTATCGCTTGTGGCCTTGATGTTGCAATATCACTTACTCCATTGTAGCAGTGAAAATAAAATGATGGCCTGGGTGACTGCTCTTTCGATGACTTGTAATATTTTCTGCTCTTATGACATCTGGCTGTTTGCGTCCTATTTTTTTGGAAGTTCTGGTCTCAACAGTTCCCTTTCGTTGTTTTGTTGAGTTGTTGTTCAGGTCAAATGCAGACAGGTTACCAAATCTACTCTACTACTTGAAATCAAAGATTTTACAGACATAACCAAACTTCTTAAGGAATCCAAGAATAATTAGCTGAAATTGTCCACAGAGTTGAGTATAAGTGGTTCTATTCTTCTTAAAATTATTGGTCACTTTTTTTGGTTCTTGATAAGCACTTACTTACTGACTAATATGTCAAATGCCAACCAGTGTAAAATCAGCATTTATTTGCATTCTTTAGCATTTACTGAGCTTTTTCTATGGCAACTCAGAAAAATAATGTGAGTGAGAATACACTCACATTATTTTTTATGAGGACACGAGGAAAACAATCTGGTCATTACCCAGTGAAAATGGCTGAAAACCTAAAACAATGATTAGTTTCCGTCAGTTTTTATTTTGAATTGAATCTAATCGAGTCCTCAGACATGGAAGTCTCACAACAGAAAGCAGCTAGTTCTAACTCAATGTCATTTCAACCTCCACGTCTTCAGTCTACAGTTATGTTCAAGGGAAATTATTAAATTAAACTTTTTTTTCTTTACCCCTATATGACTAATTCTAATACAGATCATACATCTTGTACTGTACTGATCCCAGTCTTCCTGTCTCCTCCATGTCCAGCTCATTGTGCAGAGAGCTGTGTTCATGGCCGTTGTATGGCCCCCAACACCTGCCAGTGTGAACCAGGCTGGGGAGGATCCAACTGCTCCAGTGGTAAGTGCTCCAGCTGCTGCTGTCTGTGAGCAGTCACTTCTTTGTGTGTGAGACTCTGGTTTTGTGTGAGAGCACTCTAAACCCACAAGAGGAAAAACAGACGGCGGGATCATCTTACTGACTGTTGAACTGGGCCACACCAACAGTAGGACACACCACAAGAGCAAAATACACTGTTTGCCCTCATAGCTTTTCCTTTTTTGTTTTTGCCTCTGACGCGCATACATTTCCTCAAGTACTGTATGCAAGCACAACTTCTACACAACTTTACATACTTTACTTACTACTTCTACACTGTTACATTTCAGAGAAACAGATACAGATATTTTCTACTGGTAAGACTCCTGTCAACAGCAGCAGATATTGTATAGCTTGTCAGACAGCAGCAGTCTGTTGCTGGGGTGCATGCTATCTTTCAGTATCCTTTGAGCTCCTTTGACCTCACCTCCCTAACATCACTGTTCCTCAGTAGATGGTACTAATGATCATTGTGTGTGGTTTTAATCACCCGCCGCAGAGCCCTCCTATGCTGGGTTATGCACATCACATGACAATCTGTAATCCATCCAGTCAGGATGTTTTCTATTCTTCACAGCTCCCTGCTGATCATGATGGAAGTGTTGTATGTGTATATGTGTGAGAGAGCTTGACTCATACTCAGGAGTAAAAGTTGGCATATCACTGCCGTCGCTGCTCTGATGCTCTGAACCATTGTTTTTGGAATCTTTGTGGGTCCCCTGACTTCATGGAAGTCACTGTCTGTGCAGTCTGTGGATAAATCATTAGTTAATCATCTAATCAGTGGAGAGGATACATGTTGATCAGGTTAGCTCTAAAATGTACTGGTGCTGCCACACACACACACACACACACACACACACACACACACACACACACACACACACACACACACACACACACACACACACATACACACACACACACGTTTTAGGCGGATGAAATATTAGAGTTAACACTAAAAGCTGTACTCTGTCTGTCTGTTCTCATGTGTTCAAATGGTTTTGACACAACACTTGTGCTAACTCTATGTTTTGTGTGTTTGTGTCAGTTGATGCTTCAAAGGTCCCAGACCTAAGCATATCTTCAGGCTCATGTTAGTGCTGTACATCTGCCATAGTGGTAGCTAAAGTAAGTCATTAACCCTTTAATACTTTTGTTTATGTTTGTAACCTTTAATAACCATTGCTTGAAACATGAGATATTTAGCTGCAGACAGAGTCCTCTCACTGTCTGTGGGAGTTATTTTTGTTTCTGCTTATGAGTCTGTGAATGTGTCCATGCTGGTCTATATGCTGATATGCCTGAGGAGCCCGCAGGGTGTGCCCCCGCTGTCTTCAGTGTCAGTCTGTAATAAAAGAGCTTATTGTTGTGTCTGGGCCCCGGGGCTCTCCTGGGCCCCACTAGGCTCTGCCAGTCTGTCTACTCTCACACTCATCTGTGAAAAATATGCAAACTAATTGAAAATGATTCAAGAACCATGAGCAGTTATGTGTATCCAATTTATTCTTTTAATATTTCTGTTCTACTAATTTAGTAATTTTAGTGCAAACGAGGATGGTATCATCCTAGATGTAATAAAAGTAAAAAGATGAGGGCAAAGTAAAAAATATTTCTTGTACAGTCTTTGAAGACTACTGTATTTGGACCTAATCAACTTAAGGTGTTATTCTTCACATGCCCTGAAATCATATTCCCCAAACTTCACACCTATTCTATGTCTCTCAGGTCACAGCCTGGTTCCTACTGAAGACATAAACCTTTAAAAGCAGAAATAGAAAATAGACCCACATTTACACATACAGTACAGTGCTTTCTATGTTAATAGACAGTGTGTTACAATTTTGCCTCACATTCCCATACCATTTGTGGCCGTTCAAGGAAGTGGCTTGCTTGAGTAACCAGGCTTCATTCAGTCCGCCTCAGCTCCACCCACGCACCCCAACCTTGCCCATTTTTGGTTTACTGAGTAGGCGGCAAAGGAACTGCCAAGATGGCAATGGCCAGAGCCACCACACTGAGCTTCACAACAACAACGGCTCTTTCAAAACCTGTGGGGGATGTCACAGAAACTACATCCATGTTTTATGCTATCTATGTAGCTGCCTTCAATTTGTTGGCCTATCCCTCAGGTCTTAAAAGAACACTTCAACCCATGGACAAGAAGAGCTGGGGATTGAACCATCCTGGGATGACCTCCTGAGCCACAGCCAACTCACACATACTTTATATAAAGCAGTTTTTTTAAACCACGACATGGTAGTTTTTAGCAAATGTTTAGCAGGAGGAAATGCTGTGTTTGTTGGGGGATATTTTCAGCAGTGGATTCATCCGACTTGGATGCCTGGGTGAATATTTGTGCAGTAGGACAGTTGATTGAGTCAAAATTGAGGTCAGATTGAAATCATGATTGAGTCAATAGGTGTGTTCATTATAATGAAGGAATATGCCGCCCATTGCAATTCATTGCTGTGGTTTTAATGTGTACTTTAAAGTGGAATAGAGCCAACATATCAATAAGATCATACCTGCATACAAACACAATACTTGTTAGAGTACTTTATTTGTATAAAGAATATCACCGCAATGATCATTTAAAGAAATAGTTTTGATCTATTAATAGACCTAACTCACATGATGACAAACTAGCTAGATCAAGGCAATGCCAGTAATATTCATCTTTTGATGGCTTTGATGAGAGCATCGATCGATGCTACAGTTTCCTGTTTAAAGGGCTGTCTGACAGCAGATACAGCATTTTTTAAGAGGCTAAAAGACGTTTGTTGCTTCCACAGCAGTAGATCACCTGTCTGCTTCTCCAAACTGGGAGCATGTCACCTGTAGGTAATACAATATGAAGTACCTTATACAACCCCAGTTCACATAACCCAAACTTTGCCTTTAAAGTCTCATTAAGTAAGCAGTAAGTAGTAGTAACCAGGTTTAAAAATGGAGATTTTGGAGCTCTGACTCTGACTTTAGGTCAGTATAACAGAGCACCACACCATCTTTCTTTCTGTTAACTCGTACATGTTTCCTGGGTTCGTGTCTTTTAATCTTAATCTCTTCCTCCTCACCGGTCTATGTCTCTGGGACAATAAGTTAGCCCAGTTGGTACACAGATCAGCTTGAGGCTGAAGCCCTGGCAGACCACCCGGTCTCTGCTCTGTCACTAACAGGGTGTGATGTAGCAGCTGAGAAGCTGCTGATTCTCCCACTGACTCATGTCTAAGAGAGAGATCTGAGTGTTCTTAGCCGTTCATGAACGAACAGGTTCAATATAATTGTTTAATGTTTTGAATGTTGTAGTTTGGACATTTAATAAGTTTTGTTGCTTTCTGAAGGAAGAAGATGAATAAACAGTAACATGACACTAATATACATAGTTTCACTTCTTGGAAAAGCAGCAAATGTAGCTTAGAGTCACTTACAGCATTCAATTCACTGCTCCCTCACTAACATGTCTTTAATTTCCTCAAGAGCCACAAAGACTCTGAAGCATTGACTGTGTTTTACAGGTCAGTGGGCCCCAACAAAATGTCTGAGAATCAATTTGGGGGCCAAGAACAGGAAATGGGGGGAAAGCTGTGTTTGGGGGAAGCAGGAATAATAGGAGGAGAAAATTGCGTGGTAGGAAATGACCTGGGGCATCAGAGCTTGTGACTTAGTACACATGATAACAACAGAAGATGCTCAGGAGGCCTCAAGTTCAGCTGTAAGAATATAACAACAACAACAATAACATGGATTGTATATCTTACAGAGTCTATGTAAGATTCTCTTTTTTGTGTTTTAACCAATAGATCTAAAGTAGTTACGTTTGTCGTGGTTTTGTGGCCTGTCACACAAATCTTCTTTAATTTATCACACTTTATTCCACACCTTACTCATTGAAAGTTTGAGCTTTCTGGTCTTGATCAAACTGGTCTGATACTGAGCTGCACACACTGACAAAAAGGCATTAAAAACTTCAGAGACACGTCAGAAATATAACTAGTGTGGGTAGTATCGCGATTGGTTGGCAGTCTGTGAATCCTGCAGTGCTAACTCTGAAGGCTGGGAACATGTATTGAATGAGATCAGCTACCTCAGTTGGCTATATACTTGGTCTGAGTGTGTGTTTGTCTCTCTCTTTTGGCCTTTTGAGCTTTATTTGTTAGAGACAGGTGAAGAGTGAAAGTGGGCAGAGAGAGAGAGATACTCCAGTCTCATATTATTTTGTGCACATTTATGGCTGTATGATCTTGGACCTTAAAAACCTTGAAAAACCCGCTCTGCTAGGATCAAGACAAGCTTACCTAGCTTGTTTTCAGGCCACACTCTGGTCTTTGTTGTGGCTCAAACACTGAATCTATAGAAATGTTTGCTTTCATCTGGAACCAGAACATCTGCAGATTAATTCCATACCTGTTATGTTCTGATCCACTAAAATTAGACACACTACGAGATGAATAAAATTCTGTTCTTGATTTTGGAGGTAATGCAAAAGACGCTCTATTTCGCCGATCTGCATCCGCCCAGGCGGCATATTGGAGAGATCAAGTTTTGCTAGTAAAGAAATACAAAGTGTATTGAGATGCAGACTTCACTAGAACTGTCCGTCCGTCCATCCATCCATCCATCCATCCATCCATCCATCCATCCATCCATCCATCCATCCATCCATCCATCCATCCATCCATCCATCCATCCATCCATCCATCCATCCATCCACTATCTGTATCATCTTTTTGTTCTGCTCCTTAATGCATTTTGACACTATGACATCATCATCACGTTTAGTTTTTTTCATAGAGCTCTTCTAGAGCCACAGATGACATTAGACAACTGTTTCCACAGGCTTGTACTAACAACTAGCTGATTTTAATGTGTGAAATTGGTGGACTTTCCCTTTAAAGACACTCTTTATTCTTTATTGTTGTTTTGCTCGTGGCACCAAATAGGATGCTTTCCAGTGTGTGAGAGAGAGAATCAAAGAGTCCAGCTTCAAGAGGCAAGCAGATCATTTAAGGTGCAGGTTCTTTGTTTTACACATTTAAAGTGTCTGTGTAAAGATTCTGCTTAATGGTGAGATAGTTTTATTGTGATGTGACAATAAAACTCTGGGGGAGGACACACATTCCCAATCAGCAAGGAAGACTGGAGGAATGCTACACATGTTTTTTTCTCACTGGGACAGTGTGAGAGGCGTTTTCTGTTCCCATGAGTGCACCATGCCTGGTAGACTGGGTAATCATTAAATTGATGGAAAAACATCTCGGCCCCAATCCCTCCCCAGTGTGGACAGTCAGAGCTGAGCCAACTCTCAACAACTGGCAGCTCAAGTTACTGGCTCAAGGCTTTTTCTATACTTGACCCACTCCTTTCCCCATGAAATCTCTATTAGTATGAGGTGCGAAGAAGGTTTTTTTTTTTATTTTTAACATGTTTATAACTTGTGTGTTCAAATGAAGACGCATGTATGCAGAAGCTTCACTTCTATTTGGATATGTTCACTGCAGTAATGACACAAACTCTGGAGGAACTCTCTCCACGAGGAACTTGTGGCAGAATAAAAAGCATGAGATCTTGCCTGAGACTACGATGCATACAGCCTTGTGACTAAAGCCTGGCACGGTGCAGTCTTTTTCGTTCACGGCCATCTTGAATAGGCCGATGAAAGAGAACAGTCTGTACTGCGGCAAACAGACGAGGAGCCCCGAGCTCCTAGAGTTTGGCCTTTCTTCAATCTAGGTCAGGTTTCACAAAGGTACCAGGAGGGCAGATCTGAATGCAGGGGGGTTTACATGTGCATCTTAGTATCTCTAATCTCCTCACCCTCTTTGTCCCCCACCCCTTCCCCTTCAGTCCTCACCATTCTTTGTCACTGAGAGCCAAATTGCCTAAGGAAAAGGAAGTATGCACTTTTTATCAGGTCAGAGTGAAGCAGGCTAATGCGGGAGGAATAAAAGGAGCCTGTTTATCACTTGAACAACCTCAGAATGGTGGAATGGTTGGAGATGCCTGTGTTACTCAGCATGCTGGGCACACAAACACCAGGCTGTGTTTATGTAGCAGAAGAGAGGAGCCTGAGCTCAAAGGCAATGGCACTGTTTAAATAAAGAATTGTGGTTGCTGACAATAATGTGACCAACACCAAAATATAAAAATAGTTTTGTTTGACAGAAAAATCTCAACTTAAGTTCCACTTACTAGCTTTTCTGTAGCTTTTAACTTAATTTTGCCAACAGCAGATACAGTGGTGGCCAAAATGATTAGAACACTTGGCATACTTAAAAGGTTTCAGTTGTTTTTGTTGAATTGGTCATTAAAATACCCATAAAACGAATTAAATATCCACAATGTCACCATTATGCTCTATGAACCATGGAATAGAGCCATCATAAGGAGATTTAGGTCATTTTCCTTAAAAAAACAGAAGCTACATGTACAGTCCCTGACAAAAGTCACTTATCCACAGTGATGGGAATAACGGCGTTGAAATAAACGCCGTTACTAACGGCGTTACTTTTTTCAGTAACGGGTAATCTAACGAGTTACTTCATCTATCGTTGAAACGCCGTTACCGGTACCAACACGCCGTTACCTCGCGTTACTGAACCAACCTACTCGTTTAGAAACTGGCACCTCACTCAACTCGCATACAGGAATGCCTTTTTTTCTCCCTTTGGTAAGGGCGGGATACGTAATGACGATTGGCTAAAGCAGAGATTTCATGTTGCGCCAACCAGAGACACCCGGTGGGCGGGTATACACACAAACCAACACACGGTCGTAGCGCGCGCGCACACACACACACACACGCACACACACACACACAGCATGTCAGATGAGATGGCGAGTCCCGAGGCTGAGTCTAAGACAGCGTTTTCACGGTGGAAGTATAGGCAGTATTTTAACCTCGTCGAGGTAAAAGGTAAAAATGTACATGTTACATGCACACTGTGTCTAAGACCAAAGACTTTGTCCACGTCAAATGTAAGCAACTCGAATTTAATGAAGCATCTCTCGACTGCACACGCGTCTGTTAAGCTAGTGGCCACCGGCATGCCCCACGATAAAGGCAAGCTAGCTAACAAGGAAGGCTGGATTTTTCTGCTTCAGCTTCTACCCCAAAACTTACCACACAGCAAGAACTCAATAAAATTATAGGGAGGTATGTGGTTGAAAACATGCTGCCATTGAAAGTTTGTTTTAATTTGCAGCATGTCAAGTGTAAAACATGTCATATTGTTTAACTGCTTACATTTGTAAGTAAAGAAAATGCTTGAAGTTCAGTTGTAATTGCGTTGAGGTGCAATACATTAAAACCTGTATGGGTATCTGTTGTTTGCTTTACTCCAAATTATTTGGCATTTTTTAACTTAAAAAAGTAACGCATTAGTTACTTTCCTGGGTAACTAGTTACTTTTATAGTGTAGTAACTCAGTTACTAACTCAGTTACTTTTTTGGGTAAGTAACTAGTAACTGTAACTAATTACTTTTTCAAAGTAATGTGCCCAACACTGCTTATCCATTTTGTAGAAACAACAGCTTATAATGTGACTTTTAATTAATCCATTGGTTTTAGAAATGGCTCATATGAAAGCTAAAACCCTCCCAAATTATGTTTAATGTACTAAAATAAATTTGCTTCACAGAAGAAAGATTGATTATTCAATGAACACAGAAAGGTCAGATTTTGGCAAGACAAAAGTTTTGTCGCCTACAGAGAATAACGCGAAAATTAAACAAATAATTTACTTTAAATACAAAAATATGTTCATATATATGTATGTATCAGTGAATTAAGTAGTGGTGCTGTGAGATCCATATTTAATATCTTGTATGACTTCCATGAGCTTGAAGGACTACATCCATGCGGTTCAGCAATGATTCATACAATTTATTGATGAAGTCATCAGGAGCAAAGAAACATGCCTCCCAGAGTTCATCAAGATTATTTGGTTTCATCTTCCATGCTTCCTCTTTCATTCTACCCCAGACATGCTCAATGATGTTCATGTCTGGTGACTGGGCTGGCCGGTCCTGAAGCACCTCGATCTTCTTCGCCTTGAGGAACTTTGATAGTAAGATGGAAGTATGTGATGGAGCACCATCCTGCTGCAAGATTTGACCCCTTTTATGGTTAGGAATGTAAGAGGTAGCTAATACTTCTTGATATTTTAGGCTATTGATATTGCCTACCAGCCTGCAAATCTCTCACACACACCCATGATTTTTCCGCCACAAACTTAACTGTTTTCTAGGGAAATCTCGGGTCCATGCGGGCTCTACTAAGTCTCCTGCAATATTTGCGGTGACTGTGATGTAATTAAACTGAAGATTCATCTAAAAAATCCACCTTCTGCCACTTTTCCAGCGTCCATTCTTTAAGCAGGCGGTGGGCCTTGGCAAATGCCACACATATTTTTAATTGCGGTGACCAGGCCTGGTGGAGCTCTGCCAGCCAACAAACGGTCCTCCCGAGCAGTTGTCTTGCGGGGTCTGCCAGTCCTGGGCTTGTCAAAAACATCTCCAGTCTCAAATCTTTTTCTTATTCTTTGTACTTGACACTGAGACACATTGAAGGTGTCAGCCATCTCAGCAGTGGATCTGGTCTTCAGCCTCTTGATAATCAACGCTTTGGCCTCAGGGTGAATCTTAGGCATGTTGTCAGAGGTCAAGTTGCAGTTGATGTGAAGGTCTGATGTGCTGGGGTTCTTTTAATACACACCCACTAACTGACTAATCACTTATTGATCACAGGTGAGGCTGTAATCTAGGATTAGGTGCATCATATGACAAGGCGTCAAGACTTTTGTCTTTGCAAAAACTGACTCAGTGGGCTTTACCAACGTTAGAATGCTTTTCAGTTCAGTCGTTTGGCACCAAAACATTATTTCAAAAGCTGTTGGGATTGAAATTAGCCATTTCTTGTTAAAAAAAATTAATAAGAAATATATTTATGGGGCACTTAAGGTCAACTTGTACCCAAGCGACAAGACTTTTGTCAGGGACTGTAGGCCTGTGTCTTGAGATGCAGTTCAATCACTGTAAAGTCACTTTAGACAGCCATGATGCCACCAATTCACACCAGAACCAAAATAGGAGAGGTAGAAAGTTTCAGACAGAAACTTAAGGACCGAAGAAAGACCTCACAAGAACTGCATAACGAGATGAACGCCACAATGACTAATGGTGCAACAGTGTCTTCAAGAAGTGTTTTTTAGAAACTGGGTAAAGAAGGACTTGTTGGCAGAATGGCAGCAAAGAAAGCATTACTGAAAGAGAAACAGAGTAAAACACCTGAAATTAGCAAAAGAACACAGGAAATAAACAAAGGAAGACTGGCATAAAGGGTTGTTTGAAGTTTGGCAATAAGTGAAGAGTGTATGTTGGACGGACGAGGGGGGCGGGGGGTAAACATGAGTGTGTCTTAAACACAGAGGGGGGTAGTATTATGGTGTGGGGCCGTTCAGCCTCAGGAACAGGTGGCTTAGTGAAAACTGATGCATCTGGGAGTTATCTTATTAGGCCTGGATTCATTTTCCAAGAGGACAATGAGCATAAACATTCATCTAACTATTGTCTGAACTGCAGACAGAGGGAATCTGCTGAAACATTGAAAATGATGGACTAGCTCCCTCAGAGTTCGGACCTCAACTCAATTTTCAGATCTGCCACGTGTTCTAATAATTCTGGCCACCACTGTACATATAACTGATGCTTAAGAAAACTAACTTTAACATATATGAAGTCAAACTTGATCTTTAAGTGTTTTTGTCAATCTGTCCTCTGTCCTCCAGTATCTGTCTAACACTGACACAAAGTCATAATTTCAGTATTTTCAGCTATTCTTCATGGTGTTTGTCATTTCCTGATAAACCATAAAAAGTTGTTAATGACTGATCAACAACTAATTTTACATCCAATGAGATGCTTTCTCTCTAATAATGCCATTTGAGCGGAGAGCTTTCTGTTTGATACAGGTTGCTACATGCATCTATGCAGCTGTCTAACATTTGGTTGAAAGATATGATTTCTTATTGTACTGAGAGTAGGTTGAAAAGACTTTTATATTTCTACTTGAGAGCTCATGAAGCTTCTGCAGCTGTGCATGTGTATTTCAATCAGAACAGTGAAAGCACAATCAGCTGCAGAGGTCAGTCCTAGCCTGTAGAATACCACAGAACAGATGGGCAACAGTTTTTATTATTTAGCAAACGCAGTGTACCATCAGAGGCGAAGCTCTGAAAAGCTAAGACCAGCTGTGGATATTTGGATAACATGATGTTACAGATAAAAGGATTGTAGACTGACGATCGGAAGCTAGTTCATACAAAGGCAAATTAAAATGATATTTTTCAGATTATCTGATGTGTAAAACCAAAACGAACAACAGCATGAACACATCTTAACTTCAGTGCTGCTTACTAGCTTTTTTCTACGACTTTCAGCCCCCTCATAGTCTTCATTAGTGGATGACATGTTCCAGAATTAAAAAATGATTTCATTAAAGAATTTTCACAAAGTGTTCCTCCTCAGTAGCTCCACAGACCTGAACCACTGCATTGTGTCAAATGCTATTTGAGCATCAGCAAGTGTGGCAGCAGGCCTGGCTCATGGCTTAAGTACACTGCTATGATCATATATGTTGGATATAATTTGCAGTGAAATGTGAAATGCCACATTGTGCAGCAGTGGACTCCAGCTGAACTAGCTTGTTAGCTTTGCTTTAGTTTTCCCGTGCTATCACTAGTTCAGACCAGTTAGTTCTAGATCTTTAATGGTTAATGCCCTGTTAAACTGTTAGCTGACTGCAGTGCTATAGTCATTTACACAGTGTGGGTCGTTGAACATTCAATTTCTGCATTTATTCCTAGTGAAAAGTCTCACTTTCCCCTGAACTTAATATAGACCTCCATGATACAGTCCCATAATGAAAGGTCTGGCATCACTGTAAACCTTTCTGACTTCCTCCTATTTTGCCCCCATTCATTTGTAGTTCTGAGAGGGCCAAGGCCTCCTGACGTATTCTCTACAAGACGAAAGACATTTAGAATAAACATGTGGTCCAACAAACATGTGGCCTGTGGCTGATGCTGGTGAAGCTTCTATTGCAAGAGGTGATGGGAAGGCCAGATACATGGCAGAGCTCACTCATGTGTATGAGGTGTGGCCTGATTGAGGCTGAAATCCAACAGCCAAAGGTTAATGAGGTGGGCTGAGGTTGAAGCCTGCCTAGCCACACAGTAATTATATCTCTAGTTGCTTATTGAATCAGGTGGTTTTCATGTTAGTGACGAGGAGCATGTGGTGAGATGTGGTGGCACGCAACTCAATGTCAAATTTCAGGTGTACCATGCTCATTGGGGATTAACATATAAACAATGTAACCAGGAGCTTTATCATGAAAGTTATCAGTAAAATCTTAAGCTACAAGGAGCCATCCCGAAGATGAAAGAATGGGATGTGATCAGATTTCCTGTTAAGACTTCAAGAGAGCTGCATGAATAAAAAATAAAAAATAAAATAAATAAAAGCATGAATCACTTTCACTGTTCTCAGCTCAACAAGCATGTTTTCTTTTAAGTGAAAGAAAGTATAACCTGTAACAGCAGCCCTGTCCTTACAGCAGTATTCACTGTTGAATTCCTTCAACCACAAGTGTATAATGGTTGGCTGGGATCAGGTTTGCATTTTTGCATCCTGAGTCACTTGGTGAAAAAGAATTATTACAGGGCCGATGATCATCTGGATGATAACAGTAACAGACAACAATGGGAGTCATCCCAACTCTGCACCTGTTAACAGGTAGAGGGGATATCACATTACGTGTCATCAGGTTTGGTGTAAAAGAGTCCCACAATGCAGGCTAAAAATGGGATTCTTGGTGAAAAGTGACACTTCCAAGAAGATCTTTATGTAATGTCTGCCTGTGGCAGAGTGAAAGAGAAGAATTGCATGCCAGTCAAAAAACAACCTGTGACCTGTGCAGTGATACCAACCAAATCTTGATCCTTTTCCTTTATCTTCCCCTCAGCCTGTGACAGTAACCACTGGGGTTCCCACTGCAGTAACAGATGTCAGTGCCAGAATGGAGCGCTGTGTAACCCAATCACTGGAGCCTGTATTTGTACTCCTGGATACAGAGGCTGGCGCTGTGAGGCCCAATGTGAAGTGGGCACCTATGGTAATGGATGTCAGCAGAAATGCCAATGCCAGAATGGAGCCACCTGTCACCATGTGACTGGAGAATGCAAATGCTCACCAGGATACACAGGAGCTTTGTAAGTTTAAGGAGAGAATGTTTTTTTTAAATTGTTATATAAAGTGGATGAATATTAACTTAATGCTGTTTTCTTTATTCTATAGCTGTGAAGACTTATGTCCTCCAGGGAAACATGGGCAGCAGTGTGAGGAGAGATGTCCATGTCAGAATGGCGGAGTGTGTCACCACGTGACTGGAAAGTGCTCGTGTCCTGCAGGATGGATGGTACACACCCCCAGTTGTTGGTTTGAAGTAGAATGATATTGTCACAATATTGTCATATTGTCATTCATGTTCCCAGTGATCATCTTACAGTTTACACAGTCTAGTACATGAGCTAAATCACCTCCAATGAATAAACAGTTAGAGAGAGAAGTAGACGAGAAGTCGAAGAAGAAATTTATCAGCAGACATAAATTATCGTTAAGATGTGTACAAGAGCTGGGAAAAGAAAGAGGTAGAAAAGTTAATCCTCAAAGTCGTGACAGTATTCACAAAGATAGCATGTCAGTATGAGCTGAACCAGAAGAGAGCAACTCATGATAGGAGTGGTGGAATGAGAAGCTCTTTACATATGTGATAGAGTTAAAAGGGTCACAGAGATTCCATAGTCTGCAAGACAGACATGCATATCAGAGTTTCTTAAAATCAGGATGTTGAGCTCATTACATGATAGGAGCTCTGCAAATTCTTACCGATAAACAGAATTTGATAGAAGTTTGAAGTTACAGTTGTATCCACGATTAGGCAAATGTAATCACACACATCAACAAGAAAACATATAGTAAAGGTTTGTATGCAAAGATGTGAGGTGTAAAATCTGCTGTCAAATCAAATCAATTTTATTTGTATAGCCCAAAGTCACAAAGTACATTTGCCTCAGAGGGCTTTACAATCTGTACAGGGAGTGACACCCTCGGTTCGAGTGAGGAAAAACCTGCCCACAAAAAAACCTTTAACAGGGAAAAAATGTGGAAGAAACCTCAGGAAGAGCCACAGGGGAGGGATCCCTCTCCCAGGACGGACAGACGTGCAATGGATGTCACGTGTACAGGACAAATCAACACAAACATATTGTACAATTACAATGACTGATAAAATGACAATAAATGATAAAATGACCACAGTAGCAGATATGGTAGCAATAATGACAGTAGAGAGATCTGTCAAGATCAACACTTCAGATACTGTATGTTCATGTTGGCTTTGCTGTGTACAGGGTACAGTGTGCGGCCAACCATGTCAGGAGGGGAGATTTGGGCAAAACTGCTCCCAGGAATGTCAATGTCACAACAACGGCTTCTGTGTGTCGTCCTCTGGACAGTGTCTCTGCAGCCCTGGATACACAGGAGAAAGGCAAGAGCAACTTTTGCAATATTACATGCATCAGTTTACAGTATTAGAGCTTGTTTCCAGAGAGTGAGTCTAAAAGCAATATGTTAATATTACAAAAATATTGCAATATGTTATTATTACAAAAAACATCATTATTTAAGTACTGTGGAACAAAAACAAACCAGCTAGGTTCCGAACTAAACTCTGGAGATAAATAAGTCACAGTACTAGTCTAGTGACATGGTCTTGCTGCTTAAACATAACCATAAACAGAAAGTAAGTATTAAACACACACAAATGTATTGATTTAATAATAAAAACATGTGCATGACAATTTGTGATCATATATGGCACATTGTCTAGTCAACTAACAAATAACAACCAAATTGAACAAATGTAAAACTGTACTGGACCATTTTTGTCACATCAAACATGTAGAGGTTGGGTTCCTGACCCATATAGTATCACAAAACCCAATTCAGCTGTAGCCGGTCGCAGATCTTTGTGGTCAGACCAGCCAAAAGGTGGATCGTGACCATTCAAGTAAGCCATGACATTTGGATGGTCCTCTGGGTGTGAGTAAAAACTGAGCCATTAGTTTAATCAGAACATGTCTGATTTGACACTAACATGAGCTAAATCCATTAGCACCTCCTTTTCAACAACCTGACCTCACATCACTCTTACTGTAGATGTTCTTGGAAATACGCCTTCCCCACTTTGAAGCTGGATGTCCATCTTTTTTCCATCAGACTGAGAAGACTCAAAACTCCATTCCATGCACAAATGTAATCCAATCCACATGTTTCAGCACACAGTGTGTAAAATGAATCAGTCTGTAAAGAAACAAATATTATATATCATATATTATATTACAGAAATATTATGAATGCATTATGCATACTATCAATTTGAAGTATGAAATATATGTACAAGATACATTTGTCAATTTATTTATTGCTTCACGTTTGGCCAAATTATTTAATTAATGGGATCTGTAGATTGGACAGTGCATTTGACCCTAAATCCAACATTTGCAGGATTTTTACTGGTAATGGAGTATTTATTATTGCAGTGTTACTACTACTACTTTACTTTAGCAAAAGATCTGAACACAGAATACTGAATATATACCAAATATATATTCTGAAAGCTCCAGCTATTTTAGGAAATCACTGAGGCTGTTCTCCAAAAATAATAATAAATATACATATAACTATTTGTGAGACATGTTTAACAATGTATGTCATTGTTGGGAGCCAATGGGCTTGAGAATAAGAGTCACCAACAGTGTGGACAGTAAGCCGGTATGAGAGACGGACTAACACTTTGTTCTTTGTTGAGGTATTGAATATCAGGGACATATAAATCTTTAAATCTCCCCATAAATTACAGAAGGCATGGCCTTGTTCTTACTGGACCTGATTATAACATGCAGAAGAGAGTGAAACAAACAAACAAATTCCACTCCAATGCTTAACTCTGTCACATCCTGCAGAGAGCAGACCAGCCCAGTCAGAGTGTTTTCACAAATGTCAGCAGTGTGCCACGCAGGGCCTCAAAGCCATATAATTAGCAATATCAGAAAGCACACACCATATACTTAAGCAGACCAGTGACGAGACAGGAATAGCCCTTCCAAGTGCACTTTTATGAGTAAATAAGGGTTTGAGGGAAGCTAAACGTCACCGTAGAGTCCTGCTTGGAAAAAGGCCAGCCATGCCACACCCGAACCCACTGGAATCCATTAACAGCAAGGGGGTGTCATTATCTGCCCCTCATGAAGATGGAAGACCAACAGCTAGGAAATGAAGTGCTCTGCTTATTGGCCGTACTTTGCAAGATTGTGGATTATATATTGTCTTTAATAGATTTAATAGAACAGTGCTGCCAGCTGGAAAACATTTACTATGTGTTAGAATCTCAGAAAAAACAACAGAAACTTTCCAGTGAAGTAAAAAAAACATTTAAACCATTTAGTCCATATTTTCCCCATGTGCCTCGCTGCTGTGAATGATGGGATAGAGAAAGCATTTCATTTTTTTAATTGGGTGGTTAGGCTGATATGTGTTTGCACTGTGATCAAGTGATAATGGAGACCCACTGTGCTTATTTTATGAATGACTTGTTTGCAAGCTGTTTGCCACATTAGCTGAAGCTCTGTCAAATGACTATGATTGATAATGAGCTGCAAAATAACTGCAGTGCTTTCACTGCAGGCACTATTGTGGAGTGTGTGAACTGTTTTAATCCATGTCACTCCAAGGCCAGCACAACACTTCTAGATCAGCATGTCAACACAGTCATTGGTTGGGTCTTCATGGTCCCCAGAGGTTGTTTCCTAATGTTTGGAGAAGCCAAAGACACAACATTAACAGTAGTTCCAAGAAAAGAACAGCATGGAGTGCAGAGAGGCGGATGAGCAGCTTGAGTTTGAATCTTTGAATATCCACATGTAACCATGTGCTACAAGCTTTGTCTTGCTGCTTAAACATAACCATAAACAGAAAGTAAGTATTAAACATTGAGATGTGCAGAGCCTCTCCGTTGATTTCAGTCTGGATGTGTTCATGGGAAAAATCACATTTTAATTAATATTCACTTCTGACCTTAAAAACAAAAGCAGTGTGGAGTTCATTTTAAAATAATCAAATCGTTCAGTTATACTTCTAAATGGAACCACAAATTAATAATTAGCAGTGTAAAGATAGAATACCATAACAGGTGTACTGCACACAGAAGATTTAAATACCTTAAAACCTTTAACGTAGATTTCTTTTTCCTTGCCCAGTTTATTAAGCTGTGTGCAGGACTATTCATGTGTGTGCACAGATAAATAAGGAGTGTAAAGAGTGGCAACAAAATCATTTTTCAATAAACATTTCACACATACTGTTTGTTCACATGATAAAGTCCCAAAGACTGTATTCTATATGGACCTGAGCATTAGTCTGAGAAGGAAAAGTTGCACTAAAAACAACACATCAGTATTTCATTTTTTAACCTCCACCTTTCCCAATAACTGACCCGAGAGCTCTTTCTCTTTAATATCTCTCTCTGTGAACAGGTGCCAGCATGAGTGTCCAGTTGGTACTTACGGTGCTGGCTGTGCAAAGATGTGTCGCTGTAAGAACAACAGTAAATGCAGACACACCGACGGGATGTGTATGTGTGAGCCAGGATACACAGGAGAGATATGTGAAGTCCGACTGTGTCCTGAAGGACACTACGGCCTCCAGTGTGATAGGAAGTGTCCATGCTACACCCAGAACACACGCAGGTACACAGAAAGTGTTCAGACTTCACTTGCTTTAAATATTTAGATGTTATCTCTCAAATGTGAGTGTTAAAAAGACATCAGAATGAAGATTCCGTGTGTTGTCTGTATGTTTGTCGGTGTGTCCGCAGACAGATGTCTGTTGTAATCAGTTAGGCTGGCACAGCTGGCGGCTGCATGTGTCGTTGCAGAGAACAGCTGTTGTGCTCTTTCTCAATAGGAGTGCTGTGTCAGGTGGGCCAGCTGTCAGTCAAACACAATTACTAACAAACACAGGCTCATTCCACCTGTGTCACTGCAGATGATCCTGGCATGAAATGAAAATCACCATGGAGGGTATCAGTGAGCTCCTACACCTACACAGAGCAACACAGAGTATGAGCTCTGGGTTGGATTTGGGACATTTTGCTCAGCTTTAGTTATTTGTAAATGTAATTAAGAAATGTCTGACTGTGTCAGCTACAAAACAGTCAGTGATGAATGAATGAAAGCAAACATATAGCCTTTTTTCACAGTCCTGGTCTCAAACCTGACTGTATCTGTGGCCATAAGTTCTGTTTAAAGCTCTCCGTCTGAACAGTATACTAACACAGATAAACAGAAACTAATCTCACCCACTGGTGACATGACTGATTATAAAATGACGGGCTTCTGAGCACAGATGCCTAAAAGGCTCCTCATCCTACCTAAACCATCCTTGGTCTTTGTTGTGATCTCTCATGTGAGCGCGTTGTTTTTTAGATATGAAGGACCTCTGACTGAGTCCTTTGTTCCGTTTAGAATCAAAGCTGGTCTCAATCTGTTCTGAATGAATACTTTAGTAAAAAATCAACAACAAATGTCAAAGTATTGACACTCCTACAAACAGAGAGCTCTGTCTTGACCACTGCTGTACCTGGTAGACTGCTTCAGTATTTGGTAATAAACCGAAATCTGAATAAATGAGTGCCACAAACGCCTTCAAGCAGCTCAAGCTGGAGTGCCACTTGTTACATAGCAGCAAGAGCTGGCGAAGCCATTAAATAATTTCAGTGTATGAGGCGAGCGGTCAGACATCTAATCCCTCATCAGCATTTTATGGGGCGGTTGAGATGCTGTCGTAATTGGAATGTCTAATCTGTTTAACACCACAGCACCTTGTCTAATCCAATTTAGCCATCACAAACTGGTCAGGGTGTGTTTTTGTAATTCTTTACAATGTTGTTGGAACACGTGTTTTTTTTTTCTTTGGAGAGAGCCAGCATAAAGTCCATTTTATATGCAGCAAAAAATGGGATGTAAATCATTGGCTGTTGGCACACACCGACACTGAGGTTCCATTCAGAGAGTTAATTTAGATGGTTGGATGCCAGTAAGTATTCAGTCACTGCGAGAAGGGATTTTACATCTGAGAAGCAGTACTAGATGTACAGTATGAGCAAAAAACAGTACAAACTGTACAAGTACAAACTGTACCTATGGTATGTTCCTCTCATCACCAGCTGCCACCCAATGTCAGGGGAGTGTACATGTCAGCCTGGTTCATCAGGTCTCTACTGCAATGAGACATGCACCCCAGGATTTTATGGGGAGTCTTGTCATCAGGTGTGCCAGTGCCAGAATGGTGCAGACTGCCACAGTGTGACCGGAGAGTGTATCTGTGCTCCAGGCTTCACGGTAAACCCACATGTCACAATGTCAATGAATGCTTTATGTCACATGTTATTTCATGAGGGTTACATACAATGTGTTACACAGTATAGGAGTGGCTATTCATCACCTGTACCTCAAGTGCCTGAATCTTAGCCAGCAAACCCTGGCCAGACCAACATGTCAATTCTGCAGCTCTGTGAGCTTACTCAGTACACCTCATCAGTAAAAATATGGCTCTTTAGTAACATCTAGTAGCAGCAGAAAATGCTGCAAATGCTGTTTTCAACTCATTCTGTTTTTGCCTTTCTTTTGGGGATTTCTCATATGAATAAATAACATGCCAAGAAATAGTTTGTGACCCCCTCTAAAACCACAAAGTGTCATTTTTACATTTTTGTTTGTTTATGGATTAAACAAACGAGATGCAATGTTAGTGAGTTCATGTCTTTTTTTAAATCTCGTTAGGGCTGGGCCAGCTGTTTCTCTCTGCTTCTGGTCTGCTGCTAAGCTAAGCTAACCACATCCTGACTCAATCTCTGTACTTGAGCAAATATGCATTTTCCAAACTATTCCTTTACGTAAAACTTATTTCATGTGGTTGAAACATTATCAACAATCAATTTGAACAATAAAGTCATACCAGATTGCATTGATATCAGCTTCACACCAGAACATTTACACAACTGTTTCCAAATATGACATTGTGATCTCTGGCCTGTTAGACAAGTTCTCATAGTTTCCACTGAATCTGCTTAACACACTTCTATGGCACTCACAGAACACAATAGAACCACACAGAGTTTTCTCTCTGGCTGCTTGATGATCCTTAATATCCTTAATAATATACGCAAACAGTAGCTCACCTTCTATCTGTGCTGTTTGGGAGATATATGGAGGCTCTGCAGCTGTGTCACACATTTACTAATCACATCTGATGACAGGAGAGTTGGTCTAACTTGTCAGATTATACAACAACTAGAGAAAGGGAACACATAAAACACATGAAAGAAGCACATGAAATGGTCAGACTGTACATTTAAAGGATGTGTGATATCCTCTTCTGTTTATTTATCTACTGTACTGACCTTCTCAGGGTCCCAACTGCTCAGTCCCCTGCTCGGCAGGAACATATGGAGTGAACTGCTCCTCCAGCTGTAACTGTAAGAACAGAGCTCAGTGTTCACCTATGGATGGATCCTGCTCCTGTAAACCAGGTGAGCTGATTTACATTCATGCCCTTTCTTTTTGTGATTACTTCTCTGAGTGGAGTTACTCCATCATAAAACAGGCAAACCACATTTTGTTAGTAATCTGTACCTTTTATAAAGCCATTATTATCATCAGTATTTTCTTACACTGAATTATTTTCATGATACTAGCCACTGTCGAGGTAAAGTAAGGTTTGTGTGACTTTGTTTGATCAGGGTGGCATGGGGTGGACTGCTCCATCAACTGTCCCAGTGGTACCTGGGGTCTGGGTTGTAACTTCACCTGCATGTGTGGGAATGGAGGAGCGTGCAACGCGTTGGACGGTCTCTGTACCTGTGCTCCAGGCTGGAGAGGAGACAGGTGTGAACTTCACTGCCAGGTGAGAGGATGAGGATGCTCCGAGAACATTTGTCTATACAGGTTATTTTAAGGTTAGATATTGGTTCTGGCATAACTGAAGTAAAATAGGATTTAAAGCTTGAAAAGACTCTGAAGACTAAATGATGGCTGTGTGTCACATGAATGTTACTGAAGTTCATATCAGTGATGGTTATGGTTCATCTTCCTCAGGATGGTACCTACGGTCTGGACTGTAAAGAACGCTGTGACTGCAGTCATGCTGATGGATGTCACCATTCTACTGGTCACTGCCACTGCCTGGCTGGATGGACTGGTAAATATATCCCATTACTTCCTGCTGTTGGTTCTGATCTTTGGTTCATATTTTAACATTTCCACTTAAGTCTGGAGCTTGTGGCTGTGAGGGTGATTCCATAAGCACTGTTGATGCGTACGGATGACGTGTCTACAGGTCCACAAGAGAGTTAAAATACCAGTCTATCTAAGTTCAGCACTCTCAAACAAGACCACCACTAGACAAGTGCTTATCCTTCCTGTAACTGAACTGAATGCAGAGTTTCTTTATATATATAAATATATAAGAATATTGGATACATTTCATTTATCTCCTGAGACATCAACAATTAAATAAAACCATCGAGTAAATCTAAAAAAGAAATCACTGTGAACTGCAGACAACTCAAACTCAAACTGTGTGTGTGTGTGTGTGTGTGTGTTTGAGCAGGTATCCACTGTGACAGTGTGTGTGCAGAGGGCCGTTGGGGCCCAAACTGCTCCCTACCCTGTAACTGTAAGAACGGAGCGTCATGCTCTCCGGACGAGGGGACCTGTGAGTGTGCTCAAGGATACAGAGGCACCACCTGTCAGAGGAGTAAGTACTACATCAGCACAACTATGTCTTGTTTTCAAGGATTCAAGGAGTTTTATTTGTCATTACAACACATGTATGTATGTATGTATGTATGTATGTGTGTGTGTGTGTGTGTGTGTGTGTGTGTGTGTGTATGTATGTATGTATGTATGTATGTATGTATGTATGTATGTATATATATATATATATATATATATATATATATATATATATATATATATATATATATATATATATATATATATATATATATATATATATATATATATATATATAGGTGGGGTTGGGGATGAGGGGCAGGGGCTACAGGGGTCCTCCAGAGTTCAACAGTCTTACAGCTTCTGGGAAGAAGCTGTTCCTCAGTCTGGTGGTCCTGCTCTTAATGCTCCGCAGCCTCCTGCCCGAGGGGAGAGGGGCAAACAGAGCGTGTGCGGGGTGAGTGGAGTCCTTCATGATGCAGGAGGCCCTTTTCTTGCATCTGGAGGTGTAAATGTCCGTGGTGGTGGATAGGCTGCATCCCACAGTCCTCTGTGCAGCTTTAACCACCCTCTGCAGAGCCTTCTTCTCTACTGCAGAGCAGTTGCCGTGCCACACGGTGATGCAGGTGCACATGACGCTTTCCACCACACATCTGTAGAAGGAGGTCAGGACTGAGCTCCCCAGTCCAGCGCGCCGCAGCCTCCTGAGGAGGTAGAGGCGCTGGTGTGCCTTCCTGATAGGAAGTGTTGGTGCTCCAGGTGAGGTCGTTTGCGATGTTCACGCCCAGGTACCTGAAGCTGGAGACCACTTCCACCGCTGTCCCTCCGATGTGAAGGGGAGGGGGGAGATGTCTGCCCCTTCTGAAGTCCACGATCATCTCCTTGGTCTTCTTAACGTTGATGCAGAGGTTGTTTTCTCTGCACCAACCCTCCAGGTGTTCCACTTCCTGCCTGTAGTCAGACTCATCGTTGTTAGCGATTCGTCCAACCACAGCTGTGTCATCCGAACTTCACTATTAGTCAGCTCGGATGTCTCGCTGAGCAGTCGTGTGTGAGCAGAGTGAACAGAAGGGGGCTCAGCACACAACCCTGGGGGGAGCCTGTGCTGAGGGTGAGGTTTTCATAGATTTATCGATTGTTCCTGTTAGTAAATAAAATAGTGTTAATAGCTAAGATTTGGAAAAAGTTGAAAATGGTGACATTTCTCAAAATATTAGTTAAGTAAGTAAAATAATAGATAGTTAATACAACCTGTTTCTGTCTCTGTCCAACCTGTCTTCTTACCAACAATGTATCAGAGAAGAGCAGTTATAGTGAGACAGATTTTCTACCATACATTCTTAATGAAACTAAATAAGTATTGGCATGACAACAATACTAATAAGAAAATAAATAATCTTTGAGTGTAGAAGCTCTTCCTAAGCTTCTCAATGCAGGTCTTGTGTATCCAGAACATAATTCCTGAGGGGCCTGTTTTATACAGGAGGTCTGGTAGAGATGTCTTTAAGGCAGTGGTTCCCAAACTGGGGGGCGCGCCCCCTAGGAGGGGGCGCGGAGGTATTGCAGGGGGGGCGCGGCAAGGCTACGGCTAAATGAATGACTAGTTAGTTACAATGCTAGCATAACAGCATGGACAAGTTTGTGACAGCGCTCCCAGCTAAACGCAAACCAGATTATGAATCTTCACCAAATGTAGCAACTTCAAAAGCAAAGACAAGAAAATATGACGAGGCATATCTCGCACTCGGCTTCACCAGCACAACAGTGGGTAAGGAGGAAAGACCACAGTGTGTTGTGTGTCTAAAAATACTAGCTCGCGACAGTCTGAAGCCGAACAAATTAAAACGCCACTTGGAGACAACACATCCCGAGCACAAAGACAAGCCGGTGGAGTTCTTCAGAAAAAAACTCACACACTGTCGTGCACAGCAGAGTCGCTTTACTAAAGCAGCATCCCTGCCTGCAAATGCTCAGCTCGCCTCCTACAAAGTTGCCTACAGAGTTGCTCAGTGTAAAAAGCCACACACTATAGCCGAGGAATTAATACTTCCCTCTGCGATCGACATGGTCTCAACTATGATCGACGTAGCCACTGCCAGCAAGCTAAAGGCCATTCCTCTCTCAAACAATACTATCTCAAGGCGTATTTATGATATGTCAAAGGACATAGAAGAGCAGCTAAATGACAAGATACGGGACCGACGCTTTGCTCTGCAGATGGATGAGGCGACTGATAGTAATAAAGACTGCTTATTGATAACATACGTCAGATTCATTGATGCCGATGATTTGAGGGAGGATTTGCTTTTCTGCAAACAAGTGACGAGCAGAGCCACTGCAGACGAACTGTTTAAAATAATTGACACCTACTTAAGAGAGGCCGATCTGAAATGGGAGGACTGTGTGGGGATCTGCACAGACGGGGCTCAGGCCATGGCTGGGAGAAGAGGGGGGCTGCAAGCGCTCATCAAGCGCGTCTCCCCTAACGTGCAGTGGACACACTGTATGATACACCGAGAGGCGCTGGCGTCTAAACAGCTGAGTCCCGACCTGCACGATGTCATGACGGACGTCATCACTACAGTGAACTACATTAAAACACGACCTGTCAAAGCACGTATTTTCTCTGCACTGTGTGAGGAAATGGGCTCCGACCACACAGCTGTTCTGTTTCACAGCGAGTCCCGATGGCTGTCACGTGGGAAGGTTTTATCCAGGGTCTTTGAACTGCGGGATGAGATCCGCATCTTTTTGGAGGAGGAGAAAAATGAACTTGCCCACACGTTTAACAACAACAAGTTCCTCATGAAACTTGCGTACCTCAGTGACATGTTTCAAAAACTCAATGAGCTAAATCTGCAGATGCAGGGCAGCGACACACACCTTCCACATCTGGCAGATAAAATCACATCATTCACAAGAAAGCTTGAGATGTGGGAGCAGCGAGTTACAGAGGGAAATATAGACTCGTTTGAGAACCTGAAGTCATTCATTGAGGTCAACAAGCTGCAGAACACAGTGATCCCATGCATGAAAGCTCACATCTCTGCCCTGCAAAAGCATTTCCAGAGGTACTTCCCAGTGCAGGATCCTACACAATATGACTGGATCCGAGACCCCTTTAGTGCAACACCACCTGCCGAATTCAGCACTACAGAGAATGAACAGTTCATTGATGTCACCTCTGATTCAATAATGAGGCTGGAGTTTAAGTCTAAGACACTAGCAGCATTTTGGATTGGAGTGGAGAAAGATTTCCCACTGCTAGGCAAAAGAGCTCTGGCCACACTCCTTCCATTTGCCACGTCTTACCTATGTGAGATAGGTTTTTCTGCTGTGGCCTCCATCAAGACTAAATACAGATCAAAGCTGGACATTGAAAATGAACTAAGAGTAGCAGTCTCACAGCTGCAGCCCGATTTGAGAAGATCTGCAGCATGAAGCAAGCCCACACCAGTCACTGAAAAGATGTGGACATAAAAGGTGCAGTTTTTGCAGAGTTAAATGTTCAGGATTTTGTTATTTTCCTCAGAGAGCTGGTAAAGTGTAAAAGGCCACTTTCATGCAGGTATGGAGTTTATAAGAAGATGTGTTGAAAGCCATGAACACCATTACATGGTAAAATTTTATGATACATGATGCAGTGTCACTTTTAATAATTGTAAAGGTGATTTGTCATTTTTTTTTTTTAGTTTTGTTCAGGAAGAAGTTGCCATTTTGTATGACTTACAATGTTAAGTAAAGTCCAGTGGAGTTTAGAAACAAAGGATTTGTATGTTTGTGTCAGTGTGGGGGGGCTCGAAAATATTCTAATCTTCAGAAAGGGGGGCCCTGCAGAAAAAGTTTGGGAACCACTGCTTTAAGGCAAAGTACAGCACCAGCTATTGTTCAGCCGCATGAACCTTTCTTTGCATGACCTTGCAGTCTTGTTTGGTGCTGTTTCTCTACCAGACAGAGATGTTTCTTGTAAGGATGCTATCAATGGTACAGGGGTATTGATGTTAGCATGTTTCAAATCAAGCAAATCAGCAAAGTAAACTTAAGTAATCTCTAGAACTAAAGGTTCAGGGTGATTTTGCAACACAGGTTGTCACTTGATGCTTGACACACCTGTTCTTCCTTCACAGACAGGGATGTTATTTGGTAGATGCTGAACTCCTCTTGAAGACTGTCGCTTTAGTAAATGAAGTTTAAACTGCATGCAGATAGATGAACTCATTTTTGCTCTTCTGCTTCTTTGAAGTCTGCTCTCCAGGTTACTTTGGTCACCGCTGCAGTCAGACCTGTCCACACTGTGTCCACAGTAACGGGCCATGTCACCACGTCACAGGACAGTGTGACTGTCTCCCGGGCTTCAGGGGAGCACTTTGCAATGAGGGTGAGTTAGTCTGCAGCACATCATGCACATCATCAATGCTTCAGGGTTTACAGCTTCCTGTTGGTCTCTGTCTTACATGTTCTGTTTCCAAGAAAATTCTTTGAGTTATGACACTGTTTGAGTTTCTCTGTACAAAAGATCAAAGTTAGTGTAGAAGCATCAGCCTGAAGACAGCTGCTTGCATGAATCACACGTCTGTGTTATACACTGTTAATAGTTGTCTGATCAGAACATTGGGTCCTATGATGTAAGAGCTTCAAAGACATGAACAATATTGACCACCTATGTGTGATATGTCACAGTGAGTCTACCAAAGACTTTTTAGATAAATTGTGGTTGCATAAAATGAATGCTCAAGACACACGTGTGTCTTGTGTGCAGTGTGTCCCAGTGGTCGCTTTGGGAAGAACTGTGCCTGGAGCTGCAGCTGCACCAACAATGGCACCTGTAACCCCATCGATGGCTCCTGCCAGTGTTATCCAGGATGGATTGGCAGCGACTGTTCCCAGCGTGAGTTCACTCAATAAAACCATAAAATAGGTGCACAGTAAAATAAAACTGCACATAAAACATTGTGTACTGCATATACTACAGTGAAGCATGAATAGGGTACAAGCACTAACATTGTTGTCCCTGTGCTGCAGCGTGTCCTCCTGGTCAGTGGGGACCCAATTGTATCCACACATGTAACTGTCATAACGGAGCCTACTGCAGTGCTTATGATGGAGAATGCAAGTGCACTCCAGGATGGACTGGTCTCTACTGCACACAACGTCAGTCACACACACACACACACACACGTTATTTCAGACACAGATCATTTTGAAAGTTTATCATGTAACATATGATGACTCCTTTGCAGGCTGTCCATTAGGGTTCTATGGGAAGGACTGTTCTCAGATCTGCCAGTGTAGGAATGGAGCTGACTGTGACCACATCTCTGGACAGTGCACCTGTCGCACCGGCTTCATGGGACGACACTGTGAACAAAGTATGCTATACCCGTACTCGCCTAATTTATGCGTCCTTTTTGTAAGATATCAGTTATAGTTTGCACATTTTAAAACCATCCATACAGACATACTGATGACACAGTCCAGCGCCAGTTCTGGCTACATTTGCGCCCTGGGCCTATTGTGTTAAAAGTGAGCACATACCATTCCATACACACATATAGTAATGAACTAAATACAAAAATGGCTCCAATACACACTTTTGCACTCGTTTACATCTTTCTTTTTTTGTATTATTCATTATTATTATTATTCCAGCTCAACCCCTCACTGCTTACACTAACTGTGCACTAAATTATAGTTCAAATGACTCCTCAGCTTCTTTCAGCATTTTAACTTGAAATTTAAATGTAATCTTCTTTTCTTTCAGTGCTTCAGAAATTCAAGTCTTCCCATACAAATACTTTTCAAAAGGCTAAAATATTTAATAGAAATTGCAGCTAGATTAGGCACATACTTACCTCTATATTCCCCTTATATGCTGCATGTAAATAAGCTTTATTGTTTTCATCATGTTGTTCTGTCGTTAGGGTTAGGCCAGCCCTATTAAAAGTGACCTTAAATGTATATATTGTTTTCATTTTTATAGAGTGCCCTCTTGGATCGTATGGTTATGGCTGCCGCCAGGTCTGTGACTGTCTAAACAACTCCACATGTGATCACATGACTGGTACATGTTACTGCAATCCAGGCTGGAAGGGAGCTCGCTGTGACCAAGGTGTGGACACACCTCAGTTTAAATAGAAATGATTAATGCACCATATTAATAAAGAAACAGTTGAAAAATGCCTGCTGTCCACAGTCAGTTCTCAGATTCATTCTTCATATTGGTTACTGTAATCAGATGTCAAATCAGTGACAGTCATTTTAGCCAGTTTTATTCCATAAAATCTTGATTCAGACCAAACAGACTCTTTTTCTTAATTTCACACCCCCCCTGTCTGCAGCTGGTGTCGTGGTGGTGGGCAGTCTCAACAGTTTGACCAGTGCAGCAATGCAGGTGGACACCTACCAGATTGGAGCTATTGCAGGAATCATCGTCCTGGTGTTGCTGGTGCTCTTTCTCCTCCTCCTCTTTATAATCTACAGAAAGAAGCAGAAGGGCAAAGAGCCCACCATGCCCACTGTGACCTACACTCCTGCCATGAGGGTTACTGCAGATTACACCATCACAGGTACATTGGAATTCTACTGAGTGAAGCCTGGCTAAGAACCTCTTCAACAACCACGTAGTAAAATAACAGCACTCAGAAGACAAAAAAACATACATGTTGTGTGTTGATGGTCATTTTCTTTATTATTCTTCATTTTGTCTTTATAGTTCTGTGTATATTTTAAGTGTATGACTTTTTCTGTCTTTCTGTATATTGTTTTTGTAACTGTGTGTAATTGAGAGCAACCTAAAATGAGTATTTATGTGTAGTCCTTGGGTATTTGGGCAAAAAAACCTCATTGTGATTATAGACTGACCAATTTTTTGTCACTGAGTTCTTGTCACTGTGTCATTTTTCAGATGCACACCCACAAACAAGTGAGGCACACCCCAGCAACTACTTCTCCAACCCCAGCTACCACACTCTGACCCAGTGCATCAGCTCCCCACATGTAAACAATGGTCCATATGGAAAGGTATGGAAGTCTTACTGAGACTGCAGGTCAAGAACATTAATGAATACTTTAACAACTGATGTTTGTTCCATTTACTCAGGCCAAGAACAACCAGCTATTTGTAAACCTGAAGAATGTGGATCAGCGGAAAATGGCTTCTCTAGCT
Organism: Collichthys lucidus; assembly: GCA_004119915.2. NCBI lineage: Eukaryota > Metazoa > Chordata > Actinopteri > Sciaenidae > Collichthys > Collichthys lucidus. The sequence goes on along the minus strand of CM014093.1, from coordinate 1,314,964 downwards.
GATTACACTGGCACACTGCCTGCAGACTGGAAACAAGGAGACTGCTTCAATGAACTGGGTGAGACATGGAATGTATCAGCGTGTAACATCAATGCTGCAAGTTGGTATCTATGTGTATCAGCTTTAAATGATAGTGAGCTTATATCCCAATACTTCACAGTGACACTATCCTAATTTGTGATTTGGCGAACCACAGCACAGAAAAATGTAACATTTTAAATGACTTGAGAATTACTGTTGGTTATTCAGGTGCTGCATTAACAAATAATCATAGTGTGGGTCGTAAATGTGAATCTCTCTGGTGTGGTCAATAACTAGTTTTGATCCTCAAGAAGCATTCTTATTTTATTCTATTCAATTTATTCTTTATGCTTCCTCTGGAAAAAGGAAAATCATTATAATGTTTCTTTGATGGTTCTTATTGATCTGTCTCATTGATATCACTATTGTACAGTTGAAAGCAGAAGTTGGAGTGAATGTCTGTCTGTGAAAAACTCTTTCTGTTTAAATTCTGACAGAAATTAAACTGTAATTTTAATACGTTTAATGCATGTTTTTTCCCCACAATTTTCAAAACTTTGCATTGCAATTCCCTTTCTGCTGGATTGCTTGAAAACGATAATCATAGGAAATACTTGTACTAAGCCAGCACAAACAACATCAACTTGCAGTCAACAGTCCATAAGCCCACTGCTTGTTAGTGGAGATGTTTGCTATCTTTTGCCTCCACCATTCCCAAACATTCTTTATTCAAATGTTTCTTTATACAAGGAGCCTATGGAGTTGACAGGAGATACATGGGGAAATCTTTACGAGGTAGGTCCTTGTACATTGTACAAAATTCTAAACTGCTCGCTTTAATGCTTGTATTCACAACTCACTGGCTGCATTGTCCATGTCATCTAGATCTTGTGAAGGGCACACTCTATCATGCCAGCTCCTGTTCCCTCAACAGCTCTGAAAATCCATATGCTACAATAAAGGATCCGCCCCTGCTGATAGCCAAAAACACAGAGTGTGGTTATGTGGAAATGAAATCACCAGCGCGACGTGATTCACCATACGCTGAGATCAGCAACAGCAGCCCAGCCAATAACCGGAATGTATATGAAGTTGGTGAGAAGCAAAGCTTACATGTGTTATTTCTTACTGTGAGAGCTTTCTATAGAAGTATGCCTCAGTTGTGTTAATTACAGAGGGTGGTGCTATATCCAATAAGGGCTGGGCAATATGGGTAAAATTACAAAATGGGTAATATTACAATACTGATGTACTGTAGTAACTCTCTGTAAATTCAGCTGAGGATTTTTTCATAGAGAAATTAACCAGATGTCAAAGTTCTTGGAACACCAAAAATAAATATGGTTGAGGTAGCTCCTTTGCCACAGTCTTTATCAAATCAAATCAATTTTATTTGTATAGCCCAAAGTCACAAAGTACATTTGCCTCAGAGGGTTTTACAATCTGTACACCCTCTGTCCTTAGACCCTCGGTTTGTGTGAGGAAAAACTTGCCCACAAAAACCCTTTAACAGGGAAAAAGAGGTGGAAGAAACCTCAGGAAGAGCCACAGAGGAGGGATCCCTCTCCCAGGATGGACAGACAGGCAATGGATGTCATGTGTACAGAACACGGGGGCAATGCAAAAGAAGTCAAAATAGGAGAGATGTGATCTCTGATCTTGGTTCCTGTCAGAACACGTGCAGCAGCATTCTGAATTAACTGCAAAGTCCTAAGAGACTTATTGGAGCAGCCTGATAACAAAGAGTTACAATAGTCCAGCCTAGAAGTAACAAATGTGGTCTAGTTTTTATGCATCTGCTTGAGACAAGATTCGTCTAATTTTGGCGATGTTACGTAAGTGGAAGAATGCAGTTTTTGAAATTTATTTTATGTGGACGTTTGTTGTGGAGAAATTGCTGAAGTCAAAGATCAATGGTGAGGTCAGGAAAGAAGAAAGTGTTCAGGAGCCTCTGATATCTTATGCTACACACGCCCAGAATTAGTCAAAGAGAATGTTTTTTTTCATGCAGGTATTATTGTCAGCATATTCTAGTCTGGAGACACAGATGTCTGTTTACGCAGATTGGAGCATCGACTGCCAGCTATCTATTATGTCTAGGAAAGCAGTAATAGGTCTCTTTGACCCTGCCCACCACAGTGTTGAGATAGACTGGCACTTACTGTTCCCAATCAAAGCCAAACAACTAATACTGCTGAGGACCTCAAGACCCATACGTGACCTCATGTAACCTAAGGATAGAAAATTCCATAACAACGTTAAAGGACAAATCTTGGAGGCCGGGGCTGTGACTATATTGTTTCTTCCCCGCGAAGTGGCTAGTGGGGTACCGTGAGCCTCAGTTTGGGGCTATGCCTCCTTCAGACAATCACTCAGCCTCCCGGCTGCTCGGGGGCTGCTGGAGGATGGCTAGCTGAAGCTACCTTTGGTGGTACCGCACTGGCTACAGGGGACAGCTAAAGAACCACATGTTTTAATTAGGAGTGGGTGTACAAGAGGTACAAGTGGATATACACTCCTAATGAATGCTAAAGTGTCTAAATTTGCAACTCTTTGCCAATATTCTAATTTTATAGATATCATATCACAGCTTGTTCTTCTCTCCCAAAGAAAATCAATGAATGCAGCAACATTTTCCCCTAAACATGTCCCATCCTGAACATGTTTTTGTACGAGCTGCATACCTCTGCATATCTCAACTTTTCTAACATGTTGTACTGTTTCCTACAGAAGCTTTAACTTTATTGTTCCTGCAACTGCCAACTCGCTTGTTCTTGGGTTTTTTTTTTTCAGAGCCAACTGTAAGCACCATCCAGTCGACAGGAGACAGCAGTGGTCACGTACAGTTTGGTCAAGATCCGTATGATCTACCAAAAAACAGCCACATCCCCTCTCACTATGACCTCCTGCCAGCAAGAGAGAGTCCATCCTCAGACCTCAAGGAACTGGACAGTGAATGATCTGAGGATGATATAATTAAATGTGTTTGGAGGTTAGTTTCGAGGCACAGTTCTCTTCGTAGGTCATTCCACATATCAGGGAGGTACGGTAAGATCTAGTGTGATGTGTCGTCTGACCACTGCTAATAAAAAAAGTGTCCCGATTGGTCACACTTGAAGGCAGGCTGAAAATCCTGCTGTCATAGCCTCTTTCTGACTGCCTCCCAGTCTCTCAACATGACAAATCATACAAACAGACGATGGTGAAGCATTTGTGATACTGTACTTACCTGTACACATAAAAAGTAACCTTTGCATACCTCCTACATCTGGCCAGTCATTGTGTAAAAGTGGCCATGATTGTTGGATTGTTTTATTTGGAAAGTTAATTTATGAAATAGCCCCACCAAATTCCGATGTCAGAACGGTGGTTACAGATGCTGTTAACTGATCTGAGTGCTTTGATTCAAGTGTACAGAAGCCTTCACGAAGTTTACATATAACATTCAATACCAATCAAATCTCTATTTTTGTAACAGCAGTATTAGAAAATCACTAATTTGATTGAATATTAGCAATTATGTCAAAGATTAGATGTTTCATGAGGAAGAGTAGGAGAATCCAGCTGCTGACTGTTTTTGATGTTTGCACATCAAAATGGCATTAAATGCAGTCAGTCAGTCACTGTTGGATTAGTATTTAAGTTAACCAAAGGTACAAGTTCTATATAAAAATTATTTTTATCAGTTTAGTTTAAAGTTCTGCAGATTGTTTAATCCAAGAGGTTCAGAGACGAGCCCCTTATTTTAACAATATTTTTTATTTGAGACAATTACTTACTAATTTCAGATCATTTCCTTTCCAGTTAATCAGCACAGCAGACAAAATAACATGCAGAAGATAGTGATTTCATTTTGTACTAAAGTATTAAAACCACAATTCATAAACAACATAATTCATGAATACATTATCAGTTGTACATATTGCTCAGTGATCATGACCACCATTCTGTGACAGAAGACAGTCTTTACAGACGGTCATCTGGGCAGGAATGTTCTTCCATTCAGTGGTACAGACCACATCTGGAGATCTGACTCACACTGTGATCAGATCGTAGCTGGTTGTAAATCACACCGGTCTCCACCTGTCATAAGATCTTGCCATGCATGTAGCAATCCTAAATAGACTGCCCCTATCCCAGCCTGGCAGTGGGAATTGTGTAATTAGTGTGGATACCCAGAGGGCGTCCACACTATTGTTATTTACACTTTATGATTTTTAGGAAATAAACACTCCAAATTGGCATTTATAAAACACGTCCCCATGACTGAATTTCGGCTGCAGGCCCTGACACTGGACACTGAATCAATTCGATTAATCGTGTCATGTATAAAATGTCAGACATTTGTAAAAATCCCTGATGACATCATGCTGAAAATAAGTTAAATGCATTTTTTTTCTTTGTTCATTGTGTTGATGTACATATTTTTTTATGCATGAATGCAGTGTCATCGAAAACATTATTTAAAGATCTGTGTGAAGAAAGACGGAGCGTGCAGCACAGTGAACATTTACACCACTTGATGGCAGCAAACACATGAATCCAACCAATGAGTAGATTAGTTCGTTTTACCACAGGAAGCCCTTTTCCACTGCAGGAACTCTTTTAAGCTGGGGCTTTACAAAACCTGAACCTGAACCTTGTAAGTCTTTGGTACACAGTTATTCCTTTTGTTTTCACTACTCACCTTCCTTATATATATACGGCATCAAACATGCAAAAGTAGGATATGCACTGTATTTAACAGAGTGGGACGTTTAGAATACTTTTTAATGGTAAAAGCAAAGACAGTAAGCACTTGCGGGACAGACGACAGTGGAATAAGTAGAACTAATATTGTTGCTGATTTTCTTTCGTATTTATGTGAGGATATTTATTGCTGATGGGGAATCCATGGCACTGCTGGGGACACAACAAGCCAGTTGACGGCCCTAAAAAGTGTCCAGTTCATTAAACTACTTTGTAGTTTTTTGTTTTGCTCCCCTGCATGCATCTAGTTTTGTTTCCCTGTACTGCTTGGCTGCATGTGTGTGTGTGGTGCACCTCAGCTGCTAACTCCATCTCCTTCTAAATTGCCTTTTTTTCAACCAAATACAAATGATGGCCGGGACATGCTGGTGTGTTCAAGTCTTCTCTGCTGTTCTTCTATTAGGTTTTTTCAGCTCCGTACAATACAAAAAAACAAAGTGAAATTCTGGTTATGACACATGTGATATGATTGACAGCACTGCCCTGAAAGGCCAAATTTAGTTCTACAAACAACAAAGAGTGGAAACAGAAGCAGAACCTGTGGCAATGGCTACATTCTGAATGTAGTTGTATTATGTTTATGTTTTGTTTGTGTTTCTGCAGTTGAAAGGGGACAATACATTTTCTGCACCTGCAGCCACATTTGAATGGCCTCCCCTCCTCATGTACTAATGATGTTCTGGACAAAGTAAAAGCAATTTTTGATTTCACTCTGTCATTAGGATTCATGACCACCTGAGTTTTTATTTAGGCTGAAGAATGCAACTAAATATATATACTGGGTGGGATATGAGTTGAATAAACGGATGAAATGAATATGAACACAGTTATATCTTCATCTTGTCTGATAGTAAACATCCTCATTATCACCAAAATAACTAACAACTTTCATCTGTACCATCAGTCCAAACACAGTTGCTAATCTTTATTACTGTGCAATTTAAAGGGCTCAACATATCTAATAAAATGCGAGCTTAAGCTGGACTTTGGCTTTTGAAAGGATAATTGTACCAGGAACAGTTTACATTATTAATCTGTAATTGTCATTGTCATGTATCACAGAAAATTGTTGAGAAAAACTTTGCTTATGAATGAATGTATTTTTCCTTTTTGTCCTTTCTGTATTCTGAATGGCCTAAAATAGCAGTCTTAAGCTATTCTGAGCCTATTTGAAATGTTTGTAAAATAATGTATAGTTTGACCTGTTCTGATGTAAAAATATTAACATCACCAGGGTCTTATGTCCAAAATTTAAAACAGGAACAAATGTGGCATTTGGTTTAGCAGTGACCAATAATGAAAACTGGAAAACTTGAGACTCATGTCTTCTACGGATACATCATTTCTTTTGTAATCTTTTTCCTTTCTGCATATGTGACCACTAAATATGTTTGATCTGAAAGAAATGCTTAAGACCAACAAAACTGTTCAAATGTATCTTAATTGATTCTTTAATTTTCCATTTGGAGAATGGAAGAATCATTTACACACAGACTGCCACTGCACATTTGTTCCCCAATAAGGTGACAATAATTTACCCACTACCATCATGGGATTCTATCTATTATGCTCTTTGGTTTTGTTTTTCATTATAGTGCCATTTGTGCAACAGCTTTGGAATAAAATGACATAATACGATTAAATAGTTTGGTGTCTTGTGGAATTTGTGAGTACTTAATGCAATCTGCAAAAGACCTTTTACACAGCACATGGGTCTGGGTTTTGATACTATTGAACACCAAATATTACTTAATATAGCTAAATTGCCAATAAATATTACCAATATAGCCAATTGAAGAATCAGTGTGTATGCAGATGACACAGTTATTTGCCATTCAGCTAATTTGACAGTCATGTCAGCAGGCTGTAATGGAGAACAAGGATCATTTCTTGGTGTTTGGTGAAACAATACAATTCTAGAAAGCAGGTGTGAATATTACACTCATTAACCTAGGCTTGAAATGAAGGTCTTCGTGTATATAGATATTTTTGTCCCCTATATTCTAAGGTACAGTTTATGTATATCTGTGTGGGTGTGTAACATCCTCCACCATCATCACCAACAAGGGAGCCCCCCAAGGTTGTGTCCTGAGCCTCTTCCTGTTTACCCTCTACACCAATGACTGTATCACCCGTCACGAATAACCACATACATCAAATACTCAGACACTGCCAAACTTAAACTCCTTAATGACAGTAACTCTGTTCTGGGCTATCCAGACTCCATCTCCCACTTCACACAATGACACACAAACAATCACCTCCATCTGAATGTTAAAAAAACAAAACAAAACTGATAATCAACAGTTCACAACTGTTGAGATGACAGAGTGCTTCAAATACCTCAGACTCACTGTAGACAATAAACCTAACTTTGACCAACACACCACTGACATTCACAAACACAGACAACAAAGACTCTCTACCATCAAACTGAGACACTTTCTGTCACTGCTCTATAAAAGTATAATCCAACCCATTCTCCATTGTTTCCCATGTTTCTTCAACATGTTGTACTAGATGATTGTCTTTCTCTCTCTGAACACATTTCCTCCGTAGCGAGGTCATGTCGCTATGCATTGTATAATATTAGAAAAATCAGACCGTACCTGACCCAATATGCCGCTCAGCTCCTGATTCAGGCTACAGTCAGCTCCCGCCTTGATTACTGCAACTTGCTCTTGGCTGGCCTACCTGCTTGCGCGATCAAACCTTTGCAAATGGTCCAGAATGCCGCAGCGCGACTGGTTTTCAATCAACCTAAAAGGTCACATGTCACCCTTACTCTTCAGCGACCTGCACTGGCTGCCTGTAGCTGCCAGAATTAAACACAAAGCTCTGACGCTAGCCTACAAAACCATCTCGGGATCTGCCCCTGGCTATTTCAGCGTCTTAATCAAGGCTCACGTCCCGACCAGGGCGTTACGCTCCGCTCATACAAACCGTCTAGTCAAACAACTACTCTGTGCTCCTTTACACCTTTCTTAGCTTATGTCCTCCTCTGTAAGTCGCTTTGGATAAAAGCGTCTGCTAAATGCAATGTAATGTAATGTAATGGAATGTTGACTGCCTCCACACGCATTACACCCAACACCTCCAAAATGATTGGTCTCCCCACCCCCAACCTCTCAGAGCTCAACAGTAAAACCATCACACACAGAGACCTCAGACACCCCCTCAACGCATTCTGTACAATGCTTCCATCCAGATCCCTGACCTGGAAACACAGCAGTTTAGCCCCCTCTGCCATAGCAGCACACAATAGCAACACACAATAACTGTTGCATACAGGTGCTCTGTGTATGGGATGTAGAAAGGTGCTGTATCTGATGTGTTCCTTGTGGTGATGTTGTTGTGTTTAAAGGTATAGGATTTGGTAGTATTTATTGGCAGGAATGGAATGCAATTCCAATTATATTTTTTTATTAGTGTATAATCACCTGGAAAATGTATATGAGTGTGTGTTTGTTGTCTTAAAATGAGTGAGAGCAGGTCCTCTTCAATGGAGTCCACCACGTTAAACCTTTTTCTACAGTAGCCCACAACAGACAAACCAAACACTGATCTAGATATGACCTTTTGCTTTTAATGTGAATTTTGCAGCCAGATTTTTTCCTACATGCTTGGGAGGAGAAGGAATAAGACATGGAAGAGTAATCAGTTGGTTGCAGTCTGGAACCACTAAATCATACACACTGGACTGGACCTTTAATGTATCTATTTATTTATGCAAGTCTATATGCAGACTGCGACAATAGGACAATAAAGAATCAATCTAACTATTTGCTGAATGATGATATTATCACCTCGTGTCCTTTGTGGCTTGGTGTGATGTGTATGTGCCTGAAATAACAATAGAGGACTACCAGTTTGTTTGGTTAGCACTGTGGAAAACAAGCTTTTTCACATGGTTAAATTGTACTTGGTGCAAGTTGATGTAGATTTATCACCACATACATTCGCAACATGCTTGTTTGAGTGTGCAGAAAGATATCTTGATTAATAAAGTTTATGCACACAGATTATTATTTTTTGAATCCAAAATATCCATATACCTGTAGATAGAGAGGGGAGTGCGTCCAATCAGTGTTGAGCTCTTGGATCTACAGACTCTTCATTTCCGTGCTCAACGCTCACTGGCTGTCACTGCGCTGCTGTGAAATTGTATAATGAGTGGACTATCAGCTTGACTGCAGGTTTCCTAAAGGCATGTGCGATTGCAGCCTGTTATTGGAAGTTTTGGAGCAGTCTTGCTGTGTCCGAAATCACTCACTCATTCCCCACTCCCTACTCCCTACATAGGGAAATAAATGTAGTGGACTATATAGTGAGCTTAACAGAAGAAATGTTCGGACACTTCTCTTGGCCCCGGTAATAATACTTGTCCATTTACTACTGCATTTTTTTTAAATTACAGTCTTTTGATTACTGTCCTGTACATTTTATTTTTGTGTTTTGTTTTCTATATTTGCATATTTTTATATTTTATTCTCTTGGCTCTTTAGTAACAGAAAGTTACAGTCTAATCTACTGGAATGTTTAATTATATGCTTTTCGTTTTACACTTTTTTTTAAATGAATGAAAGCCATTTTGCCTAGTTTTGAAATGTGTAATAAAATAAACAATAGAATAAACTGGTCTCGTGACTGTTGTACTGCTCCACAACTTATTCACACACGTTATTCTAGAAAACTCCCGTAGCGCTATAGAAATGCCGTCTACTGTCAGTCTGGCTGTTTGTGTTTTATCAATAATTCAATTACTGATGATCAGGAGGAGAATTAGAATAATGAGAGCGAAAAAGAAGATGCGCTGCTCTTCTAAGACTAGCAAGACGTCGTCAAATTAGCGCCTTTTTAATTAGAGTAGATATCATTTTCTTTAATTAATTCAATAAACCATCCTCCGTCAAACTACACCCCCTGCTGACTCCTGTCCATCTGCCATATTTATGTTCCTTTCTGCGCCCAGAGAACTTCTGGCAATGCATGATGGGATATCTTGCTTCGGTTAGTGACCATCGGATGTTCACTACATTTCGCAGTGAATTGTGGGATACATGCAGTGCACTATATAGTGGACACTAAACATTCGGACACCACTACAAAATGGCGTCGTCACTATATAGTGCACTATATAGTGGTTAGGGAGTGATTTCGGACACAGCGGAGTGAGTGTGGTGCGGTGTTTTCTCACCTAAAGATGGTCACTTTAATGATAAGCAGCGTTCTGGCAGGACTCCTGGCTCTTCTCATCTACCAGAGAATCACTTACCCCTTCCTGTGGGTGGATTTGATTTATTACTTGAGGCTTCGGGGGTACAAAAAGTCGCTGCAGGCTCGTATGCAGCGAGGGATCGTCACGTACCTCGACTGTTTCCTCTACCAGGCGAGGAAGAACCCGAACAAACCGTTCATCATCTTCGAAAAGCAGACTGTGACATACCAGGACGTGGACAGGAGAAGTAACCAGTTTGCAGACGTGTTCAGGACGAAGGGCTCTCTCAAACAGGGGGACGTCGTTGCTCTGTGGATGTTCAACGAACCGGATTTCATCAGTGTGTGGCTCGGGCTGTGTAAACTGGGCTGTGAAGTCGCTTTTCTCAACGTCAACATTAAAGCCAAATCTATGCTTCACTGCTTCCAGAGCTGTGGAGCCAGGACGCTGGTTGTTGGCGCAGGTACTGCACGTTCCATACATGAGAATGACTGTAACTTACACACACATTAAGATAATGTGATGTTGTTGTAATGCACACAGCAAACGCATAGTGTTGCTGTCTGCTCCAGCAGGGCCGGACAAAGTCTTTTTTGGGGACTTGTTCAGCACCTGAGGGTTCCCAAAGTTTATTGAAAATGCAAATGTTCAATGCAATTTAATGCATTCTGACACAAATGCATTAAAACAGGGTTTGTACAAAGTCTCGCAAGTTTGAACTATTGTGTTCTAAGAGTTAGCAATATGTTTGAATTGCATGAAAATGCTTTATTTTCAACATGTAATTGTTTTGAAATGATTTATAGGGTGTCTGTTCTTTGACAAAGGAAAGAACAGTACTAACTCTGATCAATCACTCTGGAAATTAATAATAATAAAAATCCTGATCAAATCAAATCAAAGTTCATACAAACAGCTGTGAAAATAAACAAAGCGATAATATAATTGATGCTGTGGGTATAAAGGAATTATTAGCTTAAATTTTTGTATTTGTGTTTATAGTAATTTGTATTACAAAGGTTTCACAGTCTGTACATTTTTGGTTTAGGTGCTTGAAACGTACTGTTAAAAAGCTGTTTCATAGTCTAAATCTAATGTATGACAAGTTTTCATCAAATAATTTTATTACTTTTTCTGAATTGAAAGAATGGGAAGTGAAAACAGAAAACCTCAGATTATATTTGACTTATTCCAATGTGGTTAGCCCTTAGTAACCTTCTTCTCTTCACATCAGATAAATTGACCTGACCTAAATTTACCTAGTGAACTGTTGTATCTCAAATATCCACAAACATATTCATGACATCCACAATCAGACATAGAAGAAGAGTATGATGGCCTACTTAGTTACCATCTCTATCAATTTTTAAAAAAACAGAACATTTTAAATAGCAATTTTAGGCAAACAAATCAATAGTAAAGTGTTGTTAAAAAGTGGATATGGAACATGGGATATGAAATAGGCTGCATGTTGAAGTGTCCTTGGGCAAGATACTGAACCCCAAATTGCTCCCGAAGGCTGCGCCATTGGTGTGTGAATGCTATGAATGGTAGAATGTGATATATAGTAAAAAGCGTTTTGAGCTTTAAACACCTTTAAACACTTTCAGTTAGCTGTGATCTTCTGCCTCACCACTAGATGCCACTAAATTCTTGACTGCTTCAGTCAATGCCATGTCAACTTGTTATCTGGTGCCTGGTGTAAAATTACTATCAGTTCTTTATTGTAGAGTAAAAGTTAACATTTTTCAAGTCACGCCCTCCTGTTTTCTAGCATGTTAGATGCTATCAGTCGTAGAATGAGCAGCTACATGTTTTTTTGGTTGTATCTAATGAAGCTGCAGTGAGCTAACTCATTGTGTCTGTATATCTAGAGCTCCAGCACTCTGTGGGGGAGGTGCTGCCTGATCTGAAAGACAGCATGGCTGTCTGGGTGGTTGATCACACGTCAACCTCTGAGGATTTCAACAGTTTATTGGATAAGCTGGAACACGTGTCGGGAGAATCCTTCAGTGACCTTCCTAATGTTGACATCATGTCAAACTTTCTCTTCATTTTTACTTCAGGCACCACAGGTCGGCACAAACATTGTGTTCTTCAGTTAACATAGAAGATACAGATGGCCAGTCACCATCTGCTGTCTATCTGTCTATTGTATTTCATTTCCAACTTTTTTGTGTGCACGGACGTTTGTCCATGAAATGTCTCAACAACAATTGCCAATGACATGATATCTACAGGTACTGATATTCTGAGCAGCTTCAGGTGTACTTTCTGTTTATTCCTGATTAGAAAATGTCGACATGCCAACACGCATAACTATGATGGTGAATCTGGAGCAACATTTACACCTGCTGTCGATTAGTAATTCATATAAACATGTTAGCATGCTGGAGTTTAGCATTTAGCTCAAAGTACCACTGTGCTAGCAAAGTCAGTGGATGTGCCGTTCTTTTCCAGGTCTCCCCAAGGCAGCCAGAGTAGGTCATCTGAAAGCCATTATGAGTATGGCCTTCTTTGAAATGTGTGGAGCCACATCTGATGACGTCATCTACATCACTCTACCTCTGTACCACATGTCTGCTTCTCTGTTAGGGATTGGAGGTTGCATCCACCTTGGTAAGAACAGTCCAGTGCTAACTCTTCTTAAACTTGTTCTGCCTCCTCCTGCTGACACAAAACTGACATTAAATTAATATTGAATAGTGCAAAGTGATTACTTTGTCTGAACATACAAAACAACAAACAGAAGTATTTTTACAGAAGTGCTTTATTTGACATGTTTGGCCAAAGCATAGCTCTGCTTCTGTGACTGTCATGATAAAACTCTGCTGGTGTCTGTCAATATTTCTGTTTGCGTACACATGAAACAAGTTAGAACATGTTAAAGAATGAACTATGTATCTTGTTGAACTTTGTGCAGAGCCAGGCTAGCTATTTCCCCCTGCTTCCAGCCTTTATGCTAAGCAAGGCTGATCATTTCCTGAATCTGTCTTCACACACAGTAATGACTCTTGGTAAGAAAGAAAATAGGATGATTTTCCAAAATGTTGAACCACTACTTCATCGTAACTTTGTGCCATCTGTAGTGACAGGATGACAGTTCAGGTTTTGTCCCTGCAGCTTCCACAGTTGCTTCTTTTTAGAATGATTTTGCTGGTTGGACTTTCAACTGTCCAACTGTTTTCCCACAGAGTAAACACAACTTAGAGGCTGTGGCAGCATAACAAACATATACAACTCCTGTAAAAGATGTAACTGGCAAGTCTGGCAAGATAATCTCAGAACATACAAGAAGGCTCTCCGTAATGTCAGAGCAGCCTACTACTCTTCTTTAATTGAGGAAAATAAGAACAACCTCAGGTTTCTCTTCAGCACTGTAGCCAGGCTAACAGAGAATCATAGCTATACTGAACCATCTATTCCCTTAGGTCTAAGTAGCAATGATTTCATGAGCTTCTTTAATGATAAGATTATAACTATTAGAGACAAAATCCATCACCTCCTGCCCTCAAAAGGCATTGATCTGCATTCTGATACAGCAAGTTTGGAAACAGCTGTAAAACCTGATATGTATTTAGACTGTTTTTCTCCCATCGACCTTCATCAAATAACTTTAATCATTACTGCAGCTAAGCCTTCAACCTGTCTCTTAGACCCCATCCCAACCAGGCTGCTCAAGGATGTTTTACCTCTAGTTAGTCATTCGTTATTGGATACAATTAATCTGTCTTTATTATCAGGACATGTACCACAGTCCTTTTAAGGTAGCTGTAATTAAACCTCTTCTTAAAAAGCCCACTCTAGACCCAGAGGTTTTAGCCAACTACAGACCGATATCAAACCTTCCCTTTGTGTCTGTTTTTTTTTAGATCGATCTCAGTTTGTTCACGTCAATGATGAATCCTCCATGCATACCAAAGTTTGTCATGGAGTCCCACAAGGTTCTGTACTAGGACCACTTTTATTTAGTTTATACATGCTTCCTTTAGGGAACATTATTAGGAATCAATTTTCATTGTTATGCTGACGACATCCAATTATATTTATCGATCAAGCCTGATGCAACCAATCAGTTAACTAAACTCCAAGCATGCCTTAAGGATATAAAAAATTGGATGACCTATAATTTTCTGATGTTAAATTCAGACAAAACTGAAGTTCTTGTAATTGGACCCAAACACCTCAGAAACTCTTTTTCCTAGAGACCTAGTTACTTTAGATGGGATCACCCTGGCCTCCAGCTCCACTGTAAAGAATCTTGGAGTTGTTTTTGATCAGGATTTGTCCTTTAATGTTCATGTAAAACAAATTTCGTGGACTGCATTCTTCCACTTACGTAACATCGCTAAAATCAGACGATCATCATTGTCTCTCAAGTGGATGCAGAAAAACTAGTCCACGCATTTGTTACTTCAAGGCTGGACTATTGTAACTCTTTGTTATCAGGCTGCTCTAATAAGTCTCTTAGGACTTTACAGTTAATTCAGAATGCTGCTGCACGCGTCCTAACAGGAACCAAGATCAGAGATCACATCTCTCCAATTTTGGCTTCCTTGCATTGGCTACCTATTAAATCTAGAATAGAATTTAAAATTCTCCTCCTTACTTACAAATCTCTTCATGGTCAGGCACCATCATATCTAAAAAAGCTCATAGTCCCTTACTACCCCTCTAGAACACTGCACTCTCAGGACGCTGGGTTCCTTGTGGTAATGACTCTTGGTAAGAAAGAAAATAGGATGATTTTCCAAAATGTTGAACCACTACTTCATCGTAACTTTGTGCCATCTGTAGTGACAGGATGACAGTTCAGGTTTTGTCCCTGCAGCTTCCACAGTTGCTTCTTTTTAGAATGATTTTGCTGGTTGGACTTTCAACTGTCCAACTGTTTTCCCACAGAGTAAACACAACTTAGAGGCTGTGGCAGCATAACAAACATATACAACTCCTGTAAAAGATGTAACTGGCAAGTCTGGCAAGATAATCTCAGAACATACAAGAAGGCTCTCCGTAATGTCAGAGCAGCCTACTACTCTTCTTTAATTGAGGAAAATAAGAACAACCTCAGGTTTCTCTTCAGCACTGTAGCCAGGCTAACAGAGAATCATAGCTATACTGAACCATCTATTCCCTTAGGTCTAAGTAGCAATGATTTCATGAGCTTCTTTAATGATAAGATTATAACTATTAGAGACAAAATCCATCACCTCCTGCCCTCAAAAGGCATTGATCTGCATTCTGATACAGCAAGTTTGGAAACAGCTGTAAAACCTGATATGTATTTAGACTGTTTTTCTCCCATCGACCTTCATCAAATAACTTTAATCATTACTGCAGCTAAGCCTTCAACCTGTCTCTTAGACCCCATCCCAACCAGGCTGCTCAAGGATGTTTTACCTCTAGTTAGTCATTCGTTATTGGATACAATTAATCTGTCTTTATTATCAGGACATGTACCACAGTCCTTTAAGGTAGCTGTAATTAAACCTCTTCTTAAAAAGCCCACTCTAGACCCAGAGGTTTTAGCCAACTACAGACCGATATCAAACCTTCCCTTTGTGTCTGTTTTTTTTTAGATCGATCTCAGTTTGTTCACGTCAATGATGAATCCTCCATGCATACCAAAGTTTGTCATGGAGTCCCACAAGGTTCTGTACTAGGACCACTTTTATTTAGTTTATACATGCTTCCTTTAGGGAACATTATTAGGAATCAATTTTCATTGTTATGCTGACGACATCCAATTATATTTATCGATCAAGCCTGATGCAACCAATCAGTTAACTAAACTCCAAGCATGCCTTAAGGATATAAAAAATTGGATGACCTATAATTTTCTGATGTTAAATTCAGACAAAACTGAAGTTCTTGTAATTGGACCCAAACACCTCAGAAACTCTTTTTCCTAGAGACCTAGTTACTTTAGATGGGATCACCCTGGCCTCCAGCTCCACTGTAAAGAATCTTGGAGTTGTTTTTGATCAGGATTTGTCCTTTAATGTTCATGTAAAACAAATTTCGTGGACTGCATTCTTCCACTTACGTAACATCGCTAAAATCAGACGATCATCATTGTCTCTCAAGTGGATGCAGAAAAACTAGTCCACGCATTTGTTACTTCAAGGCTGGACTATTGTAACTCTTTGTTATCAGGCTGCTCTAATAAGTCTCTTAGGACTTTACAGTTAATTCAGAATGCTGCTGCACGCGTCCTAACAGGAACCAAGATCAGAGATCACATCTCTCCAATTTTGGCTTCCTTGCATTGGCTACCTATTAAATCTAGAATAGAATTTAAAATTCTCCTCCTTACTTACAAATCTCTTCATGGTCAGGCACCATCATATCTAAAAAAGCTCATAGTCCCTTACTACCCCTCTAGAACACTGCACTCTCAGGACGCTGGGTTCCTTGTGGTTCCTATAGTCTCCAAAAGTAGATTGGGAGCCAGAGCTTTCAGCTATCAGGCTCCTCTTCTGTCGAACAAACTACCATTCTGGGTTCGGGAGGCAGACACGGTCAACACTTTTAAGAGTAGACTTAAAACTTTCCTTTTTAATAAAGCTTCACATCTCCCTTACCGAAAACCCTCCCTCCTTCTCTCTCTCTCTCTCTCTCTCTCTCTCTCTCTCTCTCTCTCTCTCTCTCTCTCTCTCTCTCTCTCTCTCTCTTCTCTCTTCTCTCTCTCTCTCTCTCTCTCTCTCCCTCTCCCTCTCTCCGGACATGTCTCATTAATGCATGTTACTAACCAACCAAACTTCCCCGGAGTTTCTGTGCTCTGTCGTCCAGCAGGTTTCCGTGGATCGTGGCTGCTGCTGTGATCCTGCACGACGTCCACTAGACATATTACTACTGTCATTATCACTACCATATCTGCTACTGTGGTCACTTTATCATTCATTGTTATTCTGTCAGTCATTGTAATTGTACAATATGTTTGTGTTGATTTGTCCTGTACACGTGACATCCATTGCACGTCAGGAAATGTCTTAGATAAAAATAATTTGTATTGACATTGTTAGACATGCAGTATGTATGTATCAAAGGTTTATTTTCGTTTTCCTTGCCATGTTCTTCTTTGGACCACAGGTGCAACATGTGTGTTAAAAAAGAAGTTTTCTGCCAGTCAGTTTTGGAAGGACTGCGTGAAACATAACGTGACTATGGTGCAGTACATTGGAGAGCTCTGTCGATATCTGGTCAACCATCCCACAGTAAGACTGACAGCGTTTAAAGCAAAAGTCATTCTCTTCATCCTAAATGGTAACACCAGAAAGTTAAAGATCTGCAAACACAAGACTGAATCAGTTAAACCCAATTTATGGTAAACACTAGGGAGGCTGTGCAGGTGAGGAGGTGATCCAGGAGGGGCAGTCGGGGGTGGTGCAGGGCTAGTGGCTGCTTTATTTGAGAGAGACAAGAAAGAGAAAGAGGATGACATGCAGCAAAACGAACACTTCCAGGTGTTCTAACAGAACAAAATATAAAAAACTTGAATAAATAAGTCGTGTTTTAAATGTCCTAACATATAGCATCTAATCACATTGCAAAACAACTTTTTTGGGACCCCCATGGTTTGGGCCTCCGGGCCAGTTGCCCACAATGGGTTTGTACAGTTTTCCTTGTATTTCCAGTTCATGATGATGTGACATTCATTAAAATACTACTTTATTGATATTATTACCATAGCAGACTTTGCATCATACCATTAATTAAAACACATGTTGCTGCCTTGATATTGTCTGTTTATTTCTCGATAATCTAGTCCATCATCATATTCTCAAATAGGAAGAACCGTCCCTTTTTAAAAAGCTAAACAACTTCTCCTGTCTGCAGATTCCAGAGGAGAGGGCTCACAGAGTTCGGCTGGCAGCAGGAAGTGGTCTCAGGTCAGATGTTTGGAAGGAGTTTGTCAGACGCTTTGGTAAGATCAAGATCAGAGAGGGTTACGGCCTGACTGAGGCCAGCATCGGCTTCCTCAACTACACAGATGAGATCGGACCGATTGGTAGGGCGAGCTATTTCAACAAGGTAAGAAATTAAACTTTTTGTTATGTCTTTGGAACAACTATATATACATTTAGATCATTGCTTCACTGTGCTGGAAACATGGGGCAGCTGTTCTGTGGGTGGTAGAGTGGATTGTTTAGCAATTACATTTTTTACATTTTAGTCATTTAGCTGAAGCTTTTAAGTGACTTTATAGGGAGCAATTTGGGGTTCAGTATCTTGCCCAAGGACACTTTGTCATGCAGACTGGAGGAGCCTGGGATCGAACCACTGATCATCTAATTAGTAGACGACCTGCTCTACCTCCTGAGCCATAGCCACCCCAATTAGAGGGTCACAGGATCGATTCATTATTACTCATTACTTAGAAGGTAAAGCAGCATCATTTGTCATCTTTTCAGCTTTCTATGCCCTTTGAGCTTCTGAGATATGACCCACAAACATACGAGCCAGTCCGAACACACTGTGGAAGATGCATCCGGGCACAAATAGGTAAATGAACGACATGTCATGAAATATATTTAGTCTGATACAGGGTCCATCAACTACTCAACCCCAGGTCATTTTTAACTTGCACAAAAAAACCTTGTGCTTTGGATAATACATATTGACACTGACAATGGGAGAACTGTAAATTACCCGTGTGTGTGTGTGTGTGTGTGTGTGTGTGTGTGTGTGTGTGTGTGTGTGTGTGTGTGTGTGTGTGTGTGTGTGTGTGTGTGTGTGTGTGTGTGTGTGTGTGTGTGTGTGTGTGTGTGTGTGTGTGTGTGTGTGTGTGTGTGTGGGAGGACGAGGACGAGCCCCCATGTCCACTGACCATACATCCTGTTTGTGTGCACAGGAGAGGCAGGGATCCTGGTAGCTCCTCTGACGGCTGTGAACCAGTTCCTGGGCTACGCTGGGAACAAGGTCCAGTCTGAGAAGAAGATGCTCAGGGATGTATTCAAAGCTGGAGATGTCTATTTTAACACTGGAGACCTTCTGCTCCATGATTACAGGGATTTTCTTTACTTCCGGGACCGCATTGGAGACACTTTCAGGTACATTATTATTATTATTATTATTATTATTATAACTGGGTGTATGCAACCTTGTTAATGTATTTCTCTTTCAGTTTGGGAGGTTTGTTGAAAAGGTTTCACAGCCTGCAGCACAGTGTGTCCTTTATAATGAACTGAAGCCATGTGGGCATTGTAGACATACATTGCATCTGTATTTTCATGACATTTTCTATTTTACTTGGCAAAACTCAACATGAACACAGCAGTGTTGGTACACAACCTTGAGCTACAAAGACAGATTAGTTGTTGATATCTGTCTTTCTCTTTGCATGATAGAGTTTGAACTTCATTTGTAGATGCAGAGAAGAACAGTTTTCCTGACTGTGTTCCTGAGCTCATGTAGTAACTGAGCAGGTTAAACATCTAAAAAAGTCTATATTTCTTGGTTGTAAGATTGTTGTAAGATTGTAGATGGTAAAATTAACTTACTAACTGACAAACGTTCTGCTTAAACTGTTGGACTATTTGTAGTTTTTCACAAAGTGGTGAACCTCTCCCCATCCTTGATGTGAATGACTAAGCTTTTCAAGGATGACATTTTCATATCCAATCATGATACTATCACCTGTTACAAAAAACCTGTTTACCTGTGGACTTTCCCAGTCTTTTGTTTTTGGGAGATGACATGAAGCAAAGGCCTTTATTTAGAATCAAACAATCAAAACTGTAGTGGCAAAAATTCGTTTGGGTTTTTCTTGTAACCCTTTGTATCCAGTTTTCTAGGTTCCTTTGTTTCACCACTTGGAGAAAGCAGTCGTGCAGTGTCAGACTCGCAGTTTGTGACCAAAAACAATCCAGTGAGAGCTGATTGATGAATGAAGCCGATAATTTATTGTAACTTAAATAAACACATAAATAACGCATTGTTTGTCTTTTATCTTTGTTTAATCTTGTAATTGGCAAGACCACACAGCTTCACACGCTGCGGTCAATGATGGTGTCTGCTGGTCTGCCCTCTCCACCTGATACCTGAAGGGCTGCTATTCAATCGGTCGCACCACCGTCCTCACCTGTAGAGGGTGCACACTCACAAAACAATGTAAATAACTGAATTCAAACAAACTTAAATGTGGCTCCTACAAAAACAATAATAACATTTAAAAAAAAAAGAATCAGAGGAATTCTCTGTATGTTTGCGACAGGGTCAAAAACCAGTTCTGGATGGTCGTGATCTGAACTGGATTCTGTCCATCATCAGTGAACTCATCTCTGCATCCACAAATGACAGCTGAAACAAACGTACATAAGCCAGATCTGTGCCTGAGCTCATTTAAGATGGACTGAGGATATTGTGCATGTATTCCAACAGCTGCCTCCAAGTGACCTAACTGCATGAACATTGTGTCCTCCAGGTGGAAGGGAGAGAATGTTTCCACCACCGAGGTGTCAGAGATTTTAGGTCTTCTTGATTTTATCTTGGAGGTCAGCGTCTATGGAGTCACCATACCAGGTCTGTGGAATCTGAAGAGTTTACAGTTTGATTTCAAATACTGCATAATCTGCAGTAAAACTGTTTGATTTTGTTCATTTATATACTTCTAACGTGTTTCAGTTGTCACAGGGTTGTGGAAGTAATTCTAAAGTTCAGCTGCAGCCTATATGAAGCTAATACATTTCTGCTGTATGAATTATTCAGATAAATGGAGTATCTTTGTCCCAGTAGTCCGTTGTATATGTGTATTGGTTATTTGTCCTGTCAAGAAACCTACATGCAGCTACTGGGAAGTATCACTGTAGCTCACTGACCTTTTCCAATCTGTTTCTGCAGGATGTGAAGGTCGAGCAGGTATGGCTGCTATTGTCCTAAAACAGGATCACAAATTCAGTGGAACACAGCTCTACAACAATTTAACAAAAACACTTCCGGCATATGCCTGGCCATGGTTTCTCAGAATACAGGTAATTCATGCAGGTATTCATTAGTGCGTGCGTGCGTGCGTGCGTGCGTGCGTGCGTGCGTGCGTGTGTGAAGTTGCATTGTTCACTTGTATCCCTGCTTGTGCTTTTTAGACCTCTTTGGATGTGACTGAGACCTTCAAGCAGCAGAAGGTGAAACTGGTCCAGGAGGGTTTCAATCCAGCCGTCACCAAGGATCCTCTGTATTTCTTAGATGTGTCTCAGAAGGACTATATTCTCCTGACTACAACTCAATATCAGAATATTGTGTCTGGAAAGATCAATTTATAAACCTGTAGGACAAGTTAATGAAGGAGTACTGACGGTTATCCACAGAATATCGGAAGATAAGATGAAGTGCTGTAAACACATTTCCATCTTGTCTGTACTTCAAAGCTTGGTTTGTGATCAGTGCCACAGTAAGAAGTTACCAAGCAACCCCTTAAAACAAAACTGTGTCTATCCCTTCTCACATTTGACATATTTACATATGTCAACAAGTTGTGAGCAGGTCCAAAAAAATAAGTAAATAGTTAGATTCTCAACAGTTTGCTTCCATAAGAAGATTTATACTTAGTTGCTAACTGTAAAAATAGTAGCCAGAGTTTTTATTAGAGGTAGATTTATATTATAGACACGTCTTTATTTCTAGTTTCAGTATATTTAATCATATTTTAATGAGAAGCCTCTTTGTCCTGGTCTTCCTTAATATCTACATGTTATCTTTATAAAATCAGTATCCGTTATCATTTCCACAGCACTAAATCCAGTCATGGCTAGAAGGCTCATAAATTTAAGACTTTGGTTCGTCATATATGTATAAATACATATTTTCAACCACATCTGTGTCAAAATTATCATTCTTGTTAATTATTATATTATTATCCATTCATCCATCCATCCGGTAGCTTTACTGTACTGAACGAATGGCATACTTGATGTTATTCTGTCTTTATACTGATGGAATTATTACTGTGGAAATTACCATTATACTGAATTTATCACATTAGTATCTGTAGTATCCTGTCCTGTTTCAGTGCCTGTTCTTAACATGAATCATTCATTGTAGCCACGGCCATTATTTGAAAGCCTTTTATTTGACAATGTATTCTATTTACATTTTCAGTGGTTCAGGGAAACTTTTTTTTTTTTTAGGAGGCTGGGATTTATACATTTATACTTCTTAAGTACTGTATGAAATAGTAGTCGTCTAAAATTCACTGTACATATAACAGTTGTCTAACTTTGAGCAGAATTTAAGAGGAAACGAGTAGAAACAGAAATATTAGACGAGTTACATGGGAATATTTCATAGCTTAACACTGCTGTTTTCACCCTTCTCAGGACGGTCCGATAGCACTTAGCAGCGTGACACCAGCAGTAAAATGTGAAAACTGAAATTGATATTTGTCTTTTAATCTTTTTTTGTAATACTGTAGAATCTTTTGACCTGTAATTAATTTTTCAATTGTAAAATTGAACACTACTGTAAACTGTAACACTTTCATATTTATGTATGTTTAATTTGTTAATTAAATATTGACTAATATACATTTCGTTTGGCGAAATATATGACAAAAAATTGTGTCTGTAAAATATGAATCCTACTGTTGCCCTGAAGGAACAGAATGTATTTTTGATCCTTCACGTATTTCTGATGAATAAAGATCTCAGGTAGCTCCTACAGCATGTTCTATCTGTCTGGAAGCAGTTCAACAAAAAGAAAAGATAATTTATGGAAGATCATTTGTTGAAAAGATAGTATGAGACATTATGTTCATGAATCTAAACAAGTTAAACTGATGCTTTAAAGACATTTTTAGATCTGCTATTTTCCCTTTGTTGCTTAAGGAGTCTTTAAAGCAGTCCTATGTGGCAGACCCCTGCCCTCCCATGTTATCATAATTCTTACGAGTATATATAATGTGGGATCCTTGGTAAAAACATGCCACTGATTAAATTACAACAGAGACTGTGTTATAGTCCACAGGTGAAGAGGCCTGTCAGCCCACACAGCCCAACAGTGTAGAGAGCCTTGAAAAACTCTTGGGCAAATCTTGAGCCACGTGTCATCTGAGCCAACTCATCACCACGTGTGATGTGTCAACAGCTCTGCTACTCACTTCATGGTATTTGTTATCACCAATCCATGGCCAGATCCTCTTGTTCTTTACAGAGAACTCCAACACAAAGGTGCTCATGGGGTGGGTGTCCCACACCCTGGGCAACTTCAGAAAAAGAGAGTCTAGCTCCTCTCCAGAAGTCTGGTTCCAGGGCCAGTGCTATAGACTGAGGTGAGCGGGTATATGTAGGCCGTATCAAACCAGCTCCAGTTCAAGAGTGACATTCCAAGTCAGGAGCCAGGATATGTGTGTGTGTGTGTGTGTGTGTGTGTGTGTGTGTGTGTGTGTGTAGTGATGTAGCGTTTAAGTGTTTATCTGAACTTAATACCTAACGTAATGTTCTAAAAGTCAGTGAACGTTAACATTATGACAGTGTTTTCATATCAGTCATCGGTGAAGCTGTAACGTTAACATTAGTATAGATTATCAGGTTCGAGTTTTAATACGACGGGATGTTTGAAACAAGCGGTATTAAAAGAATATGAAGCAGCTAGAGGTGCTGCTAAGGCTGAAACAGCCATAGACATATATACATAGACGCCGCATTGAGCGCCGCCATATTGGTCCTGGCTGAGTCGAGCGGTCGGAGAAAAGGAGCAAACGGAGAAGATGCCTATTTCATGTGCTGCGTGGAATTGTACCAAGCGGTTTACAGTACAAAACAGATCTCTTGGTATTACCTTTCACAGGTAAGAATGAAAGATTACTTTTGATTGTATTTGGCCATTATAACGTCATTTTACGAACAGAATTTGCCGACTTTGTGTCTGATACTATGAAGTCATGCGCATAATATTGTCCCGCGGTGAAACCAAACAAGCAAGAACTCTTTCCTATTTAAATAAATTGGGCCGAAGTAACTACTCTGATCGATTGATCTGATTCTATGTAGGTTTCCCAAAGATTAAGAGCTGAGAAAGAAATGGGAAACAGCTGTCAGAAGGTAAGGCTTTTCTGCCAGTCCATCATCCGTGCTCTGCAGTGAGCATTTCAGACCGGAGGATTTTGACAGGACAGGTCAGACAGTTTCAGCACCTTCAGTCTTCTGTTTCCCAGCTCATCTCCACAGGGTAGGTGATCACTATGCTGTACTAGGCTGCACTTTATTTTATTTTCGATTAGATTTAACTTTATTCTCATTGCACAAAGTACATAGACAACAAAATACAGTTTAGCATCTAACCAGAAGTGCAGAGTGTGTACAAATGAACAGGATATATATATAGTGCAGATATAAATATGACTATGGGATACATACAGTTGAAACCAAAAGTTTACATACACTGTATAAAAAGACGTTTTTTTTCCCTCACTGTCTGACATGAAATCAGACAATAACTTTTCCTGTTTTAGCTCTGTTAAGATTACCAAAATTATTTCTATTCGCTAAATGCCAGAATAATGAGAGAAGTAATAAAAAATTGTCTAAAAAAAATCCTTCTCTCATATGTGTGTGTATGTGTGTATACATATATAATATGTGTGTGTATATAATGTGTGTGTGTGTATGTATGTGTGTGTGTGTGTTCATCAATATATATGTTCATCAATGTGAAATAAAACGATTAATCAAAATCAGTTAAATCTAAACGTTAGTGCTCTTTATTCAGAAACCCTCATGTCACATCTACATTTCAGGATCTGGTTATTATAGACACAGATTAAATGTTAAATATAAATATTTCAATATTTATCATCACAGTAACAGTGTTACACACATTAGTAGCTGTAAATATTCAGCATTAGAAAAATACATACGTTGGTTTGGTGCTTACATAAGGAGTAAACATTTATAATCATCACTTTAAAAGTTACATACGTTGTTTTTTTGGTGCCTGTTTGTTTCCCAGATATATTATTGTGTGTGTGAATTGGTGTATAAGAGACATTAACTTAAAGAACTTTGTAGAAAGGCGCTTTATGAAGTTCAGTCCATTTCCGTGTATTAGTTTACCGGCAGACCTGCCAGGTCCAATATGGCGGCGCCGTTTACGTATCGCGACCAACGACCAACCCGCTCAATGCGGCGTCTATGTATATGTCTATGAAAACAGCACAGAGTGTGGATGGTTGACACCTGTCGACCAATCAGAGTCAGGAGAATCTATTAGTACCACCCACATTCACCTTTGACCCACCAATGACGATCCAGAATGAAGTAAACCCAAAGATGTTATATTGCATCAAGAGTTCACACTTCACTGTCAAAGCCTCTTTGTTTTTATGTAACAACCAGGAGCTTCGTGATTGATTCAAACTAAAGCAGAGACATTAGCAAAAATCCATAATCCATATTAAAATCCATAAATGGTATGTGAATAAAAAAATTAACTAATGTTCTAATATGTTTTTAGGGCCCCTGTCAGTCACGGGCCCTCAGAGTCATCCTAACTTCTTTGACCCCTGACCTTTTGTGTAATAAAAGCTGATTAAAATGCACGAAAAAGTACTTGTCCCCATTTTTGATTTCATAATGATAATATTTAATGATTTTGATTTCAGAAATCTGGTCACCCTACTGTTGAGACACTTTTATCATTTTATCATAGATTTATCATTATTTATCTATGTGGGCTATATAAACTCTTGCAGGGGTTAAAATCTGCCTGACCTCTCTCTGGTCGAGGCGTCAGTAACACAAACAGTTATGATCAACAGTGTGCTCTGTAAACCACACCACAGTTTCCCGCTGCAGCTGCCTCATGCTGTCCAAATGTGAGGCTCCCTTTTCCCAATAATTCCGACAGCACCAGAACGCACCATTCATATGTATGACGTGGCAGTGCGTGACGCCATCAAAGCGGGTCGGTGATTCATTCATGAGTGTACTGAGAGAGCCGTAACGTCACCGAGCTAGCGCACATAGCAGGTCAGTATTCAGAGTTCTGAGCTGTGATCTGTACAGAGGAGCCTTTCCTCCACTGCTGCTTCGCTCCCGGGTTCAAACGGACACGTCACGTTTTCCACGTTGACGTATTTGTTGTGCTCGAGCTCACTGTGTTTGGACACGTGTACAGCTAACACTAACGAAGCTAACAATGTCTTTAAACATGGTAAATGGACTGTACTTATATAGCGCCTTTCTAGTCTTCCGACCACTCAAAGCGTTCTACACTACATATCTCATTCACCCCATTCACACAGATTCATACACTGATGACCAACTGCTCATCAGTTTGCGGACCTAACCATTCATACACATTCACACACCGATGGCACAGCCTTCGGGAGCAATTTGGGGTTCAGTGTCTTGCCCGCCGATCATCTGATTAGTGGACGACCCGGCCCGCTCTGCCTGTGAGCCACAGCCGCCCCAACATGGCGGCATTAGTGCGATAGGACTTAGGACAGTTGTGACGTGTTCCTTTCCCAGGCTGGAGAGACACGGCTCAGCTGTGTTGTACGCTGCGGACGTGTATCCCCGTCCACCTGAGACAGGCTGTCAGCTCTCGCCTATACAAACAGCAGCCCTGCACTCTATACAACTCGTACATCACCAGGGGCTTGGAACAGTGTGGACAGAAGTTTGATGTACATGTCACAACCTTTGTTAGACAGTGTTAGTGTAGACTGCTGAATCCTGCATTCCACTGTGATTCTGAGGTCTGCTGTTTGTCTGTCTCTCTTAGTGTTGATTGTTGTGTGTGTGTGTGTTTGCCTCTGACAGTGTTGTGTGTTTGTCTCTGACAGTGTTGTGTGTTTGTCTCTGACAGTGTTGTGTGTTTGTCTCTGACAGTGTTGTGTGTTTGTATCTGACAGTGTTGTGTGTCTGTATCTGACAGTGTTGTGTGTGTGTGTTTGTCTCTGACAGTGTTGTGTGTGTGTGTGTGTGTGTGTGTTTGTTTGTTTTAGGATTATTTAGGATTAATTATACATAAATAAACTGGCGTCTTAAATAGGTGATGATTCGAATAGCTGGCTAGTATGGTAAATTGGTGTATTTTTAAGAAAGGCAGTTTTACAAACAGACCATATACCCTCCCCTGCGGAGTGCCCAAAAAGTGGGAAGGAACACACCCAAGATTGGGCCAGACTCTAGTTGTCTCCCTAATGGCTGGTGAAACACACTAATTTAAGTGCAGGACGGGGCATCCTTCAGTCTGTGCAGACACTTCAACCTGAGAGGACGTGCTGTTTTGTGCGAGAGCCAAAAAAATTTGAGAGCGCAGAGCACATGTTTTGAGCGCGAGCAGAAAAAATCTGAGCAAGCATACATGTTTTGAGCGCGAGCACATTAGATTTGAGTGTGAGCATAAAATGTGAGCACGAGGACAATAAATCTGAGCACGAGAAGAAGAAATCATGTTCTCAAACTGAAAATGTGCACTCTTGAATAAAGATAGGATAATTCTTCCATAGTTTCTCTGACTGTGTGTGTGTGTGTGTGTGTGTGTGTGTCTGTGTGTGTGTGTGTGTGTGTGTGTTTGTCTCTGACAGTGTTGTTTGTTTGTGTGTGTGTGTGTGTGTGTGTGTTTGTCTCTGTCTCTGACAGTGTTGTGTGTGTGTGTGTGTGCGTGTGTGTGCGTGTGTTTGTCTCTGACAGTGTCGTGTGTGTGTGTGTGTGTGTTTGTCTCTGACAGTATTGTTTGTTTCTCTGACAGTGTTGTGTGTGTGTGTGTGTGTTTGTCTCTGACAGTGTTGTGTGTGTATGTGTGTGTGTTTGTCTCTGACAGTGTTGTGTGTGTGTGTGTGTTTGTTTCTCTGACAGTATTGTTTCTCTGACAGTGTCGTGTGTGTGTGTTTGTCTCTGACAGTGTTGTGTGTGTGTGTGTTTGTATCTGACAGTGTTGTGTGCGTGTTTGCCTCTGACAGTGTCTTTTGTGTGTGTGTGTGTTTGTCTCTGACAGTGTTGTTTGTTTCTCTGACAGTGTTGTTTGTTTCTCTGACAGTGTTTTGTGTGTGTTTGTTTCCCTGACAGTGTTGTGTGTGTGTTTGTTTCTGACAGTGTTGTTTGTTTCTCTGACAGTGTTGTGTGTGTGTGTGTGTTTGTCTCTGACAGTGTTGTGTGCGTGTGTTTGTCTCTGACAGTGTTGTGTCTGTGTGTGTTTGTCTCTGACAGTAGTGTGTGTGTGTGTGTTTGTCTCTGATAGTGTTGTGTGCGTGTGTTTGTCTCTGACAGTGTTGTGTATGTTTGTTTGCCTCTGACAGTGTCTTTTGTGTGTGTGTTTTTGTCTCTGACAGTGTTGTTTGTTTCTCTGACAGTGTTGTGTGTGTGTTTGTCTCTGACAGTTTTGTGTGTGTTTGTCTCTCAGTGTTGTGTGTGAGGAGGTTAGTAGATAGATATTCTCCATTTCATGTTTTCCCTGACTGCAAAATATGTGAGATAAATGTCTGTAGCGTTATAAAGGACGAGCGTGGGTGTAGGGTGTGGGTGTGGGGGTTCTTCTGCTAACCTTGTCTTTGTTTCAAAAAAATCCAGGCAAGTCGGAAGATGATGGTGTTTCTGGGTTTTTTTATTCCCCACCTCACCAGGTACAAACAGTGCCGATATTTACAAACCAAAAAAAATAAATAAAGTGAATGAACCAAAAAAAAAGCTCTATCTACAATTTTAAATAAACAAATGAAAAGAAAAACAAACAACCAAGAAAACAAGAAAAATGAGTTCTTCAATAACTCAGTTCGCAAAACCACAAATCAATCACTGTTACCTCCGCCGTAACCAGCCTCACATTCCCCGATTGGGGCCCAGGCAGCCTCTTTTATAATGGTAGCCCCTCCCACCACATAGTTCTCCGCATCAACAATTACGCGACATCCTCCTATATAATGCCGGTCATATGTACGCCCTGTTTCTCGCCGGAAGCGGACCGGTAAGTAGTGGCGGCGTATTTCCACCCACCCCGTAAGTTATCATCTTATCATCTGTGTGTATGGATACATTGTATTAGCGCTGCCAAGTGTGCACCCTTGGCTGTGCTATTGTCCGGTGAGGGGAAGAGGGATGTGTGTTTTGATATGTCCTGTTTAGCGCGAAGCAGAAGGGAATGGGGAAGATGCGTTGGCTGTGTTTGTGTGTGTGTGCGCTGCGTGTGTGCGCTGACCGCAGTCAGTGACGGCGCTGCTCCGTCACAGTGGGGGATTGCCACCCCCTCACCTCACCCTCTATTTGACCAAATCTTTTTCCTGTGATGGCAAAGCAGTGACATAAACATAACATATTTCTGAATATTACATTCCACTTCTGCCATATTTTGTACATCTGACACACTGGGCCTTTTAATATGAAACCTGATGGATGTTGTAAATAAATCACACCTTGTTTCCATGCTGTGTTTGAGCAGAATGTATGTCTAACTTCCAGACTGTGTTAAAGTATAAACTACTGTTAAATTGATTTGACATCATATTAACTGGAACTTTTTGTAAAGGATTTTTTGATATGTGTAATGTTTTGAAGAGACAGTCCTGACCCCATCATCACGACCACAGCCTCATGCATACAGAACACTGGTCCATATCCTCAGGCTGGATTAATCTGCCAGTGGGAACACCAGACTTCATATTGACACTGAAGCATTGAATGGAAATCTGTGGTTAATTGCTAATTTGCATTACTGGGTTTAATTGGGTCTGTGCATCCTGTGTAGCAACTTGATGACAAGTAATTGAGCACATCCTGCTTGACCACCTTCAATATCTTTATGCAGCTTTACTCTGGGCCAAAAAGATGATGGAAGAGAGCGGGATTGAGACTACACCCCCTGCCAGCCCTACACCTCCTCTGACTGCAGCTGCTGCAGTCAGCTCCCCACCAATGACCATAGGTAAGAGATCTGTGTGAGCAGAGCAACTTCCCTCTGCTGCAGCGAACTTAACCTCATAACGTGGGACTACATTCTCAGTACTTTCATTGGCAATGCATTAAAGGGCATCCTGACATCCCAGATTATGGAATAGGCTGCCAACTGCTGCCAACTACCAGTGACTAAATGGGAGTTCTGTGTGCTCTCTCTCTGGTCTTTGTCACTAGTATGACATCACTGTCAGTACTATGACATCACATGTAGTGAATGGGTTAACTTAACACTGAGCTCTTGACAGACTGAGGTGTCTGAGTGATCTTTGTGTTTCAGGTCTGTCCAGTCCTCTGTCCCTCCCGGGCACCAGCGCCATCTCCATTGGTAACCCCTCAGTCTCCACCACTCTCCCCCCTGGCCCCCCCCTCCCTGCTTTCAGCAGTCCTCTGTCTGCACCCTCCCAGTTTCCTCCTGCCTCCACACTCACCCCCCCCATTCACCAGCAGCTCCTCTCCCTTTCTTCCACCACCTTTTTGCCTCCTCTGGTCTCCCCCATCAGACCACCCCCACCCTCAACACCTGGTATGTCGGCCCCTCCAGTCGGCCCGCCGGTATCCAACTTCTCCATGAGTGCAGGATATGACATCACACGGGGTCATGCTGGTCGAACACCTCAGACCCCACTGATGCCAACATTTTCCAGTCCTACTGCCATGCCGGGTAAGACCCTCTTTACACCGACAACATGCTGAACTATACACACAACACCATCACTAAAGACATCCAAACTATGAAAGAACACATATGGAATTATGTGTTTAATACAAAATCACTGACATGAAATAAAAACCTCAGAATGTGTCAAAAACATGACATGAGATTTCAAAATGCTCCCATCATGTCTTCAGGTGTCGTGTCAAACCCCCTAGTTCAGCAGCCAGTCATGGCAGGAGGAATTGATACTGGATCCCCCATCACTTTCCCAGAGGAGCAGGAAGATCCCAGAGTGTCTGGAGACACCAACACTGGTGGAGGCATCTGGGGCTTTTTCAAGGTAACACTGCCCGATTAACATGTGGTGGTCTGACCAAACTGTAACACACAGGAATACACATGAAGGAGCAGGAGAGAACCTCACCTTACTGTAGCTTGAACCCCTTCACATAAACAATACATGCATTCAAACCCAGACACACAGTCCCAGCGTAGAATATTTAGAAGTCTGCCTCCAATAATGCCACTTCTCCTCGAAGTATGTGCAGTGTAGTCAACTCTAGCTTTTTCATCCAATCAAGCAATACAAAATGTAAAGTGCGTGTGTGTGTGCGTGCTCAGGGAGTAGCAGGTAACCATGTAGTAAAGACAGTCCTGGACAGAACCAAGCACTCTATGGAGTCCATGATCACCACTCTGGATCCCGGGATGGCTCCATACATCAGTAAGTGAACTACTCTCCTCTTGTCACAATGTTACCGTCAGGGAGTGGAAAAAGTTCAGACTTCCTCAATGAAACTGCTGCACTGTTTCCTTTCTAGAGTCAGGTGGGGACATTGACATCGTGGTGACCTCAGATAAGGAGTTGAACGTGGGGGCAGTCAGAGAGGCCTTTCAGGAGATATTTGGGATGGCTATGGTCACTGGAGAGCCTGGTCAGTCCAACATCGCCCCACAGCCGGTGGGCTACGCTGCCGGTGTCAAGGTCAGTTCACTGCTGCTTCTCCAGCAGTGCTGCATCTTTAAAAAAGTTTGAAAATATTCTACATCAACAGAGGACAGAACCATTTCAGTCAATACACAGTGTGTGTGCGCGCGCGTGTGCAGGGGGCTCAGGAGCGCATTGACAGCCTGCGTCGAGCCAGTGTGATCCATGAGAAGCAGCCAGTGGTCTCTTTGGAAAACTTCATTGCTGAGCTCTTTCCTGACAAGTAAGAAGACAGTACACACACACACATCTATGTACACCTGCACACCTGTCATACACACCCAGTGATGGTAAAATAATAACCCATATACAGCTGAATACAGCCCTGCAATAAACACAGTTGACTCTGGAACATGCTTGCTGGGCCTTACTGTGTGAAATTTGCATGTTCTCCCTGTGTCTGCATGGGTTCTCTCCGGGTACTTCGCAAGTTTCCACCCACAGTCCAAAGACATGAACCTTTAATTGGTGACTCTAAATGTGCCCTGTGATGAACTGGTGATTTGTCCAGGGTGTTCCCCGCCTCTCACCCAAAGTCATCTGGGTTAGGCTCCAGCCCCTCGTGGAACATTACTTTGTACAGAAGTTAAAGGATTTTGGACCTCACAGTAGTTATCCAGAAGGCATAGTTTAATAAATGATGTCTGTTCAGCAGCTCGTCTGAATGTATAGAGTCAGTCCAGTGTGTAAGTATGAATAAACTTAGAAGTATAGAAGCCATGAATGTTCAGAATCTACTTGTTGTCTCCAGGTGGTTTGACATTGGATGTTTGATCCTGGAGGATCCCGGTCGCAGCATCCGCATCGAGGTCTTCACTCAGGCAACCCCTCTGGCTCTAGACTTCGTCCAACAGGTACGACTCAGCAACACAATTAAACCACACAAGTGACACACTCACATGTATCGCAGAGCATCAGGACAACTGAATCTTTGAGTAAAAATGAGCACCATCACCCCTCTCTATGCCACTTTACTCCACCTTTCAGCATGGCAGCTATTAACACTTCAAACATGTTACATACTCTTCTCAAACAACTTTCAATCAAATACACATGCTTGTCTTCAAGCTTCCTCAATACTGTACACTCAGACCCTTTGTCTGTTGAGGGTGGTGGAGGGGCTAGCGTGTGTGGTGTTTTGAACAGGCACTGGCACTTTGCATCTTTATTCTTTTCATTTTTTTTAGTCAATGTTTTTGCAGTTTAGTTTATCACTGACCTAAAATATCAGTTTCAGCCTTTTAAACTTTATTCAGTATCATTCACATAGAAAACCTTCAGCAATTAATCACACTGTTCTGTAACCTTCCCATGTGCAGGCTCAATCACTGACCCCTCCTGACTACAGCCTGCGCTGGTCAGGTCTGATCGTTACAGTGGGTGAGGTCCTGGAGCGCAGCGTGCCTAACATCAACAGGACAGACTGGCATCAGGCCATGACGGGCATGACCCAACGCCAGATGATCCAGAGTGCTGCCAAAGCTCTGGCTGGAATCTACAAACAGCAGCTGCCACCCAGGACTGTGTGAGGCTGAATGCTTCCAGTTTCTGTCACATACTGGGACGTGGGACATGTTAGAGGCGAAACTAGCTAACTGGACAGCGAGGCTCCTCGTAGCTCCCCATCCATCCATCCATCCTCCACGTGTTTGTGAGGAATAGCCAAATATTTCCTGACATGTCAGCATGTCAGCAGGTTTTATAGAAGAATACTTTGTTGCCAACTCTGACTTCAAAGAGGACTTAAGCATTAACTGATCATCTCGTCACTCTCCTCGAAAGATTATTACACATCATGTATATTAATATAAGCAACCTTAACACACATGGTGGAAATATTTTGTTTACTGCTATTGCTTATGAATGCTAATGGTTATTGTAGAGATCATTGTATGGACTGTGTCCCAGTTGTATTCTATGGACCAAAGGTTGTCACAGATCCAAATTCTTATTTTCAAGAATAGATTTTTAAATCCAAAAAATTATAGATATGTAGACTGCATGTGACGTGGATCACCTGTGAAGGTTCTACTATAGACTGTAACAATGGAACTTCACAGTAATAGGAAATGATCTGACCCTACTGCACATTTCAAAGTCTGAAATAGCTGATAAGAAGTTTTCATTTTTTATGATTTCATTTTATGTACAGTTTTGTTTTTTGAGCTGTTGTTACAGCCACTGACCCACCGTCCACCCTTTTTAAAATAACATTAATAATGATAATTAATATTAATAAAACAGAAAAAAATGTCCCTGAACCGTGACCAGGCTCTGAGGCTAAACTGAGTAACTGGACCCTGCTGACCTGCTGCTCTTCCCTTCTTGAGCTTGCTAAAATTGTATAAGATTTTTTGATGAACTGTTAAACACAATCATTTAGGAACATGTTAGCATAATAATGAACTAATGAAGGAACTAAAACTAGATTTTGACACGGGGCCCACCTATTATACTATCCGTCTATGTCAGCATGAATATTCTAGTTACTGAATTTACCATAAATCAATTTCTGCACAGTAAACCTGTGTCCTTAGAGTGCGAGGGTCTCCCATAGAAGCTTTTATAAGCACTAAATCTATATGAAGCCACTGTGCTGAAAATGGTTTGTTTCAAAGCATTTGATCTGTGCTGACAACCTTTGATGTATTTGTATGAAAGAGATTCATCAGAATAGAAGTCTGTCTGCACACACAGCTTCTACAGTCACAGTGTGTAGCCTAAGTATAGTGCAGCGAGGTCTTGTTCGTGCTGACTGTTGGATTTTTGCTGCATTGAAGCAACACACTGCTCTCTCTACACACACTTCATTTTTCATTGTGAATGCACTAAATCCAGTATGTAGTGTGCAACCGGGACACAGCTAGAAGAGTGTGGTGGTTCAAATGATGTCGTCACTTTTTAGATTTATTGTAGTAGTTAAAACCATAGTTATCATGTTCACTGATTCTTGCTTGTTTTATTGTTTGTGCTACATTTTCCCATGAGTGATCGCAGCCTGTCAGGATGCTCAGATGAGCCGGTTGAAGGTGGAAAGAACATTCTCGGTGTACTTTGTACTTTGTGCCTTTTTACACAAAATAAATCACTTTTTCATGCCACTTTGTATCAATGTCACATTGTTTGTTTCACACTTTGTATTTTATTATTTAAGTACAATATTATGAATTATGTTTTTATTCTTTACTTTATTCCACCTGTGGAAGAGGACATTTACACACATAAAGAGAACTCCAATATGAAATATTCCAATATTCACTCACTTTGGACAATGCTTTGGTATTGCAGTAAATCAAAAAAATTATTAAATATTCTATAGCCCTATAGATTTTAGAGTACGTAGCAGAGATGAGTGCGATCTATCTATAAATGGTCAACCTGTTAAATGATCAGTATCTGTATGTGGGCATGACCAACTGGAAGTTAGTCAGTTCATTCTTGGAATAATATGCATTGATCAGATGTTGCTGTGATTATTGTATTTATTGTTCTAGAAAACGGATACTGACACATTTTACGCTTATAATAAACAGTACATGGTGATAGTTAGCTCAGTAGGTAGAGCCTCCACCCTGTGTACAAAAGGATCATTCCCACTCCCCACTTTCCTGTCAATCTTCACTTGTTTCAGACGAGTACTCGCTTGTCCACCAGTACAACTTTAATCTCAGGACTGTAAAAAGACATGACCAAAGGCTGACGCCTGAGGATCACATGTTAATGTGTGCCACACCACACTGTTACACTAAAGACAACATTTCTAAAACACGAGTGGTGTGTTATTGGTGGTATCACAGCCTTAGAAAGGTAAATATTATTCAGTATTCTTCTCTGCAGGCATCCAACTTATCAGCTGAGGTGTGGATGGGGACTGAGGGGATTCATGAAAAATAGGTCAACACACACACACACATACAGTTAGGCCCAGAAATATTTGGACAGTGACACAATGTTAATGATTTGGGCTCTGCATGCCACCACATTGGATTTTAAATTAAACAACTACAATGGAATTGAAGTGCAGACTTTAAGGTTTAATTCAAGGGGTTGAACAAAAATATATGAATATACATGTAGGAATTGTAGCTATTTATATACAAACACTCCTCATTCCGGGGCTCAAAATTAATTGGACAAATAAACATAACCCTAAGTAAAATGTTACTTTTCAATATTTTGTTGAGAATCCTTTGCAGGCAATGACTGCCTGAAGCCTGGAACCCATGGACATCACCAAACACTGGGGTTCCTCCTTTGTGATACTTTGCTAGGCCTTTACTGCAGCTGTCTTCAGTTGTTGCTTGCTTGTGGGTCTTTCTGCCTTAAGTTTTGTCTTGAGCAGGTGAAATGCATGCTCGATTGGGTTGAGATCTGATGATTGACTTGGCCATTGCAAAATACTCCACTTCTTTGTTTTCCAGTGTGTTTTGGATCATTGTCCATCTGTACTGTGAAGCGCCGTCCAATCAACTTTGCTGCATTTGGCTGAATCTGAGCAGAAAGTATATCCCTGTACACTTCAGAATTCATCCGGCTGCTTCTGTCTTTTGTCACATCATCAATAAACACAAGTGACACAGTGCTATTGTAAGCCATGCATGCCCATGCCATCACACTGCCTTCACCATGTTTTACAGAAGTGTGCTTTGGATCATGAGCTGTTCCAATTCTTCTCCAATCTTTCTTCTTCCCATCATTCTGGTACAGGTTGATCTCATCTGCCCAAAAAATGCTGTTCCAGAACTGGGCTCGCTTCTTCAGGTGTTTTTTGGCAAAGTCAATTCTCGCCTTTCTATTTTTGAGGCTGATTAATGGTTTGCACCTTGTGGTGAATCCTTTGTATTTACTCTCATGAAGTCTTCTCCTTATGGTAGACTTAGATACTGATACACCTACTTCCTGGAGAGTGTTCTTTACTTGAGTGGATGTTGTGAAGGGTTTTTTCTTCACCATGGATAGGATTCTGCGATCATCCACCACTGTTGTGTTCCATGGACGTCCAGGCCTTAGTGAGTTCCCAAGCTCACCAGTGCACTCTTTTTTTCTCAGAATGTACCAAACTGTTGATTTGGCCACTCCTAACATTTCTGCTATCTCTCTGATGGATTGCTTCTTTTTTTCAACCTCAGGATAGTCTGTTTCACCTCCATTGAGAGCTCCTTTGACCGCATGTTGTGTGTTCACAGCAACAGCTTCCAAATGCAAACTCCACACCTGGAATCAACTCTAGACCTTTTAACTGCTTAATTGATGACTGATTAATGAGGGAAGAGACTCCCATGGAGTCTTGTTTTGTTTTTGTTTTTTGCAGCCTTCTGAGTCAATTGTCCAATTACTTTTGGTCCCTTGGAAAAAAAAGGCGGCTACGTATTAAAGAGCTGTAATTCCTAAACCCTTGCACCAACTTGCAGGGGCGCCTCCAAAAAACCTTTCAACACCAAAACTAAAAGCCATCATTTTGGGATTTTATTATACTGTTGTTGTATACAGGCTACTGGAAAAAATCAGAAATACTTAATCCTTAAAAAGACACATACAGCTTAATTTAAAGGTGTACATTTATTGTAATCAAAACAATTGCAAGCAAGCAGCAAATGAGTACAGAAACACTCAACTTGAATTTCCCACCAGGGATCAATAGTCTCCTGTCCCCTATAGGTTCTAGGGAAGGGTTTCAGGCAAGGGTTGTGGCTGCTTGGGCTGCTCTGCTCTTGACTGGGAGATATCTATGATGAAACAAGAGGCAACATCAGTTATTCTGACATTAAAATAATAATAATGATAGTAATAATAATACTTAGCCCCTCTCCATAGTAATTATCAATTACAGCTATAATAATAGCCTATAGGCATTTCTATTCAGACTTATCAAACTGAACTACCAATAAACATGAATCAAAAAGCTTTAAGTGATTATGTCATGATTTGTAATTTAATGGAAACACACTATAAACATACATTCCTCCAGATGACGTTACTATCTGGCCCAGCCATCAAATTCATTATTAGGGCCACACAGTCATAAATTCACCTGTTGGTCCAGGAACAGGTTGAACACCTGCTTCCTGTCCCTGGTCTGCTGTTTGCTGAGGCTCTTCCTCATCACTGTGCTCTTTGACTGATGCTGGCTGTGCCTGTGTAACTTCATGCTGCTCTGTCTGTTCCTCTCCTCTATCCTGCTCTTTCTCCTCCTCACTAAGCCCCTGTTGCTCTCTCTCTCCCACTGTGCTCACTTTTTTCTTAAAATAAGAAGAGATTTCTGTGGACTTTCTCTTCATTGTCTGCAAACTGACATAACATATACAAGCAGCAGCTAACGTTAGTTACGTAACCCAGTTCCAAATGTCAAAAATAAGTCAAAAGGTTTCTGTAACAGGTGCTGTAAATGGCAGCATGTGGCATTTAAAAAGCACATGTCACGTCATACTCCCCCTCTTCTTTTACTAAAGAAATGTATGACTTGCTCACTCACTAGTAGTCTTCTCTGTCTTCTCTTATTTTGAAATCGGTGACCGGTCACGCACTGTCGTGCTCGTGCTAAGCCGTTACTGTCGGAGCGCTCAACAGCTGCCGGGGAGCTGCCTAAGTCCAAGAGTCCATTTCCCCGGATAAGATGGGTTTTATTCGTTATTTGCCACTATAAAGACGCTCTGACCTTCTCGAGCTTTTATTTTGGCATTTCCGGTTACCGTCATTTGAATTTGCATTTTAGCTAAATATTTAGTTTCACCCGAAACATTTAGCTTCAACATTTATATTTATATTTAATATTTAGATATATATTTAACATTTAGCTTCAACATTTATATTTAGGTTTATATTTAACATTTAGATTTATATTTAACATTTATATTTATATTTAGCATTTAGATTTTACATTTAACATTTGGATTTAAATATTTAAAATATCTCACACAAATAAGTTCACAATTATTGTTCTAAATGTGCAAAAAAGTGACTCAAATTCAAACCAGTTTTTTAAACATCGTTTTTAGCTAAATGTGACAAAATGTTGCTGTTATTTTCAGAGCGAGACGCTTTACAAACGGCACCCGATAGCCGTGCAGCTGAGAGTATGCACTTTAAGCCTATATTGATTATATAATTGTATCCTAAATATGTTTTCATAAACAGCTAAAATAACATAACTTGTGTCACTGTCAAAATATTTTTGGGCCTAACTGTATATACCTGTGACCCAAAACCTAGATCCACATCGACTGCTTTTGTCAAGGAACATGCTGACATATTCCACTGAGGTGGCAAATCTGTGCACAGTGTCTGTCCTCAACATATGAAATGTACAAGCTTTTTGCTGCAGTATTTGTTCCAGAGTTTCATTAAAGATGATAACTAACTTCCACATGGGTGTGTTTTGTATATTGATTACTGAGATTTGTTCTATAAAAAAGATTAAAAGAGAACATCAAAGTGCACATGTGGAACAAGTTGTATGAAGCATTCTGTGCCTCTTTAAGAAGCTGTGTAAACTACACGTTTGAATCTGTGTGTTTGGAGGTAGAAAGAAGAGTGTGTTACCAGACCTCTGTAACTCACTTCTCCATCTTGGCTACAGCACACAGGCTTCGACTAGCCTAACACACATTGCAGTGAAAGGCATGTGGAAATCTAGTCAATGGAATGGTTTGTTGTACGTTCTCTTTGTCACGTCCAGAAAAGGTGTTTAGTGGAAGTGATATAAAGCCTGGATATTAAACCAACAGTCCTCCTCAAGGTAATAACTGACAGCTCTTATATAAACACTGACAGCCAAGGGCAGCAGTGAGGATTAAAAACACATACAGCGGAGCTGGAGTGTGATGGATTTAAAAAAAAAATCAATGTGAAGGTCTTTACTGAGACTATATAACTTAGCCATGTGCTGCAGGCTGATTGCAGGCTGAGTACACAGGATGAGTCGTGAGGATGCCCTTTCCTTTATGTACAGTACATGTGCTCCATAATACAGTAGGTAATAATACTATGCTATTAATGCAGATAATACAATGAGAACTTCAGTGTCATGTTGGCCTTTAAAAGAACAGTGTGTCAGGTTTAGTGGCATCACCTTCTCCTTCTTAGCATGGAGGAGACATTACAGTGGCTGTGAAATGTCTGTATCTAGAATTAGTGTTTAGTTTACCTATTCTGGCCTGTTGTAGGACAATAGTGGTTCGACATGGTGGACTCTGTTTGTGGATATAATAGGCCCATTCTAACATAACAATCCTTACTTTCAGGTTATTATACACTAATGAAAACATAGTTGTGAATATTATATTCCATTTCTGACATATTCCCTAAATACAGCCCACTAAATCTGACACACTGGGTCTATAAGGTTGCAGCTGGAGGTGAACAGTTTTACAGATGTCTCTTTTATAATGGTGCTCTATGGAGAAAATGCTCCACATCAAATCTGAAGCTTGTTGAATCCCATGATTCATTCTCTGACATGCCCAGCTCTCAAAATGCTGACCCGGCGGTCTTATTTCACAGTTTCTGGGCTGGTTTATGAACACTTGGCATACAGAGATGGATATGCATACGCACTGAAAAGGTGAGTTTTCCTAATATGTCCCCTTTTATTCAGTTCAGTTCAATTGTATTTATATAGTGCCAAATCATAACTTCAGTTATCTCATGACACTTTTCATACAGAGCAGAGGTCCATTTCACAAAGCAGGTTTATTGAAAACTCAGAGTCTGTTAACCCTGGAATCACAGAAACTCAGAGTTTTCCGTTTCACAAAGGAGGGTCAGTCAAATTGAGAGAGAGGGTAACCTATGAAGGTAGATTAGTGCCATATATCTGAAGAAGAGCAGACTATGATTTGCACTTGTAAAACCCGTAATTCGCAACTTGTAAACGCGCATCTCAGAGTTTGTAAGTGTAACTTCAGATCCACACATCTGCAAAAAGCAAACTGCAAGCATATTTCACAACTTGTGAAAGCGCGTCTTCGAATTTGCACTTGTAACTTCAGATCTGCAAAGCTGCACAACATGATTTGCATGCGCAGGTTCCTATTTGCTCGCTCAGTTGCGTCATCCTTCTCTCGTGAATTTTGGCACGATTCTCTCGGATGGATTTGAAGGAAACGATTTGCGCGCAGAGACCAGGAATGCCTGTTTTACCACTCTTGTCCAAGAGGTGGCAGTGTGGTTATTGGATAATATATCAATAAACGGCTCCGTTTTTAATTTATTTTTTATTTTATTATTGCAATAAGACAGAGTATTACAATGACACGTGACAGGTAGAACAGAAATTGCTGATCATTACATCAAGATAAAGTCAGTAAAAAAAAAACAAGAGATAAAAAACATACATACACATACAAGAGGAATATATCTTAAAGAACATTTAGAAGCTTTGTGTTTTTCTTATTATGTACAAGTTTAAGAGATTTGAGAAAAGAGGAAATTTCTAAAATAAAAATATCAAAGAGAGGTTGATTCTCTTGCCATTTCTGTTTATGAATGAAAAATTTGGCTTGTAGAACATAAAAGTTAACTAAAAATTCAAATGATGAATCTGTAGAGTTCTCATAATAAAAGAAGATGTCTTTGAGAGTGAAGACATAATGGCCCTGTTGTGCAAAAAGGTGAAAACTAAGGTCTATTAGAAATTTCTTAACAGTATTGCACTCAAAAAATAAATGTACAAGTGTTTCATCTTCCTTATTACAAAAAGAGCAATGTAAATCTAGGTCTATGTCAGTATATTTTGAAATATTAACATTTGTAGGGTAAATCTTGTGGAGAATCTTAAAATGGACTTAATAAACGGCTCAGTGGTGGTGGTGGGTGGCTGGCCATGACTCTTGGTCTACGACACGGCGCCATGAGAACATGGAGAGAAGTGTTCAACAACGTGTAAGTAACATTATGGTTTACACGTTGTTGAACACTTCTCTCCATGTTCTCGTGGCGCCGTGTGTCGCAGACCATGATTCATGGACAGCCGTTTATTGAGATAATCCCTGACTTTTGCATGGCCAATAACCACACTGCCACCTCTTGGACAAGAGTGGTAAAACAGGCATTCCTGGTCTCTGCGCGCAAATCGTTTCCTTGAAATCCATCCGAGAGAATCGTGCCAAAATTCACGAGAGAAGGATGACGCAACTGAGCGAGCAAATAGGAACCTGCGCATGCAAATCATGTTGTGCAGCTTTGCAGATCTGAAGTTACAAGTGCAAATTCGAAGACGCGCTTTCACAAGTTGTGAAATATGCTTGCAGTTTGCTTTTTGCAGATGTGTGGATCTGAAGTTACACTTACAAACTCTGAGATGCGCGTTTACAAGTTGTGAATTACGGGTTTTACAAGTGCAAATCATAGTCTGCTCTTCTTCAGATATATGGCACTAATCTACCTTCATAGTAACCTAACCTCAAGCTCAGTTGCCATAGTTACAGACTTCGTGAAATCTAACCTGGTTGGGACCAGGTTTTCCTGAAGAAACCCTGAGTTTCTCTCTGTCTCCGCCCACTTTCAGAGCGACATACTTAATTTGATTTCCTCATTCCTGCGCTGTCAGAACGTCCTCTAGTTCCAGAAGGCAACGTTTGGTATCAACTTTTTGAACATGGTGTGTCCTTTTGATCACGATCCTGTGGACGAAGGTGCAGCAATCCTGCGCAGGGAATTACATATCTGTCGGCAGAAAGTACTCAGACCACGCATAGATATTTCAGCCCTCCCGGACAATTTTCTTTTTGAGCGGTACCGTTTTACTTCACAGTCTATAATTTACATACACAACCTCATCCGTCCGCACATTTCAAACATCACGAGTCGCAGTAATGCGCTCACATCGCAGCAGATTTTGTGTGTGGCGCTGCGTTTTTTTGCCAATGGCAGTTTTTTGTATAACATCGGAGATGCTGAGCACTTGAGTAAGGCAACTGTATGCAGGGTCATCAGAAGAGTCTGCCTCGCCCTGAAAAGACTTTTACCTATATTTGTTGTCTTCCCTGGGCACAAACCTGTCAGGGCCATTAAGGAAGAGTTCCACAGGATCACAGGTGAAGGATGTAGAGATCTGTTGAATTCCTTTAATAT
The DNA here is from genome assembly GCA_004119915.2 of Collichthys lucidus. Classification (NCBI taxonomy): domain Eukaryota; kingdom Metazoa; phylum Chordata; class Actinopteri; family Sciaenidae; genus Collichthys; species Collichthys lucidus. The sequence goes on along the minus strand of CM014093.1, from coordinate 1,272,371 downwards.
CAGGCTGTATTATGACATTGTGCTGCCACCTCAGACTTGAATTAGTAATTTTTATTATTTTTATTTGTTTTAGGATTTCCCAATGTGATTGGCTGCATAGATGGTACGCACATTCCCATCACGGCTCCCTCACATAATGAGGCTGATTATGTGAATAGGAAGTCCATTCACAGCATTAATTTGCAGGTACATGTAGACTAAGAAGTTTCACTGTGTTAAGCACTTCCTCATAATTTAACTAATATCTGTCATTCTCTGCACCGTCAAGATCATGTGATGCTGCACACATAATCTCTAATGTGGAGGCCAAGTGGCCTGGGTCTGTTCATGACTCAAGGATATACCGCGAGTCAAACCTGAGTGCCAGGCTGCAGCACGGTGAGAAACCTGAAGATTTGCAGTAAAATTTTCTTGTCTCCCCCCTTTACAACACCCCATGCATCCTCTCGACATTACAGGAGAGTTTGACGGCCTTCTGCTGGGTGACAGGGGTTACCCCTGCCAACCAAGACTGCTGACCCCTTACCCGGACCCTGAGCCAGGCCTCCAACAAAACTTCAACCGTGCTCACAGCAGGACGAGAGCCCGGGTGGAGATGACCATAGGCCTGCTGAAAGCCTGTTTCCAGGGCCTACGTCACCTCAGGGTGACCCCTGAGAGGGCCTGCGATATTATTGTGGCATGTGTTGTTCCTTTAAAATATCACCACTATAAGAGGAGAGCAACACCCCGCCCTACAGATTGATGACCCCGATGAAGACCCCGTCCACCTGCCAGCTATGCAGGATGGCCGAGCGGTCAGAGACACGATTTGTACTAATCACTTTTGAGTGTAAAGCACCACCACAAATAAAAACATGAGGCACATTTCAGTTGGTCTTCTTTATTTCCTACAAATACAAAAGCTAGTTTAGTTAATGTTCCAATAGTTAACATTGACATAATTGACATGTGACCATGCACCCACCTTTAATTTATGTTCCAGTATTTGGATTTCCAAATCTGCTTTTTTAATCTGGCGGTCAAGGTATAGCATTTCTTTATCGGTCTTCTGGATTTTTTTTTTTGGAGGTGAATTTCATAAATTTATATAATACATAAAGAGGACATAAAATTAACCTGTTGCACATGAATTCCACACAATAAATCTCTGGAGTTTCATGAACAGCTGTCTCACTGTGTCAATCTCTGCAGTTGAGGTCAGGGGAGTCTCCTGCTGCTGCCCAGCTACACTCTGAGCAAAGGATGAGAATGTGTTAATACTTCAGTGTCACTCTGTACTCCACCACAGTGGTTAGAAGTGTCAATGGGAAGAGAAATCTTGGTAACATAAAGACTCTACCTCAATAGGCCTTCCAGGATCCTCCTCTGTGAAGGCAGCAGACATTGTTTCCTCCTCATTGTCTTCGTCCTGGATGAGTGATTTTTTTTTACTATACTTAAACTACCATTCAGCAAAATCTTCGGAGTGTTGCCTACTTACAGTTGCAGGGTCTGCTGTGGCGTGAGGGGGCTCCACCAGGCAGATGGCACCATCAGAATCTGTTGGGATAAAATGAAAGACATGACAGGGAAAGAAATATTTGTGTGAATAGGCACCCAAAAGAGGAGTATATAGGCAGAGAAATATTACATTTTATGTAGGCACTTGTGTCTTGAGGTGGGGGCTCAGAATGAGCTCCCACCAGGGATTCTCCCTGCCACTGGCCTTCCCACATTCTGGCTCAGGGCCAGCTCCTCTGCCTCCGTTAGAGGTGGGGCTGCTGGGCCACCACCTGTTTTTCGGGCATCTGCCCTCTTTCTGTTGGCTGAGTAAAAATCTGGGTTAGTTTATTAGGCCTCATTGTTTAATACAATATAAAGAAGACATTTTTGAGTGTTAAAAGAGCATTATGGAAGGGATCAAAGAAGTTCAGAGTCAAGTCATGCAGATGTCTGACCTGTTTGAACAATGTTTTTATATTTCATCTTAAGTTGCTGCCAAGTGTGCTTCTCCCCCGCCGGATTGCACCTACATGAAATAAATTAATAGGCTCCATTCATGCAATTTGCCCTTCAATAGTTATTGCAGAATATTACATTTAAACTTACGCATTGACCCGAGCAGCAATGCTCTCCCATGCCCTCTCCCTAGCAGCCGCTGCAGTGTTGCACTTCTTTCTAAAGACATGCTCATATTCTTCTTATGCAATCATTAATATTTCCAATTCTATTGGGGTGAAAAATGCTGCCCTCTTTCTGTCAGTTTCCATGTTCAATCATCGAATCTGGGCTCCATTGATGCTGGCTTTATATGTCTGTGGAGCTTATGTTTAACTCCAGGTTAAACTACTGAGTTGATTAAACTAACTCAAATCAGCTGTTGTGAAACCGAAAACTCAGAGTTTCCTATCTCAGAGTAGATCAACTCAGAGTTCAGTATTGGACTCAGAGTTTGTTGAACCTGCTTTGTGAAACAGACCCCAGCACTCCAACTATAACTAAAAACTCTGCTACACTCACTGGGAAAAACACTAAACTAGAAAGAAAATCGCTTCACCAAAATGGGAAGGAAAATTAAGATCAAACAAAAAACTCACTCAAAATGAGGAGGAAACAGAACTATTTATAGCTATGACCTAATCTCCTAAACTGGCTAAAAAACAAAAACGATCCTGAAGGATGAAAAACTTAATCAAAAGAAAAGACAATCAAACAGAAAGCAATCCCGTAGGATGAAAACAGGCTACAAAATACTATCTACTTTGAAACTTAAGGCTATGAAACTTACTAGACAAGAACGTGAATCAGGCTTGGAAACAAGGTACAGCTTGGGTGCGACGAACAAAGACACTTCGGCACGGGACAAGGGGAAACACAGACTATATATACACATATGAGGGAAATGGGGAACAGGTGGAAACAATCAGGGCGGATGACAGACTGGTGACACGTGACGAAGGGCAAGTGACCTGAAACGAGAGGTGAGTTAACTTTCAAAATAAAACAGGAAATAACAAGACATAACAAAAACCCAGCTTGACATCACCACGGTGTGACAAAAGTCCACAAAGGTGCACAGGTGCTGGCCACAGTGTTCATGCAGCCTTACTATTTACACAACTGAAACCTAAAGAATGTTTGCTTTTCTACAGTTCAGTCAGCATGTAGTGTAGATTCATCTCAGCAAGCTCAACAGGCTTTGGTCGTTTCCTTGTCTACCATGTCCTTGTCATAACTGATATACTTATTGTATGTAAAAAGGCCTTACAGCTGAGCCTGATGGGAATGTCTTTATGAATATATATTGAAAAGATGATCTGATGAGGAAAAGTCATTCATTCTGTGGGCACCATGCACCTCTGTACCACATTTCATCTGTAGAATAGTTGTTGAGATGTTATATTCAAATATTACGTCATGGTGAAACTAAATACCTACTTTTACTACCTTAAATAAAGTCATTAAGATTCATCCTCTAGAGACCATGAAGATCTGTACAATGTGTGCACCAACCAAGAACAAACAGACAAACCAACATTGCCAAGCTAGCATGGTCAAAGTCCCGACGATTTAAAAAGAAAAGAAATGATCATAAACAGTATCATCAGCTTACAGAGTAGAAATTAGAGCATTTGATATGAATGCAGTACCATGGCCTCAAAGAATCTGAATAGTCTCTGGATGATGCTCTTCTATGGTTGTGCTATCTTTGAAAGATTTGTGCATTACACTTAAACAGCCCTTTCAATGGTCTTCAAACATTAAACATCATGACTCTTGACAACACTGGTTGCAAAATCAGCTGAGGTGTTAGTTTGTAAGCAGTGCCTTGTTCTCTCACATTATTCAAACCCTTTACAAGCAGTCTGAAAATAACTTTAAAATCAATGTTATATTATGAATCATGTAGTATAACTGGATTTGTTTCCATTACTATCCTAATATGTCTTCAGGTGAAACATTAACATTAGATTAAACTAAAACAAACATAAATTACCTTCTGTTTACAGTCAGAGACTGTGTGTTCTTTTTACTGCTGTTGTCAGAGGCTCATTACCGGAAGCAGACTCAGTATATTGAACTTTACATGTACATTCATATGTTCATTGTACATTTGTTGGCTGTATGTATCGAATGGCACTTCTGCATAAATGTTAATAACATTTACAGGGACAAATCTGTTCTCAGAGTAGTCAGAAGGCCACATTAATTCATAAATGACATATGTTGCACTGGTTTAAACAATGTGCTGAATCTACAAAGGTGATTGTGCCTAAAAGATGACTGAAAACGTCATGCTGACATTTCCTCTGCACAGACAACACATGGAAAGGGTTCCTCCAGAAAACTAGAGAGCAAAGAATATAATCATTATTTAAAGTGCCTCAAAATGTATGGTGTAGTATCTGGCCAGAACAAAACTGTTCAGCAGCCGGAGGGTTGAAGGAGGAAGCACAAGAGTGGACACTGGTAAGCTCTCTTAAATGTTGTGGAAAACAAGGTGAATGTAAGTCAACAGATATATCTATGGCAGGTAGAGTCACAATAAATGGCTTATAAAAATGATACAATATTTCGTCTACACTTTAAATAAAGCAGTGATTTCCTGGCAGATCAGTGACTGTCTTGCTGATAAAGGTTCCATGGTTACAGTCCACTGCATCTTTAGGCTCATTTTTAACACATTTGCATGCATGTCACATTCGCCCTTTGGTTAGGTGTATTCTCATAAATGCTGTGCATCCACAAGATGCAATTAAACCCATGGACAGTGGGGTCAGTCTATTAGGATATGAAGGAAGGTCAGCAGACTCTGAACAAACCACAACTAAAAGAGTGGAAAGTTTGGCAGTGAAACAGATAAAGCTTGACACTGTACCAGTTTTACAATTGCAATCTCGACATTAAAGCTTCTGGAACTGTGACTTTAAATACCTATGATATATCTTTAGAAATGAATGCTCTAAAATGCTCAGAACTGTCAGAAAACCTAGTTTGTAAACAACTAAGTTTGCTGTTTAGACCATATATCAAGGATGTGGAGCCTTGGCCAATAACAGTAACAAAAACAGAAAGCAGCAGAAAGAATATAATTTTAAGTGTACACTGTATTAAGTTTATTTTCACTGCTTTACTTGTTTACTCTACTCTCTTATTAAAGCTACCAGACCAGGGGCCTCATGTACAAAGCTTGTGTACTCACAAAAAAGTGGCGTACGTCCTTTTCCACGCTCACATTCAGATGTATCAAACGTGAAATGATCGTAGAAATGTGCGTGCCCCACGCCAATTTCATAGCTGGCGTACGCACGTTTCTACAGCTATTGTTCCTTTGGCGACACTTAGAGGTGACGCTGGGAAACTGTTAATAATGTGAAAACAAGTAGTCATTACATTGGCAGTGTTAGCGTTGTTAGAGGACCTTGCAAACGTGAGCGATTTAAGGAATGCAAGGATTTACTTGCAAACAATGATAATTAGCTCATAAGACGATTTCGGTTACCAAGGCCAGTGTTACTGGAGCTGTGTGCAGAGCTGCGGCCGGCCCGAGAGCGCAACGGGGGCCGGCGGGCCGCCTGCCTGACTACCAGGGGCGTCACAGCGCTTTAAAAAGTGGGGGTGTTCTAGGGGTGGCACATGAGCGAAATTATCTGCATTGATTATCGGGAAAATTAACCATATATATGTATAACTAGAAATAATTAAAATTCTCTGACCACTCAATCAACTTTGGCAAGTTATGGCTAACAGCTGAAGGCCTGTTGCCAGCCTGGCAACAAAAAGTGGAAGAAACATTTACTTGCTACTTGCTTACTTGCTATCACTGGTGATGGTAGCAAGCTAACATAAATAATGTTAGCTTGATGTTTCCCTCCTCTCTTCCTTTTAGACATGGTCTGATCATCAAACTTAGAAGTAGATGTCTGCAAATTAGCAAACTTTCTGTCAGTTACCATTAACTTGACTCGATGCTAAGTTTGTTTGCCACCTGGCTTGGTTAATATTGACTTAAATGTCACAAAGCAAGACATAGTTTTGTACATAGTTAGTTACCGACAAAATTCTCTGACCACTCAATCAACTTTGGCAAGTTATGGCTAACAGCTGAAGGCCTGTTGCCAGCCTGGCAACAAAAAGTGGAAGAAACATTTACTTGCTACTTGCTTACTTGCTATCACTGGTGATGGTAGCAAGCTAACATAAATAATGTTAGCTTGATGTTTCCCTCCTCTCTTCCTTTTAGACATGGTCTGATCATCAAACTTAGAAGTAGATGTCTGCAAATTAGCAAACTTTCTGTCAGTTACCATTAACTTGACTCGATGCTAAGTTTGTTTGCCACCTGGCTTGGTTAATATTGACTTAAATGTCACAAAGCAAGACATAGTTTTGTACATAGTTAGTTACCGACAAAATTCCTCATTACTTACTGGTCAGCGCCAGTCCTGGCCACATTTGCCCCCACCCCCCGCGACAACGATTTTCTTGTGCGCCCTCACGGCCGCCCGTGCACCCCTGGATGCGCCGTGTGCCCTGATCAGTCTGTTCGGCGCCCCCCTTGGCCTCGTCAACCGCTCGCTCCGCTAACTTGATGAGTGGTATCGAAAATTCGCGAGGTTTTTTTCATTTTCGGGCGCTCGTGCGCCCCCCACGGAGACGGCGCCCTGGGGGGCCGCTCACATTGCCCATAGCTATTAACGGCCCTGGTTACAGCCTCTGCTTGCTGTCTACTTCGTAATAAAGAAATGCAGATAGAGCTCTGAAAAAATGTTTATTTTTTTATTTTTTGCGCGGCGGACCTGGTGGGTTTGGTCAAATGGCTGTGATTGGCTGGATGGCCGGATGGATCTAACTGGACCAATGGGTTTTCATGTAGCCTATGGAGAACTGATGTGCGCTCCGTTTCAGTATGCTGGTGGACCGTGAGGACGGGTAAATGGTTTAAATCTCAGAAAAAGTGGGGGGGATGAAATCGTCTTTTTGTAAAAGTGGGGGTGTCGCATCCCCCCCATCCCCCACGGGTGCGACGCCCGTGCTGACTACGCTGGGGTTCCTGGCAACTGGGGCATTCCAGCGGGAGCTGGCCGATCGGTCAGGAGTGTGCCAGTCAACCCTGAGTCGAGCCATGCCAGCTGTGTGGGACGGAATCATCCGAATGTCTTCCTGGTACATCAGATTCCCGTACAATGCTGTTGAACAGGCCGGCATTAAAGCGCAATTTGCAGCGAAAGCCGGTTTATCAGAGCTATTGACTGCACACACATTGCTATAAAAGCGCCATCACAGGATGAATTTGTTTATGTAATGTTGTGGTGGTTCAAACCACCCCGAATTCTGTAGACCTGATGTAGAGAAAAGAGATGTTGAATTTAAAGAAGACAAAGACAAGTATCCTATTTCACCTCGGCCGAGGGGAGAACCCAGCTCTCAGTTCTAACAGACCCCGCGATCTGCACACCACCACGCCCTGCTGAGTTCTGCCGCTCTCTGGCTCCAGCAAGTTTTATTACTTCAGACAAGCAGTTACATATTTGTTATTATCTTCATATGGGTTTATCTGCTGGGCGCATCCTCCGCCCGGGTGTGTGTGTGTGTGCTCCTTTCCCAGGCCTTCCTGACCTTGGCCTAAATTCAGACGCTCTGCAACAGTTTTTAATTGGGCACACACGCACACACAGAGATCCGGCCCAGGTTTGCCTCCAGACAAACTGCAAAAACACTCACAACATTCTTAAAAGCAATAGTTCAACATAATCACACAGTTTAATATATTTAAATGATTATTAGGCACTTCAGGTAATATAATCCACAATTCCCCCTTTTGATCTCTACTCAGAGATCAATAAATTCACACACTTGTAATGCAAACACTGGGCTCCCAAGAAAATCAAATCAAACTCCTACATCCTCATATCTATCATCCTCGTCCTCCTCTCCTGGTGGGACCTGCAATAGAGGGAACATCTGTGCCCTATCGTGTTGAGGAGGTGCGATGACGGTGGTTATTAAGTTGCAATTTTGGAAGGGGAGCTCACAGTGAAACCAAAGAATAACAGACACTATTCAAATTGAAAGCATAGTCAAAACCAACAACAACAAGGAGGGGAAAATGAGGAACATTTCGAAACTTCACACTTTATATAATTAGGTAAAAATAATATGCAAGCAAAACCTTCTGGTTGATAAGTCCTGTTTTTCTTTCCTTTGTATCCTAAGCGGTACCACCCCTAGGAGAGTTTTTAACCATAGTGGCTATATCAACACAACTCAGTAGCAATCTGCAACATTGAACAATGATTAAAATATGTGATGAGATAAAAAGTATATTATGATAAGTAACTTAAATCCTTACGCCTGGCGTATCTCCTCAGATGTTGGTTTGTCCTGAGCAGATAAGATAACACAGGACACAAATGTCCTGCACCTTCTCATAATCATATATCTGTGTTCTGAGCATCACATGAACGTAATATTGTCTATGTGTACTCCATGAGCCTGCATGGTGTGTCTGTGTGTGCTCGACTCCTTAGTCTTGGTCAAGGCCATATGCGTCACGCAGAACACCACATATCCTCTCCTCTGGGGATATCAAATCCCCACCAATAGTTCAACACCACAGCAATGCAAGTAAGGGCGAAAACCCACTTGGGGAAAAAATTCCCTTACGACCGGGTGATCACACAATGGCCTGCATTGGTGGTTACATTATACTGATTATATGTCGAATAAGACAAAACTAAAATTATGTGTCAAACAAAGTCCAAAAAACAAAATCACAATAGTATGAGTATAAAACAATAACAAACAAAATAAAACAATCCTGATAAAACAAGAAACCAAAGTCATGTTGTAATAGTAATAAATCAAAATCATGTATAGCAATAAAACAAAATCAACGAATCAAAGTCATGTAATAATAAACCAAAATCTAAGAATCAAAGTCATGTAATAATAAACCAAAATCTAAGAATCAAAGTCATGTAATAATAAACCAAAATCTGTGTGTGTTTTAAATCATGCTTACTGTGTTCAAATGCAGAAAAAACTCATCTTGAGATTAAAAATGACTTCAACATAACTCAGTGTAATTTAAAGTCTGACAATGATCACCTTAAGACAGAACAGTCACTCACAGTCACTTAATTGTCTATTAATCGCTGAAATCAAGACATTGCAAAATCTTCGACCCATGTACATTATGTACAGTAGAGGGTCACCACCATGGAGAGGTTACTAGCACATACGATGCATGGTGGCATGGAATCCATCTTTGTAGAAGACTTCCATGAACAGTCGCTATCCATCAGTTGCATATCATCATAACATAATTGTAACTTTAACCTTTTAAACATTTATTACATTACTGTGAAAACCATCATTGAAAATAGATTTTTAAAAGTGATTCATAAAATGGAAATTTCTAAATGATTGAAAATCACATCTTTTAGAATACCAACCTACCAGTAAAGCCAGAATCATCACATAAATTTAACCTAAAATAGAACACACAGGTAACAGAAAACTGATTTAATCCCCTCAATGGCTGTTGGGTGAAACACCACAGCTCCAGAGGTTCAGTCGAAGGTACAGCAGAATGTTACCATTCAGCACTGTCTTAATCAGAGCTTTGTCATGCGTCGTCCATTTGCCTTGAGAGAAAGTTAGGGGGTGAACAATATAACAGTCATCACATCTGTCAATTGGACAGTCAAACATAACAGGGTTAACAGTTTGGTTAGTTTGGTTAATAGGCAGTTTGGTTAAAGCGCAGGAAATAGAAGTTCTGGTTGTCCCCAACACCTGGTTCTACCTGGGAGACATTTTTAGATATTTGATTCATACAAAATTTTCTTCATTAAAAGGATGAATTGGTTCCTTGGTTTTGTGAGCCGTTCAGACACCTGTAATGATAAAATTCAAAACGTCAGTTAATCTTTTTACATATTCAGCCATGAATTCCTCCATCCAAAGCAGTTTCTCTTTGGCTTGATCAACATCAGCAGGTGAATCACCAGTTTCCTTTCCCTACTTTTTGGATAAATGCTGATCCATTATCATAGCTCATTTCTGATGGTATGCCAAATTGTGGAATTATTTCTCTTTTTTACATTACTCTGAGCACAAATTTCACACTGTTCCAACACTTCATCAACCATTGATTGCAAATATGGTGACCAATATCCTTGCTGTCTTATTATCCTAATTACTTCCCCCTTCGCACAGTGATCAACACTGTGCGCTTCAGAAATCAACATAGTCAACAACGCTACTGGTGCAACCAACAAACCCTCATGAGATTGCCACAGCCCTCTTTCATCCTTCGTTGCCCCCCTTTGCTGCCAGACGCCGTGTTCACTCAGTCCTGCATTTTGTTGCATTAGAATAATGTCTTCTGGAGTTACAATTGGTTCTAACGATACCAACGGTGTCATAACGGGAATTTCACTTTTTGCTGCTAGCTTGCTGCCTCATCTGCTGCGTTGTTACCTCATAGGAAGGCAGCAACAGGCCTCTCAGACCCTGGCCACCACAGTGTTAAGATATGGTGGCACCTAGTCAAAGACAAATAATTAATACTGCCGAGGACCACAGGGCTTTACACATGACATTGAGTAACCTAAGGACAGAAAATATAACACATACTGTAAACACCGCGCTTGGGTCATCACAAATTTGCTTCAATCAAGTAGCTCGGCTGTCTTCTGTTTTTCTTTGCTTCTGGAATTTGGGCTCAAATGCATATTTCCCATTTTCCCAACTCCTTAAGCACCGGATTTGTGATTTCCGATAGCCAGTAGGCAGTTACTGCCTCTGCTTGAACATTCATTTGGAAATTTACACCCGAATTATCAATGTAAACACCTTGTGGAGAGCACCAAATCTTTATTTTTAGTTGACACAATGCATCTCTCCCTAGCAAATTTACAGGTGTGTGTTCAGATACTAGGATTGGCAGAATGGTTTTGTCATTACCAATTGACAGTTGACCTGCCTTCTATTTGCACCTCTAACATTGGCTCTACATTAGCTGCTGTTGTCATTACGGCTAATTGGCCCTCCCCAATAGGATTCTCTGGGCATCCCTAGTACACATGTTTAGGCCCACCCCCGGGATTGGCCGCACTGACGTTCCCGCTTTGAGTGGGCTGACCCTCAGACCCCCGTCCTTCTTCCTGTTGAGCCGGCCATGGATTTTTAGGACAGTCTCGACGGTCATGTCTAGGTTGGTTACATCCCCAACACCGGTTATGTTGTCCAACCTGATTGCCCCTCTGGGCTGTTGCTTTCTTCCCTCTTCCTCTTGGTTGCTGTGTGCGAACATTAACAACAGGAGGAGCTTGTGGGGGTGGGGCAGGAAATTGGTGGTGGATCGGAGGAATAGACGGCACAGCGACAGCAGGGGCAACAATTGCTCCACTGTGTGCTTCTTCATCATCATTCAATACGGGAGCCTGAACCTTTTTCTTGCTCTTATTTGTCAGTTCAGTTAGTTGAAGTTGTGAGACTTTACTTTGAACAGCTCTCTCTTGTTCACGCAACTTCTGCTCTTCTTTCCTGTGTCTGTCTACTGGATGTATCACATGGTCACAAAATTCTCTGTGACTTTTTGATGCCAACCCCACCACATCTTCAAGTCTACTTTTCACCGGGCTGTGCATGGCCTCTATGATGGAGTAATGTAAGCAGCTGGGTTCTCAGTGGTTCACCCTTTAGTGCTTTAGGGTCAACCTGAACAGGATACTTCTTTCGCAAAGATGTCCTGAGAGATGTCAATCATCCATGCATTTCCACGCAAAATATTTTCCATAGCAGGTATTCCCATTGTGCGTGCCCACGCTGCTTTAATGTCCCCGATGCCGAGTATTTTGCCCATAGTCTCTTCCTCAAAAACTTTAATCCACTTACTGGCTCCCTCGTGCATATCAGGAAGTCTAGAGGTCAGCCCCGCAAAGTCAGGAGTTTGCCATGGAATATATCGGCTCTGCTTCCCCTTAATCAAAATTGATATTGGATTGGGTCAGTGTATTTTTGTGTTGGTTTTATAGCAGGTCTAAGTCTAAAGTCATAATTGCCTTTCTCTATGTTTGGCCTCACTGCATCCCTTTCCTTAGGCTTAGCTGCAGGTTAGCTTCCCTCTGTTCTATTTCCTGTCTCTCCCTTGACGGGCCTGCCTGTTCCTCAAACACTAGTCTTTCGCCTAACTCATGCACATCTGCCTCACCTGATCCTCCCCCCAAACAGGAATTATAATTACTGTCTATCTCTTTTCTGCATGCTGGGTGTTTAACGCCCAGGATCATCACTGGACTAAAACTCATTTTGCAATTACAATTACACTGGCTGATAAGACTTATCAATTGATTGTAGGTTAAAAAATTAATAAACGCAACCTAGAAGTAAACCTCTATTTTTACTCTTTATTATGACTACTAGTACTGGTTGTAATGTGTTTATTAAATGTTTTCTTAAACAAGAAACCTGTCAGAGAATATATGCAGCTTCACTATAACTTTTAGACTTTAGCAGCAGAATTCAATAAAATTGTTATTTAAGAACACAGCACCATTAGGCAACAAAGTTTAACCACACAATAACAGTTGCACTGCTTACAAATTGCAACTTGATCAAAAATTCACTTTACCAAAACGCAAAATCATTTAAAAACAAGAGAAAACATTCAACATTAACTTCAGCTCTATGCTTAAGGGGAGAGAAAGGAAAAAGAGATCACTGCAGCTCACACACGACGGGCGGGGCTGTCTAAAACCGACTAGGAGTGCGGAAGGAGGGGGAATGACATCACACAGCACTCTGCAGCCCGATAAACAACTTCAATATCACAACAGTATGTAGAAACACTAACATCGACAGCTCGCCAAAAAATCAGTTAACCACCACACACGGCCTATCACTAGACCTGTCTCTCTCTCCCTGTCCTCTCTGTCCTTCAACAAGGCACAGAGAGGCTCTTACTAGACTAAACAGCACGATGACGACTAAAGAACAATCAGCACAGATCAGAACAAACAGAAAGTGCTCAACATATTAACTTATTTTAACAGAAATGTCTGCAAAGCAACACTGAATAGAAAAGCAATAATTTACATGAACATCAGAATGACAAACTCAGCCTATTGAAATTTTTACTCAACTCGTCCTGCGCCAGAGGTCACACCCCCAGCTAAGTGAATTTGATTCAGATTTTAACGCTTCATTCAAAACATCAATGCACATTTGAATTTTTGCACACTCTCACAGCTTCTCAATCACTCGCAGCGGCCGCTCACTCACACACACAACTTTTAATCTCTTTCATGCGTCTCTGTTCTCAGACAACCATCATACACACTTGGCGCCCATGCACACTGTATACTCACTGTATATTTTTACTTTATAAAAGATTTTTTATGATAATATTTTATAATTTTTATGGGAGTTACTAAATTTATTCTGCCTGTACCCACAGTCAATTTATTACGAATTATAATCTGGTTTTACTATAACTCCTCTTCTGCTCTGTCCTTATCTCTTCCTGCCTGCTTGGCCTCCCCCCACAACAGCTTGCCTAGCGGTCCCTTATCACTCTCTGTCTCTCCCTTCTCACATCCATTTTGTCAGAGTCTCTGTCTTCAAACTGCCAAACTTTATCAATTTACCACTATCGGATAAGAGTGCTATAGAGTTTCTGAATAAAAGTACTATTGTTCTTTTGTTCGTACTATTCACAACACAAATAAATTCTTAATCTAGATTCCAGTGAGCCTACTTCAACTGACCACTGCTTTACGTTGTCACCGACCGGTTTCGGGCAGTGTCGTTGCTTCAACTCACTTTCCTCTAGCAGTCATACACATTCACATTCATGCTTTACCCCAAATTTGTCTTCTTCCTGTGTGTGCGTTTATTGACTGGTTTTATAAGCGTGATTATGGACGTTCAAACTGAGCTATTGTGTTTCCAGACGTGCTTTTGAGTTTTTACTGGGACCTTTTAACTCCGGTCTTGTTATTCTTATGTACTTTATTCATGAACAACTCACGGCGGGGGTTTTTAGCTTCTTAAAGATTTATGTTATGTTTTATCTAGGTCTGGCCGACCGAGCCGTATGGCACGCTGTGTCCCGAGCGCTCAGTCTTTATGATTCATGACTAGCCTTGAATCCTGATACCAGACCTCATATATCAGTCATGTGGAGGACTGTTCACTTACATCCACAACCGCCTAGATAGTGCAGTTATGTTTCAGCGTTCAGAACCTCCACCATTCACACTTGTGATTGTACTACTTTCTAGCACTATATGTAGGTGTGTACAAATACATGTAAAATCAACACATTAGAACATTTGATGTTTTAAAGCTTTACTAAATCTACTTCGGGGGTCCTCACCTCCCCGGGCCTCTAACCCAGCTCAAACAATAATATTGCGGGAGTTGCCACACTCGAGGACACTGGTACTAAATCTACTTCGGGGGTCCTCACTTCCCCGGGCCTCTAACCCAGCTCAAACTATACCTCGTCAGAATATTGTGGGAGTTGCCACACTCGAAGACACTGATTTTGTCAATAGATGCTCACAGGTTTTGGCTAATACTGGTCTTGCTATCCAGAGGACTCACAGCTCACTAACAGATGCTCACAGGTTTATAATACTGGTCTTGCCATCTTTAGTTTCTGGTCTCGCTAACAGATGCTCACAGGTTCCTAATACTGGTCTTGCCATCTTTAGCTCACAGATTTTTTATTTTGATTTTTTATTTTTTTTTTTTGTTTAAAATATCAATGTTTGATGCCTTTGTTTCTCAAATTCACATCTCTTAATTTATAGACAAGTTACTACTGAGACTTAGGGCACGTTACAATTTAGTGGTGTTCAATGCAGATCAAGTTTCTGCTTACCTTTTGTTGCCATGGCCCGTGTCCTTTGTCCGTTCGTACCTGGTCCTTAAGCCCAATGAAACCCAATTAATGTTTCAGTCAGGTCTGATCCAACTTTTCAGTTGATCCCGGACGAGCCCCCAAATTGTTGTGGTGGTTCAAACCACCCCGAATTCTGTAGACCTGATGTAGAGAAAAGAGATGTTGAATTTAAAGAAGACAAAGACAAGTATCCTATTTCACCTCGGCCGAGGGGAGAACCCAGCTCTCAGTTCTAACAGACCCCGCGATCTGCACACCACCACGCCCTGCTGAGTTCTGCCGCTCTCTGGCTCCAGCAAGTTTTATTACTTCAGACAAGCAGTTACATATTTGTTATTATCTTCATATGGGTTTATCTGCTGGGCGCATCCTCCGCCCGGGTGTGTGTGTGTGTGCTCCTTTCCCAGGCCTTCCTGACCTTGGCCTAAATTCAGACGCTCTGCAACAGTTTTTAATTGGGCACACACGCACACACAGAGATCCGGCCCAGGTTTGCCTCCAGACAAACTGCAAAAACACTCACAACATTCTTAAAAGCAATAGTTCAACATAATCACACAGTTTAATATATTTAAATGATTATTAGGCACTTCAGGTAATATAATCCACAGTAAGTAGGAAACATTTTCATTCCATCAATGTTCGAATCATATGTGATGCGCAAATGCAGCTAACTAACGTCGTGGCAAGGTGGCCTAGTTCAACGCATGACTCATTCATTATAACTAACAGCATGGCTGGGAACAGGCTGGAGGCTGGCACGGTGCGCGATGGGTGGCTTCTATTCGTATGTAACGCTGGTTTTCATACGGGACAATTAAACGAATAAACTCTTTACTTACCCAGAAGCCACCCATCACGCACGGTGCCAGTGTGCCAATGCATATTTGGGCATGTGCGCATTCAAATATCATGTTTTTGGTTCTCTATATTTTCTGCTGGTAAAATTAGAGCTGCAGAGCTTTCTAACAAGCCCCTGATTGTGTCCCTGTGTTCAGTATTCTTGTCAGTAAAAGCGGGCGTAAAGTTGGAAATGTCAGCCGCAGCGCCACACCTGTCCACACCTGTGTGTGCGCTGCTCGGATCCCACGGCATTTACAGCCTCACACACGCTCCCACTCACGTCTTTTTTTGGTCATATTTATCCCTGTTGACAGGGAACCAAATGTAACCCAGGTTACCAGGCCTTTCTCTAAGTAGTCCAGGTCATCGCAGTTATTGGTGAAATAAATAGATAAGTTCATATTTTAATGTGACAGATAAATAAATAAATAAATAAATAAATAAATAAATAAGGTTGATTTAAAATTATCTTACCTAGAAGAAATAAATAGTATGTAGGGTTAAAATCTTAAATACACAAATAAATAGATTAAAAAAAAATAAATGATGTAAACATGTTTATTTTGATCTGTTAAAAAAGTATTTTGGTTCATCTCAAATGTGATGAATATGCCTTTCTAGAAATGTGGTAGATTTAGGTGACATGAGGAGGTCACATGATTAGAGGTAACCAATGAGATGCCGTCAGGGTGTATGTGCCAGCGTTGTGTTGCTCTCTCTCTCTCTCTCTGTCGGACCAACGTCAAGGCAGCCACAAGCTACATGCTAGCGGGCTTTGCTACGAGCTACAAGCTGATTTTTTTCTGCTACGCACTTTGTTGTTTCTGAGCAAGAGAGCAATATTTTGAGACGCCTTTAATATTTTTTTTATCGGAGTGGAAAGCAAGGCTTTTTTTGTTGTTGTTGTTGTTGTGGGACCGTGTGTCCTGCAGGGTGGACGAGAGAGAGCCCTGGACTGATGACTGAATTGAGAGCCGTGTGACCTGAGTTGTGCTGGAGGTTGTGAGATTGTGTGTGGTGGTGATCGAGACTCTGGCCGGGTTCTTTTCCATAGTATGGATTCCTGTTTCCAAAGACTGCATGAGGATACGTATCTACTACTGAGGTTTTTCCTGTGCTATAAGGGAAAGGGACACTCAGTGGTTGTGGCGAGCCACCCAAGGAAAAACTGAACTGTGATTGTGAATGATTTGGGGATCTAGTTCGTGAATTGCTGTATATCAAGTGTGTAACACTGAATTATTATTATTATTATTTTTATTTCATTTCAATGAACAATATAAAGCAACATGTTAATACTTAACTGTTGATTGTGTGAATCCTTTACTCGTCACCCAATGCACATTGCTAATACCCCTTTCTCCTATAGCGAAACTAATCTTCTGATTTACTGGTCTGCAAGAACATAAATATACTGTTGAAAACATATCTGTATCACTTAGCCTTTACCACTACTAGTAAGAGCTGAGGCGGGTTACAGAAATTTGGCGAGCCAGCCAGGAGAAAGTGGAGTATTATTAAGTGACAAGAGAAAAAATGTAAACAACAATATAGTACAATGGAGATAGTGAAAGATGAAGGGATAATTGTTCGTAACTCAGTTATTGTTAATGGGTTAACTCAAACTGAAGTAGATGAGGAGCTTGAGAGGCACCCAGGGCGCTATGGCTCTATTAACAGAGTACTAGTTATTGATAATCCAAAATCAGAGTATCACCTCTGCTCCATTGTGGAATTTGCAAATAGCTCTGCAATGCAAACATTTAGACCCATGTTGCCAATAGAATATCCAAGCTCAACTAATGCAAATATCACCTTCAAGGTGCGCTCCTTAGATAGTGTTTACACTAGCACTGCTAGCAGTAGCGCCACCAAGGGGTATCTTGAGAAACTGTAAGCCATTGCTAATAAAAGTGGGAGATCATTTCAAAATGTGCTCCAGGAAGAACTGATAAGGATAAGCACAGGGGAAGGCGTGAACCTCCCTGCTGCTGATGCAACTGATCGGGAGGTCGAGAATGTTAAAGCGCCATCACAGGTGATGCGACGGTCCTCTCTTCTGCTTGGCTCTGTCTCACCTGAGATAGTCAGGAACTTACCAACTGTGTTCCCACCATCTCCTCCACCCAGACGTGGCCAGCAGGAATTGAGTGGTGATGCCCAAGCAGTGTCAACACTATCTTTGCCAAGGTTTGAGGCCACTATTGGGAGTCCACAGGTAACATCCTTGCCTTCCAGTGTAAATGATCAGTCGCAGCCTGCTATGTTGACAGCGGCACCATCACTCAGCATAGCACCTAACTTGAACACCCAGCACCAAGGGTCCCTGCCAAACACTACTTCAACGACACATTCAGTACTCACCATGAGCGATGTAAATCCTCCTGCTGTACAGCGGGTTGTTGTTGAGCATGTCATGCGAGCTAATGAAGCTATGTCTCCCATGCATTCTTCGTTCGGCTCAGATCTTTCTCTGGGAAGCTTCCCCGCCCAAACAATGAACTTGATTATGATACCTGCAGAGCAAATGTTGACTTATTCTTGGCAGATCCCTCCATGTCTGACCTGCACAGAACACGCAAGATCTTGGACAGCTTATTGCCTCCAGCTACTGATGTCACCAAGCATGTTAGCCCTCAGGCTTTGCCATCAGTGTATCTTCAGCTACTAGATTCAGTCTATGGCTCCGTTGAAGATGGTGATGAACTGTTGGCCAAGTTTATGGGGACACTGCAGAACAACGAGGAAAAGCCTTCTGACTACCTTAACCGCTTGCAAGTTGCACTGAGTGCTGTGGTCCGGCGAGGTGGTATCACAGAGAGTGAAAGAAACCGCTATCTCTTGAAGCAGTTCTGTCGAGGCTGCTGGAACGATGCATTGATTGCTGATCTCCAACTTGAGCGAAAACCGAATGCACTGCCCTCCTTCGCTGAACTGGTGCTACTCATCAGAACAGAGGAAGATAAACAGGCAAGTAAACATAGTCGTATGAAAAAACACCTTGGACTGCACAAGCCAAGTCCTGTCCCATCATTCCTTGAAATCCTTGGATGATCTTTTGGATGTAGAGCTGCAAATAGAAGGAGCCAATGGAGAAGCTGTGCCTTACCTTGGGTATGTAGAACTCAACCTGACGTTTCCAGAGGAGTTCTTGGGTGAGGAGACCGAGGTCCCTACGTTAGTGTTGGTTGTCCCTGATGTGAGCAGTGTGCCCCAAATCCTCGTTGGCACCAATTCGCTAGATGTCCTCTATTCCAACTATGTTGAAAGACATGATTGTCGCCCTCAGTCATTCCTCCCTGGCTACAGTGTGGTTTTGAAGATCCTTGAAGTACGACAAAAGCAGGCAAGTACTGGAGTTCTTGGGTTGATAAAGGCACATAGCAAAACTCCTGAAGTGGTGCCAGCGGGCAGTACAGTGGTCGTGGAAGGGCAGGTCCACATGAGTGGTGCTCACCAGGAGAAGTGGGCTGTTGTAGAGGCTGCATCTGCGTCGTCCCTTCCTGGCAGATTGCTGGTTGCTAGCTTCCTGTGCACCTTACCTGTCAAGCGCTCCGGCTCAATGTCAATCTTGCTGAGGAATGAAACTCAACACGACATCACAATCCCTCCGAGGACAGTGTTAGCTGAGATTCACGCCGTTCAACAGGTGATGGGGAAGGAACCTTCTGCTGATTCGACCACTCCTGAAACCAAAAGGATGGAGTTTGACTTTGGGGATTCTCCCTTATCAGCAGAGTGGAAAGAGCGAATCACAAGGCTGCTCAATAGCACACCTGAGGTCTTTTCCCAGCATGACACGGACTTTGGTCATACCAGCCAAGTGAAACACCATATCAAGCTGAGTGACAACACTCCTTTCAAACACAGAGCTAGACCCATCCATCCACATGATGTAGATGCGGTTAAGAAACATCTCCAAGAGCTGCTATATTCTAGTGTCATACGTGAGTCTGAGTCCCCCTTTGCATCTCCCATAGTCGTCGTGCGCAAGAAAGATGGTTCTGTGAGGTTATGCGTAGACTTTAGAAAACTCAACCTACAGACCATCAAAGACGCTTACGCTCTACCAAACTTAGAGCAAGTGTTCTCCCTCTTGACTGGATCTAAATGGTTCTCAGTCCTTGATTTAAAATCAGGCTATTACCAAGTTGAAATGGAAGAGGCTGATAAAAAGAAGACAGCGTTCGTGTGTCCCCTTGGCTTCTGGGAATTTAACAGAATGCCACAGGGGGTTACCAATGCACCAAGTACATTCCAGCGGTTGATGGAGAAATGTATGGGAGATCTCAACCGCAAAGAGGCGCTGGTCTTCATCGATGATCTCATAATCTTCTCGGACACCTTGGATCAACATGAGGCAAGGTTAATACAAGTCCTCAAACGGCTGAAAGAGTTTGGATTAAAATTGTCATCAGAAAAATGCAAGTTTTTCCAAACTTCTGTTAAGTATCTTGGTCACATTGTCTCCCAGCACAGACTTGAGACAGATCCACAAAAGATTGAAGCCTTAA
The DNA here is from genome assembly GCA_004119915.2 of Collichthys lucidus. NCBI lineage: Eukaryota > Metazoa > Chordata > Actinopteri > Sciaenidae > Collichthys > Collichthys lucidus. The sequence goes on along the minus strand of CM014093.1, from coordinate 1,252,112 downwards.
AGACCTGGCCAGTGCCCAAGAACCTCAAAGAACTGCGCTCCTTTCTTGGCTTTTCTGGGTACTACAGACGGTTTGTGAAGGACTATTCGAAGATCACCAAACCCCTAAATGACCTCACAGCTGGGTACCCACCCCTCAGAAAGCACAGTCAAGGAAGAGAAAAACCTTCCCTTTACTTTCACCCAAAGGCATTCTTTGGGGAAAGGTGGACTTCAGAGTGTCAAAGAGCATTTGAGGAGATTATTGACAAGCTCACCACAGCACCCGTCTTGGGGTTTGCAAACCCCAAACTGCCATACGTCCTTCACACTGACGCAAGCACAACGGGGCTGGGTGCGGTCCTATATCAGGAACGAGACGGACAGATGAGGGCTGTCACCTTTGCAAGCAGAGGATTGACCAAGAGTGAGGCGAAATACTCCGCTCATAAATTGGAGTTCCTCGCTCTAAAGTGGGCTGTCACTACTAAGTTTAGTGATTATTTGTACAGCGCTGATTTCACTGTAATCACAGACAGCAACCCCTTAACTTACATCTTAACGTCCGCAAAGTTGGATGCCACAAGTTACAGGTGGTTGTCAGCTCTATCGACATTCAACTTCAAGCTCCAGTATAGAGCAGGAACTCAAAATCAAGACGCTGACAGACTTTCTCGTCGACCACATGGGGAGCTCCAGGATGACGCTGTGTCAAGAAAAGAAGGGGAAAGAATTAAGCAGTTCACTCTGCACTGCCTGAAGGATCAGGAGACTCCAGATGTTGTTCTTCCAGATGCTGTAAGGGCCATCTGTGAGAAGCATGATGTTGAGTGGTCTCATAAAAACTCCACATGTCCACACCCTTCAGTCACACTTGTCGAGTCTCTTGCCATCCATGCTGATGCTCTGACCAGTGGTTTCCAGCAGGAAGGTGATCATGGACTCCCTGTTATCGGTCATTGGACTGAAGAGGAGATAAGAGCAAAGCAAAGAGACGACCCTGATCTCAGAGTGGTCATTGAACACAAGGAGTCTGGAGACATGCCCTCTCCTTCCCTGCGACAAGTGCTTCCAGACCTTGTTTTGTGGCTCCGAGAATGGAAGCGTCTACAGCTAAGAGATGGAGTGTTGTACAGAACACGACAAGAGCATGGATGAGTCATGCACCAGCTTGTGCTACCAACTGGACTTAGAGCCACAGCATTGAGGAGTCTACATGATGATCTGGGTCACCTAGGCATAGAGCGGACTCTCGACCTCGTGAGGTCACGATTCTATTGGCCTAGAATGTCCGCATATGTAGAGCAGAGGATCAAGATGTGTGAGCGTTGTGTGTGCTGGAAGACTCCAACGGAGAGAGCAGCTCCCTTGTGTAACATCAAGACCAGCAGACCCTTGGAGCTGGTCTGCATGGATTTTCTATCGGTGGAGCCTGATCGGAGCAACACAAAAGATATATTGGTGCTGACAGACCATTTCACTAAGTATGCAGTCGCGATACCAACTCGAAACCAAAAGGCGCAGACTGTGGCTAAGTGCTTATGGGAAAACTTCTTGGTGCATTATGGATTCCCGGAAAAGCTCCTGAGTGACCAGGGCCCAGATTTTGAATCTCGCACCATAAAAGAACTGGGCTCCATCGCTGGCATCCAGAAAGTCAGGACTACCCCGTACCACCCCAGGGGGAATCCAGTGGAGAGATTCAATAGGACCCTCCTCCAGATGTTGGGCACTCTCGAAAACAAGGACAAGTCTCATTGGAAAGAGTTTGTCAAACCTCTAGTGCACGCCTATAATTGCACGCGGAATGACGTGACCGGATTCAGTCCGTATGAACTAATGTTTGGCAGACAACCCCGGCTGCCAGTCGATTTGGCATTTGGTCTACCTGTGAGCAGTCAACCCAAGTCACACTCCCAGTATGTGCATGACTTAAAGGGCCGCCTAGAGGAGAGCTACAGAGTCGCCACAGAGAATGCCTCAAAGACAGCTGAGCGTAACAAACAACGGTTTGACAAAAGAGTTGTTGAGTCCACTCTTGAATCAGGAGATCGTGTCCTTGTGAGGAATGTTCGGATAAGAGGGAAACACAAGTTAGCCAATAAATGGGAACCAGCCATTCACATTGTGGTCAAATGTGCTGGGGATCTACCTGTGTATACTTTCAAACCAGAGGGCAAAGATGGACCAACTCGCACATTGCAACGTGACCTTTTGCTTCCATGTGGTTTCTTACCTGTGGCCAACCTCTGAAGCAGATTGTCAACAAACCTAGAACAAGGAGACAGTCAAGAATGGTAGTCACAGATGAGTCGGAAGTAGCAGATGATAATTCAGAGTCAGAAGATAATGACTACTGTTACTACCCACCTGGAGAGACATTGAACACTGATTTTATTGAAACAAGACTTTTGACCCGGCCAGAGACAGTACCTTCTAAGGAGAAACATCTCAGGGAGACAAAACAGCCAACCCTGTCTCCTGCTGTTATGCTTCCTGTTGACCTGGAGAAAACAGAGCAGACTTCGGTCATAGAGCAACGGGACAGAGAAACGAGATGTGCACCTGAAAGAGACACCGTACAGTGGGAACCTGTGGAGATCATTCCACCCAAACTCAAAGTGAGAAGAGTTCTATTCGGGAGTTCTCAGGACAATACTCCAGATCCTTCAATACAGGTGGTTGAGACGATCAGCTGAGTATGTCAGAGTCTCCCTCAGAACCAAAACATTATGAGTGAAAGCTTTCCTGTTTTTTCAGCCCTGTCGTTCAGTGACAGCGGCAAAGATGAAGGATGCTTTGTCAGTGAACCTTGTAAGGAAGTGTCAGTGGACAGTACCAATGAGGGAACAGCAGTTGGGACATCGGGGAGAAGAGATTCCTCTCCAGTCATCATGGGAGAGAGTGAGTGTTACACTACCCCTAGACGTTCCCAGAGGCACAGAGAACAACCTAAACGACTACAGTACAGTCAACTGGGAAATCCCTTACTGTCTATAGTCCAGTCACTCTTCCAAGGCCTCAATCTTGCCTTTGCAGACGCACTCCAAAACCCCAACTATACAGACCCCCCCCCAAGTAACCCCTAGGCCAGTTCATAGTCATGTGGGTGTAATGGGACATACACACCTTTAAGAGGGGAGGGTGTAACCCAGGTTACCAGGCCTTTCTCTAAGTAGTCCAGGTCATCGCAGTTATTGGTGAAATAAATAGATAAGTTCATATTTTAATGTGACAGATAAATAAATAAATAAATGAATAAGGTTGATTTAAAATGATCTTACCTAGAAGAAATAAATAGTATGTAGGGTTAAAATCTTAAATACACAAATAAATAGATTTTAAAAAAAACATGTTTATTTTGATCTGTTAAAAAAGTATTTTGGTTCATCTCAAATGTGATGAATATGCCTTTCTAGAAATGTGGTAGATTTAGGTGACATGAGGAGGTCACATGATTAGAGGTAACCAATCAGGTGCCATCAGGGTGTACGTGCCAGCGTTGTGTTGCTCTCTCTCTCTCTCCCTGTCGGACCAACGTCAAGGCAGCCACGGGCTACATGCTAGCGGGCTTTGCTACGAGCTACAAGCTGATTTTTTTCTGCTACGCACTTTGTTGTTTCTGAGCAAGAGAGCAATATATTGAGACGCCTTTAATATTTTTTTTATCGGAGTGGAAAGCAAGGCTTTTTATTTTTATTTTTTGTTGTTGTTGCTGTGGGACCGTGTGTCCTGCAGGGTGGACGAGAGAGAGAGCCCTGGACTGATGACTGAATTGAGAGCCGTGTGACCTGAGTTGTGCTGGAGGTTGTGAGATTGTGTGTGGTGGTGATCGAGACTCTGGCCGGGTTCTTTTCCATGGTATGGATTCCTGTTTCCAAAGACTGCATGAGGATATCTACTACTGAGGTTTTTCCTGTGCTATAAGGGAGAGGGACACTCAGTGGTTGTGGCGAGCCACCCAAGAAAAAACTGAACTGTGATTGTGAATGATTTGGGGATCTAGTTCGTGAATTGCTGTATATCAAGTGTGTAACACTGAATTATTATTTTTTTTTTTTTTTAATTTCATTTCAATGAACAATACAAAGCAACATGTTAATACTTAACTGTTGATTGTGTGAATCCTTTACTCGTCACCCAATGCACATTGCTAATACCCCTTTCTCCTATAGCGAAACTAATCTTCTGATTTACTGGTCTGCAAGAACATAAATATACTGTTGAAAACATATCTGTATCACTTAGCCTTTACCACTACTAGTAAGAGCTGAGGCGGGTTACACAAACAGAATCTCCACTTCATTCAGTAGAATCTTTTGCTCAGACTCTGTGAAATTCATTTTCTTTCCTTTGTTCATCGCGTTATCTGATCGGACAAAGAGGTGAATCTCAGGTCCAGGGCCTATTTAAATAGATAAATGGGGCGTGGACAGGGAGGAGTTGCATGTGCGCTCAATTCCACGTTGATTGGGATGTACAAAAGAAACGTGCTTGGATCCATGCGTACGCACACTTTGATACATCTGAATTTTTTTGTGCGTACGACAGTTTCCGGGTTTTGGCGTACGCCAAGTTTTAGTAGGAAATCCACGCAAGTATTCGTACATGAGGCCCCAGGCTCTTTGACAAAAACATTTCACCAGAATATTTTCACAACTCACTCTGTGAACTGAGGATTTATATCCAGCAAACCACAACTAGTAATTGGTTGGAACATTGGAAAGACTAAACAAGATAGTCTTGATGAGTAGTAAATCACATGTCGTGAGTGGGAAATGCGAAAAGAGAATTGTATTGTACAAAAAGTATTGTATCAGTAGGCAGTGCCCATCCCTCCCTGGTGGTGTTACTAAAAGACTGAATTTGATTTGAATCGATTTAATTACTGCACAGTTTGGTTTAAGTCCCCCTTATAACAAATCAACTATGATGTAACGATGGTAGAAACCTTGTACATGGCTAAAGAGTCATCAACTTGAACCTCAGTGCTGATACCCTGTTAGTGTAAAACCCTGTTCTCTTTTCCACTTAATAATCTGATTACAAAAGTACCTGTTAAAAATGTTAACCAAAGAACATCTTCAGAGCAAGAACTCCAAACCATATAGCTGCTTCTTCAACACTGCTGTCAAGTTTCAGTAATAATTCCTGTTTTGATTGAACTATTTTAAATGAACTACAAGAAACTACAATAAATGGGGCTGGGATCATAATAAATTGACTGTAGATGTAGTGTACTGACTGAGTGTTAAAACACTCTCGAAGCGTGAATTTGGCAGCTTACCACATCACATTAAATCTTTACACGGCACAGAGAGACACCAGTGAGCTAAGACAGTGGGGTGCACTGAAGAAAAATGTCTACCCTGTATAAGCGAGGCACACTAAGGTCATCTTTGACATACAGTCTCGGGTCTCATTGAACCTTCAAATGCTGACAATGAGAACAGTTCACAGTTTGACAGAAGAGAGGCAGCGGTCTCTGCAGATGTGGTGTGTTAGCCTTGGAAGACATCAGCAGCCTTACATACTGTGTAAAACTCAGAGTGGTCCTCAGGCTGGGTATCAAGCCTAAAAAATATAGCTCCAGATTTAAATGATCATTTGCCAATTTTAGACTGGATTTTATTGAAGCAAAGTTGTTGTACAGCTGTTAGTCTTAAGACAACACTTGAGAACTTTGTCTAGTTTTGTTAACTGAAACAAAAAGTGTTGCTTTTTAAAGTTAAAAAGATTTATCATATTGGGATCAGCACTGAAACAGCATTAATATCAAAAAACGTTCAGATAATACCCATCCCAGGATCGCACATATACATAAAGCTGTGTTCAGACTGAATGCAAAGTAAATTTTAGAGGCAACAGGTTTGCATATAAAGTCAATGTGAAGACTGGAGAGAACAGGAAATCAGGCTAATCTACCCAAGGTGGCACAAACTAAGGGTGAAGTCCAGTGAATACAAAGGTTTTCAAATGATGAATGTGACACGCTCACTGCCACTGTGGGTTCCAGCACAGACCAGTCGGAGACCAAAGCTGATTTATAATGGATTCTTTTATTGAAATTCGCACAGTGTCACGCTGCAGCCGTTCGCAGGCGTCCTCGCTGCCGTCTGCCGCGTGCTTGTCTTTCCGTCCTTTTCTCTCCTCGTCCAGCACGCTACTCAACTCGGGAAGAGGGGCGAGAGTGATTATTATTTAGTTAAATACCGGTGTGCCAATCGCTCACCTGGCGCTGCTCTCCTGAGCCCTCCCCACACCTCTCTCCTGCAGCTGATGCACCACGCCCCCGTCCACAATGAACTATAAATAAATATTAAAAAAAAAAAACTTTCACATTTGTAAATTTGTGTTAATAAAGCAAAACTGAACTTCACTTTGTGTTCAATATGAACAAACCATAAGACGCTCTAAACCAACCACTGACTGATCAAAGCCTCATATTAAGGTGTCTGTCCTCCCTGCGTGTGTGTCTTCCCAGCCTGGCAGCGTATGTGTTCTCACAGTCAACCAAGCTCACGTGAGTCCATTTCATCCATGTGGAGGAGGATGGGGGTAAAGTACACACAGATTATGCTAATTCTGAACTGCTCTTTGTTCAGTTAGCTTGTGCATGAAACAGTGTGTGTGTGCGTGTGCGTGTGTGTGTGTGTGTGTGTGTGTGTGTGCCAACTCAAGGCAAACACAGTAACAGTGTGTACATAAATATACACATGTGTGCTTGGATGTGTGTATTTTGTATTGAACTCTAGGCCAGAGTGTAGTCAAACTGGCCCTTCTCCAGACCGTCCAGGCCATCTGCCCAGGTGGAGGTCGGCATACTGCGGTAGGGGTCCAGTAGGATACGAAAGCATCGTACAATGAGGATTAGGAGGAAAACAAAGAGGAAGATGACCAAGGCAAAAGTTGTCTTCTGCTCCAAAGACATGGCAGCGACAGCTGAATCCGACAAGGATGAGGAGGAAGACGAAGATGAAGAGGACGAGGAGGAGGAGGAGAGGGCGACGAAGTGTCCCCCGGCAGAGTACAGCAAAGAGGAGAGAGCAGAGGTGAAGGGCTCTCCCTGCATCATCCAGGAAGAGAAGTGTGTGGTGGGGGCAGGACAGTGGCACTGCAACTCCCACAGGGGGCGCTGTGGCATCCTCTTTACACCAGCCTGGCCTAGCCCCTTGCGATGGACCTCATTCTCTGGAGAGACCAAAACATACAGTAGCTGTTAACATAAAGTTCTTCGATGGTGATTTGATATCAGATGTCTGCCTCCACCCTCCCTGTGGGAGCAGCTGTGTACTGAGAGTACATAGCCGCTCTAAATACAGGATGTTATTCTCAATAATATAATACTTTTGTAGTATTAAAAACAATATGTGAAAGGTATTAATCAAGCTAAAACATATATAAATTGAGGTTTGAAGAACTACTACACCCAAGTAGTATGTAATGATTGTTACCACTTAACACTTAACACTTTGTGATGATTGTTATGGTACTTGATACAGTAAGAAACATCTATGGTTCAATATACAATATGGTATAATATAATGTAAGAAAATGGAAGTAAACAATTTTTTTAATGCAAGTAAAATAAGTTGGACTTTAATGGTGTAATCTTTGAAGAAGGTCAATAAAAAGGTAACAGCTTAGCCTGCTACTGCAGAGAGTGAGTTTGCAGGAAAGTACGGTGGCCCTGAAGTGCAAAACACAATAGCAAATTCAAAAACACAATAGCAAATAAAATAACACATTAGCAAATTCAAAAACACAATAGCAAATTCAAAAACACAATAGCAAATTCAAAAACACAATAGCAAATTCAAAAACACAACAGCAAATCAAAAAACACAATAGCAAATCGAAAAACACATTAGCAAATTCAAAACGGAAAGGGTAGGTACCCTCGGGCGACATGAATCGTCGTTTGATCTTTAAACATTATCCATTAACAGTCCACTTTTTCTTTTTTTTGCAGATAAATATTGGTTTGATGACCATTGGGAAAGGTGGTGGTGTCAAGCCACAGCGTGGGAAAACACTTTGCCTTTCTACACATCCTGACATCACTTCCCCAGATCTGCTTAATCAGGCAGTGAAAAAAATGAGGGACTTCAACAAAGACTTGGATGAAGGACCTTTCCTCCTTCTTTATCCAGATGGCTCTGAAGTCATTAATATCCCTGGAACACAAAGACCGTTTACTTTAAAAGCATACAAGGCAGAAACTGGCAGGCAATATCAGCGGATCACCATTTTTATCTGCTCAAAAAAAGACTTTGATGAAGGTTGCTGTGCGGCTACATGTTAGTCATTAAGGAATCTGCTATTCATTGTTTGTTTATATCTTTATTTATTTATCAAAAATAGGGGTCCTGTTTTATAATGGAGTCTTTCTCTAAGTTGATCTACCTTGAAACAGAAAAATCTTAATTTTCTATTCCGGAACAGTGGAGTAATTCGTTGACGGAGCAAAATGTCAGTCATCAAAAACAATCCTTTAGATTAGACTGGAAGTCTGTGTCTGTTGACTAGCTCCACAAGGACACTGAAATGTCACTAAAGTCACAAATGGAAAATGTCTGAAATATGTATGAGTAATGTAATTTATATTTATCATATATTCATTACAAAAGGAATATGAAGTGTTTCAGATTCAGCACAGTCATTAACTGATTAGAAATAGTGAATATATAGGCAGCAATGGCCAATACAATCACCAAAGTAAAAATTATTCTATAATAAGCTAGTAACTTTTAAGAGGTTTTACTTCCCTTTCTGAAAAAAAAGCAGACTTTCCCTCACTTTGGGTCAAGCTTTCTTTTGAAATAGGCCCTTAGGTTGTATTAGTTGCTCTCTACTGTGCTTTCAGCATTCATGTTCATATTTTGTTAACTAGCTGGAGTTATCTTAAACATTTTCTCCAGGTGTTAACCTTCCCTTTTTAGCAATTATAATTTAGGTGAGCTTTATTTATTTTCATGTTTTACAGTTGGAGAATTGACAGACACATCTGACTCTGAGATTGTGATAAAAACAACATAAAGAGAGTTTGATCAAGCTGATACACTGGTGAGTGCAATTTAAAACATATTTAGGTGATCATTTTTGTGATTAATCTGCCCTCAACCTGTGTGGGTTTTTGACATCGGTCTACCAGTACTAAACAAATAATTTTGTCTTTACTACAGCCATTTGAACCTCTTCACAAAAGCAGTCCTGTACACAAAGAGCCTGACAAGGTGTAAGTGTGTTTGTGTGTGTGTGTGTGTGTGTGTCATAGAAAATTTAGCTTTTACAGCATTTGCATACATATTTATTTGCTATCAACATAGCTTTGTAATTTGTGGTTATTGTAGCATTTACTATATGTAAATGTATTGCTACTCCGATATCTAAATGTTTGTTTGGTTTTGCAATGTCACCAATATATTTGAGTACACTATGGTTTATGTTTTTATGCCCTCATAGGAATGGTGCTGGGGGGCTGTCACGCTCTACTGGAGTACAACAGGTAATGGAGTATTATAATAGTTGCATAGAGTCTTCATTGTCCCATGACTCTAGGTATGAAACAAAACAATAGCAAAATGTTTACATAGACACCATTAATGTAAATATTATATGGTCTAATAAGAATAACTTAATTGATCCTCAGAGGGAAATTCACTTGTCTGACAGCTCATCTACTATACAGTAAAGAATTATAAAGTGATGGCTGTGGGTACAAAGGATCTTCTATATCTCTTCATCCTGCAGTGAGGAGAGAGGGGCTGTCATCCACCATCTGTTTTTAATGTCATGATTATAGTAATACCATTAGTCCAAAGCCTATTGAAGTAAGCTCAAAATCATAGTATTTTGTTTATTTCATTCAGGGGGAATATAAAGCCACTCCAGATGAACTGTTAACTGCAACACTTTTGTGAATGTGCCTGACTTAAGATTTACAACAATAAAAGTAAACAGGGAAATGTGTAAGTGTGTCCACTGAACATCATCTCCTTGCATTTGGAAGCTATTCTTAATTTTCTCACATCCTTAAAGGGATAGTTGAGTATTGCATGAATCCCTATAGTCATATAAGCAGGTATATTCCCTTTAATTATCAGTGCCTGTTGTTTTGAGAAATGTGCAATGCTCTGTGGACACAAGTTGTCTATAAGAGCATTTTGGAATAGTAGGATTGTGTATTTGATTAGTTTTGAGGGACAGAGTTACTTGTACCATCCACCTCCATTGTGTTCACTGAGCAGCTCGCATCTCTGCCTCACGGCTCTCAAAACAATAGGCACTGGGAATATACCTACTCATGTGACTATAGGGATTAATAGGCACATTTTCCAAAATGTTGAACGATCCCTTTTAAGTAATCCATAGAGTTAGTTGCATAATTATGTTGTTATTTGATTGAATATTTAGCCTATTTCTACATTTCTTAATTTCAGGTTATACACTTGGATGAGGACGATGCTTATCCGGGTACCTCCGGATGTCTTGATGTCAAGAGCTCCTGTTACAGGTGGGTTTTGTTTTATTATATAACAAAATATCACAAACTCAACATTATTGAGGGGAAAAACACATTTCTCTCCTGACAAAGATTAGATTGTTCAGTTTAAGCTGGAACATCGGGCATCTATATTTATATTGTGTGCACATAATGTTTTCATTTTGCAGAAATTACACCAACCTGTTTTCCCCTATTGTCATTGACGATGAGGATGATGAGGATGAAGTTGTCATTCCTGAGGAAATAAATAACATGCCCTCAGAAGAATCTGAGTGAGTCATATAGACATAAGTAGAAAATTACCCAGGTCTCTATTCTGTCCAAATTACATTATACAAAAGTGAGAAGTCACTAAAATGAACACCAATATGACTTTCTCTGCCTTTACTGCTTGGATCAGGTCCAGTTGTTGAGATGTGTGTTTGAGGAGATTCCATTGGAATTAGGTTAATAGGAGTAAAAATATGCTCATTTTTTTTAGAGACTGACTCATCAGTGTCTCTCGTGTCAATAAAGTGTCAGGATATGGTTTATGAATATGGAATGAAAGATTTTTGAGCAAAGTAGCTACTACATTTTGAGTATATTTTTAAAGTCTAATGTAAGTTTCTCACTTTTCTAGACCCACAAGTGTGCAGGCACCAGAAATCATTGCAAATTTGGCACTTGCAATTGACCACAAGAAAGTCAGCAGGTTTAACATATCTAGATCTAATGTATGGGATGGAGCTGTGAGAGGATTTCGACGCAGCTCTTACTCCGACAACAGCGACATCTTTGTTAAGTTTGCTGACGATGCTGGGTCCTATGAAGACGGGTTGGACACAGGTGGACCGAGGCGAGAATTCCTCACACTTCTGATGAACCACCTGAGAAATCGCCCTATCTTCGATGGACCTCCAGAAAGGCGATACCTTGTGTACAATTCCACAGGTGTTTTTTTTTTTTTGCGTCAAGAAAATTAATAAATATATATATATATATATTTTAATCTTCCACTGATGTAGATGGTATTTATCCATAATAATTCTGTACTCTCTGTAACAGCTGTCAGGGAAGATGAATACTTTCTTGCAGGCAAGATGATTGCTGTGTCTATAATACACGGGGGACCAGCACCACATTTCCTCTCAAAGCAACTTGTCGAACACATAATAGGGAAGCCAAGTTTCAGCGCCACTGTGGAAGATATAACCGATGAGGAGATAGGGAAAGCTCTACGTCAGGTAGAAAATAGTCATCACTCAAGGAATGAATTTACTAAGACTACTCTCAAGAGATAAGTTTTATTTATTTAAAGGGATGGATTTCCACTTATTTCAATGAGAAGTAAAAGTCATTTTGTCCTTTTTTTTTATCCTAGATTTGTATTAATTAATGAAAGGAGTAGTCAAGCATATATATTTTTGTGTTGGTCTTATAATAAATGTCTTTTAAATAGGTGCAGGAAGCAGAATCGGAGGAGTCTTTGCAAAATCTAATTTTGCAAAACAGCACTATGTTCCAAACAGCAGGATGCTTCCGACGTGTGAAAGGTTGTGAAAAGCACACACTCGTGGAGGACTACCTCAGATGGTACATTATAGACCGCAACCACATTGCCATTCAACGGTAATATTATTTAATTTTTTTTTAAATAATGGTATTCAAACTTTTTTTCCAACAATCATCAAAAGATTTAACAGTTTAGTGCTTGCCTGCTACAATGTAAGTATATTTGCATACATTGTTGATATGTTTGGTAGTTGTTTTTTCTGTCAGACCTGATAAACTACATGTACTGTATGTCTTACACAATAATTGTCCTTCATAGATTCAAAGATGGACTGGCATGTCTGCAATTTTTGACTGCACTGCAGCAGCATTCTGGTGTGCTGGCTCCTGCCCTATACCATTCTTCCAAGGCCCTGACTGCTGCCGAAATGGAACACATGTTCAGTCCAGACCTGAGCCCAAGAGGAAGCAACAGGCGGCAGAAGGAGGTCAAAGTAATTGGATTTTGGGCTGATTTTCTTCTCGATTGCGAAGGTTTGTCAAGGCTGTTTTTAAATAAAATTAAAAAAAAAAGAGTACTAATGATTTTTAGATGATGCAGTCAAATAATGCACTATTTTTTTCTTTTTAGAAAAAGTGACTGCTGTGTCCCTCGAGGATGTGCTGATGTTTGCCACTGGGTTATCAGCACTTCCACCAGCAGGAATGACACCGCCCCCAAGCATCGACTTTTTAGCGGATTCACCTTTTCCAATGGCAAGCACATGTGCAAACAAACTGAAGCTACCGCTCTTGGAATCCTACAGTGTCTTTAAGACAAATATGGAGTTTGGGATCCAGAATGCTCCAGGATTTGGATGTTTTTAGATGTCTGTTAGAAGGGACTGTCCATAAATGTATGAATACATTGTATGAATCTGTGCAGTTAGCTACTTGAAAAATCTTACCCATAAATATTTCAGAGCCATGTCCTGATGTTTGTTTATTTTGCTGTTTCCTGTTTTTTATAGCTCAATAAAGTATATATTTAAAAAAAAAAAACGTAAAATCAGAGCAAATGTGTTTTTGCACCTGATTTGTGTATACATAAACATTGAATTAGAAAAAAATACAATTTAAGTTTAATATGTCTCCACTTCAGTCCCAGAGTTGGTGAGAGAATCTGTGGAGTTTAAAAAAAAAATACCCTGTGCAAACTGCTGGTCTTAAAACACACAAAAGTTAAACTAATTAACTATGTAGAATATTTACAAATGCAGTAGCATATTTAAAAGAACATACACTGGTAAAATGACTAAACCCCACCCCCCCACTTTGGGAACATTGCAATAGTCCATGTTTATAGTCCAGCTATTTCCTTCAGAGTGATGTACAGTTCTGAGGCTGTCTTCCAGTCTTGTGGCTGTTGTAGTCCGTTTTGTTCCACTGCCTGTTGTAGGTATTCCTCCATGTCTGGATCACCGCATATATCAGTCACTTGCCTTGCCTCAGGAAACACATCCAGTTCCCTGTCTTCAACAGCAAATCCACAGTCCCTTGAACCAAATCTGCAAAATTAGATGATACAGTGATATTAAGGACAAGGTTTGAAGTGGCCATTGTTAGATTGCTTGTTGATATACAGATTTTTTTTATAAACAATGGTAGAAGACTGATAGCTTCTAAATTCAAGAATGGATTATACCAACATGTACAATTGTCCAAATATATTCTAGTTTAGGCTATACCACAACACGTTAAACTTTTTGTAATGTATGTGATCATTGTTACCTGAGTGGCAATCGATACAGTTCATTTGGAATCCCTCCTGGACATGATGCAAGTCTGCTTGGTCGAATCCGGTGCTTGTTCCATAGATCCATGCATTAATCCAGGTCTTGCTGCAGAAGATTACTGAAGCTAAATCTCAGTAAGCCCTGGTGTTCATGGCTGCCATTAAAGAGTTCAGAGTCTCTCAGGTCTCCAAACAAGTCCATCCAAAATTGAGACCTAGGGATACATTAGATGCAAAGTAGCTTATTTCAGGAGGTAAAATGTAATAACCACAAGTCATGTTTTCACGCACTAGTGGATACATCTTAACAGAAGCATCACAGAGAAATCTGAATGTAAACCATATGATTTTCACAATAGTAATCAACTGCTGATGTAATTCAATAATTAATGAGAATTCCTTTGGATTCCTTCATTATCACTACAGGATGCTTGTGAGGAGCTTTTCTATTGACACGTTTCTGTTTTGTCTTTTCAGTGTAATTTTTACTCAATGAAATCAAACTTTTTTATGCAAATCTTGTTTCAAGTTTTACTCCAGCATTCCCGTAACTATGGTAACTCGGTGTCGGAGGGGAGAGATGGTGAATGCCGTTTTTACACGTGTCCAGAGTACAGTCGTTTCACACACACACTGAGACTCCGTGTCAGACAAGTTTTCAAACCGAGTCTCAAAATGACATGCTAGATAAACAGATAAACTTTAGCGCCGATGCTTCGTGTTTAGATCCCAGCCTGGTGTGGCTCACACACACGCTGTAAACAATACTGTGTGACAAAATGTCAATAAAACATCACCACCCTGCGCTGATATACACTGATCTCATAAATTTCCTAAATGACGGAAATAACGACGGAGGGGTCGCTACGACAGTCAAACAAACTGACAACAAATCATGTGCTATTCTTAATAAATTAATTTTCACCAAGTTGATTTACTACCTTTTAATACTTTTTATACTCTGCGGAGACCCTGTTAAGTGGTCTGCTTTACAGGTAAACAGTCGAAGAACACTAATAATATTCACAATGACAAACAAGGAAGGGTTTTTTAATTACCAGCACTAATCAGTTTAACAGAGACAGGGGTGATCACTATACAGCTTCCACTGTACTTTTCATCCATCAAACACAGATGTACCTACCTCCCTCTTCTGAAAAAAGACCACCATGACTCGATGCGCTGATTCCCTGTTGATGAGCCGTAACTGTGGCTAGAAGTGCCTGCATAGTAGTCCGTATGACCATGGCGCAGGGTACACTGTATTGCTGCCATAGTCCCATTTTCTGTTCCGAGGTCAGTTCTTAACCTCATTGGAATCACACCAACAGTCTTGACACAGTTAATATAATTGTGAGCGATGACAGATGGATTATTGTTTGTTGGTCCACAAACAAGCCACATCATTCTCCTTGAAAAGCCATCTATACATCCTGAGATGGCCAGGCCAAATGGTTTCAGTTTATCATACCCATCTACATGCCATATGTAGTTTGGACCCATGGAGTGATAGGTACGTCTTGTAAACCTCCTGCGTGTTCTCAAAGCTGTCCCTCGTGGATTGAGTTGTTTCAGCAACCTCATTACCACATCACGTTTAACGCGAATCCTGTGTTTTTGTTGCAGAACTTGCCACATAGTCCGATAACCGAAGAGTTGGCCTGGTCCTTCCAGCTCAATCAGAATGGCACGCCTCACCTCAGGGAGTGGGGAATAGTTCGATCTTCTGCTCAGCCCTGTTTCTTTCAAACGTGTCTTCAGCGTACGCAGACTCATGTTTATGTTGTGAATTGTTGACAGCATATCCAATATCACGTCATATCCATGTCCTGCATCGAAATATTCTTTAATAGCAGCGCGTACATTGTCACTAACAGCGCTCATTTTTGAAAACATGTAAACAATGCTCTAAACAATGTCCTTCCGGTTTAAAGGACCATCAGTCCAATCAGAGACGATTCATGTCGCCCGAGGGTACCTACCCTTTCCGTTTTGAATTTGCTAATGTGTTTTTGAATTTGCTAATGTGTTTTTCGATTTGCTATTGTGTTTTTGAATTTGCTATTGTGTTTTTGAATTTGCTATTGTGTTTTTGAATTTGCTAATGTGTTTTTCGATTTGCTATTGTGTTTTTGAATTTGCTATTCTGTTTTTGAATTTGCTAATGTGTTATTTTATTTGCTATTGTGTTTTTGAATTTGCTATTGTGTTTTGCACTTCAGGGCCACCGTAGGAAAGTCCTGTGGGTCTTACTGGAAAACAAGCTCAGGCCTAGCGATGCAAAACTGACTCAAGCTGAATGGTGTGTGGGGTTATAGTTGAATAAGCATGGCACATGTGTAGGCAAATAACTAGGATGATTTTGCCTAAAAAAATCAGTCACCATTAAAGTGGAATATCCCCAAGTTTTGATGGGAACAACCTGGCAAGGTTAAACACCATTATATAATGGCTGTTGAAAAATGAAAAATGGCCACGATTTATGCTACTATTGTATAACCTTTGAGGGTATAAAATGAGATGTTTTAGGACAGTTTGTCTGTGAAGATAATAAAGCTAATCTGCAGACAACTTTGATGAATCCCATGTGCTTTTCAAGGATTTATTTAGCTTGACAGATTGGCCCTGAAGTTGGACTTGGTTTCTGGCGGGGACCAAGACTCCTTAACTGACCTTTGACCCATCAGTTTGTGCTATGATGACAGAATGGATGCACACCTGATGGTGTACTGCACACACATCGAGTCAACAGTTGACACAAATGATACTGGATCAGAACCAGTATCGTATTAGCCAGTGTCAGTGGGGGAACCTGGTCTTGTTCATGAGGCCAGGTGCAGTGAACAAACTGTTTCTGTGGTGTGAGGTTTGGTCCTGATGGAGTGCAGCCTCCCACCAGAGGGGAGTGATTCAAAGAGTTTGTGTTCAAGGTGGAAGCGGTCAGCCTTTCCTGCATGCCCCAGAGTCCTGGAGAAGTACAGATCCTGAAGTGACAGAAGTGTCCTTGGCGGTGGCAGAAGCCTTACAGATGGACAGATGTACCCTTCCTGAAAACACAGCTCCCATTCCATCTGTGGATTCTGACTGAAGTTATAACAAAAATCAAACCGAAAAGGGAAATTTCCACATTTTCCAACCTAACTGAAAGAAATATTATTCTTCCATAACGTGTCCTTCCACTGTAAGAGACGAAAGACACAATTCACAGTCCCTGCTCAGTGTAAAGAATAAATTGCAGTTTGATCAAGTGAAATATCCAAATCTTCAATGTTTGATTATGGTAAAAGTGTGACAGAATTGTATTTTTATGTATTTATAATGAAGTGCTGTAGTGCTGCATGATGCAGATATCCTTTTATTGCACAGTGGCAAAGGTCCTAACCTATCTTCAAGACAAGAACAGCAACAACAAAGTAAATGGCATTACAAAAAAAGTCAGAGGTGGATCACAGCAGATAAACACCTCTCCACACAGAAGTCGTCAGAGGACAAATGAGGTAAAATATCATTGAAGAAAAAAAAGATTTTAGTCTAGTCAGTACTTTTTGATTTCCTGTCTGTGGCACTCACTCCCAAGCAATTTGGTTCTAACTCGAGGTCAGGTCAGGTCATTCATTGTTGTGTCACAATTGGGAGGCTCTATTGGCGGAAATTAAATATTGATATGTTTTCATTAGTATATAATCACCTAAACATAAGGATCGTTGTGTTTTAGTTACCTTAGGATGAGCCTGAGTGTTCCACCATGTTAAATAGTCAAGTCAAGTCAAGTCAATTTTATTTATATAGCACATTTAAAAACAACAGAAATTGATCTAAAGTGCTTTAGAGTCAAAGCAGATCGCAAGGATAAAAACAATAATGTTGAAAAACAACAAAACCAAACCAAAAAAGCAAGATCATAGAGGTAAGATTTTAAATTGGATTTGAAATTGTCAATAATGGGGCAGGACTTTACGTGATGGGGTAGGCTATTCCAGAGCTTGGGGGCAGCAACAGAGAAGGCATGGTCGCCTTTAGTTTTTAGGGGTGAATAGGGGACTAAGAGGAGCCGATGTGATGATAACCTGAGAGATCTGGGGGCAGGGTATGGAACCAAGAGATCAGAAATATATTGTGGAGCTAAACCGTTTAGGGCTTTGTAAACAAATAATAAAATCTTAAAATTGATTCTAAATTTTACTGGCAACCAGTGTAAGTGTGCCAGGATCGGGGTGATGTGTTGTTTCTTTTTTGAACCAGTTAAAAGTCTTGCAGCAGTATTTTGCACCATTTGGAGTCTATAAAGGGTTGAGTTTACATAGTTAGCCCTATGTAGAGGGAATTGAAATAATCTAACCGGGAAGTAATAAAAGAATTAATGACTGTCTCCAGATCTTTCTGAGATAAAAATAGTTTGAATTTGCCAATGGTTCTGAGCTGATAAAAAGTACCCTTAACAACATTACTGACCTGACTGTTGAAACTTAAAAGGACACCCAGATTCCTAACCACGTTATGGTAATTAGGTGCTAGGGGACCAAGTGCATTGCTGATAGTAGTGACAGAATCAGGTGGACCAAAGATAATTACTTCCGTTTTGTTGTCACTGAGTTGTAAAAAGTTCCTCACCATCCAGCATTTGACGTCATTTAAACAGTTAAAAAGATTTTGTAGGGAGCAGGTGCTATTGGGTGTGACCGGTAGGTAGAACTGTGTATCATCTGCCTAACAATGGTAGGGAATATTGTGTTTTTGAAAAATGGAGCCAAGTGGAAGCATGTAGAGGAAAAAAAGAAGAGGACCTAAAATTGAGCCTTGAGGAATGCCACATTTAATAGGAGCAGGGGACAAGGAACAGTTCCCAATTTCAACAGCGACTGTTCTGTTTTTTTAAATAGGAGCTTAGCCATTTTAGGACTGTCCCCTGTAGCCCAACTTCGGCCTTCAGACGTTTTAAAAGAATGGCATGATCAACTGTATCGAATGCTGTGGTGAGGTCGAGAGGAACTAAAATAGCAGAAGAACCAGAGTCAACAGAAAGGAAAATGTCATTGTGTACTTCAAGATTCTGTACTATGCAGAGCTCTAAAACCAGATTTAAATTTATCAAGGATATTAAAAGTGTTTAGGTAAGAAAAAACCTGGATGAAAACAACTTTTTCTAAAAGCTTAGAAATAAAGTAATTTAGAAATGGGCCTGAAATTTATTCATGTCACTGGTGACAGCAAATCAAGAAGATCAGCTGTCCCTGTGTGACAGCTTTGTGACAACGACGTGCTTTGCGGTAACGTATTGTGTCACTTCCGGTATCAGTGTTGTTGCCACGGTGCTCTCTGCTCTGCTCACCTGAACAGATTTCCGTATATTTCTCACATCAGCGACTATCTACTTATCTCTGCACTATCCTTTGACTTGTTCTGTCTGTGCACAAACAGGTCTCTTAACTCTAGTAACCACAAACCACCAGTTTCTGTTAGCCACACTAACTAGCCTAGCCATAGCAATGGTGTCTCTCTCCTCTCTTCCTCTCTCCTCTCCTGCTCTCTCCTGCCCTGTGTGCCACATGTTCAGTTACTCCTCGTCCTCCTTTAGTGATAACGGTACTTGTAATAAATGTAGTTTATTTGTAGCTTTGGAGGCGAGGGTCAGTGAGCTAGAGGCACGGTACCGCACCACAGAAGAGTCAGTAGCTTAGATAGTTAGCCAGTCCCCGGTAGCCGGTGCGGTACAGCCACAGGTAGCTTCAGTTAGCCGTCCCCCGGTAGTTCCCGAGCAGCCGGGAGGCTGGGTGACTGTTCGAAGGAGGCATAGCCCCAAACTGAAGCCTACGGTACACCACCAACCGCTCCACGTTTTAAACAGATTTTCCCCGCTCAGCGACACACCCGCTGAGAGGCCAACTCTGGTCATTGGCAGCTCCATAGTCCGAAACGTGAAGTTAGCGACACCGGGGGCCATAGTTTTTTTTTTCAAAATATATTTATTGGTTTTATTAGAATTACAGAACAATTACACTACTGCAGCACTTCACAAACAGAACCAACAACAATCACTCACGCACACACACACACACAAACTTGCACAATATTAATGTATAGGTTTGCCGAATCAAAGCAAGAGAGAAAAAAAAAACAAAATAAAATAAAATGTAATGAGGGTCACCCTTAAAAAACCTTTAAATATACACACAAAAGAAAAGTAAATAAATAAATAAATTTACATTCCAGATTCTACAATGCTCATATATGGCTCCCAGAGATGCACAAACTCTTTCTGTTTTCCTTTAGTAATATATGTTAGTCTTTCCAGTCCAAGGCACTCCGATAGTTCCTTTATCCATTGTTTCATAAAAGGTGCATCTGCACTCTTTCAATTAAGTGCAATCACTCTCCTGGCTTGTAGAAGTCCAAAGTCCAGTAGCTTAATCTGTCTCCGCATTTGTATGAAGTCCAATGGATAAATCCCGAGAACACATAGCTTAGCACTTAGTGGTATATCAATATAAAAGACTTCTGACAGACAATTTATAACATCCTTCCAAAACTTCTGGATCTTTGGGCACTCCCATAGACAGTGAAGAAGAGTGCCTCTGTTATCCAGACACTTTGTACAAGTATCTGGAATGTTACCAGACATATAATGAAGTTTAACAGGAGTCATGTATGTCCTCATCAACCACTTATATTGGAGAAGTTTAAGCCTTGTATTTATGGTTTGTGTTTGTGCCTTTAAACAGGCCTTACTCCACTCCATTTCAGTTATGTCTACTTGCATATCATCTCTCCAGGCGTTTAACCTATCCATTGCTGATTCTTTAGAAGTAGATATTATTAAATTATAATAAATAGATAGTAAGCGTTTCCTTCCCATACGCCCAAGGGCAACTTCTTCTATTTTTGATAATGGTGGGACCTTCAAAATCTGCTTGTATCTGGCTGAAATGAAATTCTTCAATTGCAGATATTTAAAAAAGTGTTTTGAAGGAATTTGGTACTTTTCACATAACTGATTGAAGGTAAGCAACACTCCATCTGTATATAAATCCAGCACTCTCTGAATACCTTTTGCATGCCATAATTTAAACCCCCCATCTTTTGCACCAGGTGTGAATTGCTCATTACCCCAAATAGGGGTGAACTGAGAAAGTACAGGGGATGTTCCCATATGTTTGTGTGCAGCATGCCACACTAAAATTGTGTTTTTTAGGAAGGGATTTTTTGTATGTTTTTTGAGTCTTTTTTCATCTGAAGAATACAGATAACTGTGTAGGGGCAGCTCTGTAACTGATTCTTGTTCAATGCTTACCCAAGCTGGGGGTGAAGAACAAAAATAATGTGCAGCAGATGTCAACTGAGCAGCCATATAGTACCACCTGAGATTTGGGACTTGGAGACCCCCTCTTTCATAAGGCTCATATAGTAATTTTAGGCGAAGTCTTGCTTTCCTATTGTTCCAGATAAACTGACTAAACAACTTGGCTACATGATCAAAGAATGTTGCTGTTAATGGCAGGGGAAGTGTCTGGAAAAAATACAGGAATTTTGGCAAAATTGTCATTTTTATAACATTTATTCGTCCCATCATGGATATGGGTAAAGTAGACCACCGGTCCAATAGTTTGGTGACTTCATCTACCAGGGGATCATAATTTGATGGTATTATTTTGTTAAGTTCTGGTGTAATTTTAACACCTAAGTATTTAAAACCTTCCGTAGTTGTTGTAAATGGTGTTGTTATAGTGGGGTTTGCCCTCTCTTCCTCATTTAGAAACATTAACACAGATTTAGAATGATTAATTTTGTACCCAGAGAATTTTCCAAAGTCCTCCAACAGCCCTGTCAAATTTGGAATGCTACTCTTTAAATCTGTCAAAAAAAATATGATGTCATCTGCAAATAAAGAAATTAGGTGGTCTCTCCTACCAATTCTTATGCCTGATATTCCTGCATGTGATCTCACTGCTACAGCCAAAGGTTCTATTGCTAATGTAAATAGTAGTGGTGACAAAGGGCACCCTTGTCTTGTTGATCGCTGTAGGTTAAAAGGTTTTGAAATGTTATTATTGGATAAAATTTGTGCTGCAGGATTTGTATATAATAGTCGAATCCATTGGATAAATGATTCACCCAATCCATATCTTGGGAGTAATTCCAGGAGATAGTTCCATTCTATTCTGTCAAATGCTTGACGTGCATCTAGGGCTAACATTGCTGTGTCTTTAGTGTTATGTTTCTCATATAATATATTTAAAACCCGTCTGATGTTGTGATAGCCTTGTCCATCCTTCACAAAACCTTGTTGGTCATCAGTTATCAATTTAGGTAAACATTTATCTAGTCTTCTGGCAAGAGCCTTACATAATATCTTGGTATCACATCCCATGAGACTAATTCCCCTATAAGAAGAACATTCAGTTGGACATTTATTTGGTTTTAATAAAAGAGTTATAGTGGCTATTCTCAATGAGTTTGGGAGTATACCTTGTTCATATGATTCATTATACATATCTAATAGAGGCTGTATTAATCTATTTTTAAATTCTTTATAAAATTCTATAGGCAGTCCATCTGGTCCAGGTGCTTTACCACTATTCAAATCTCCTATAGCATCCACAAGATCCTTTATTGTCAGTGGAGTATCAAGCATTGCTTTATCTTCCTCTGACAATGTCTGGAATTGTAACGGGTCAAGAAAAGTGTCTTGAAACTCTTCATTACCATTGTATTCAGATTTATATAACAGCTCATAGAATTCCCCAAAGTTATCATTTATCTCTTTGGGGTCTAGTGTTAAATTACCTGTTTTTGACTTTATGCTCCGGATTGCCCTTTCAGCCTGTGTTTTCTTAATTTGCCAGGCCAGGAGCTTTCCTGCTTTTTCACCTTGATCCTTATATGCTTGTTCAGTCCACATTAAACTTCTAGCTACTCTTTCAGCAGTCAATTTATCATATTTAGCTCTCATAATAGTCAGATTTTGTAATTTTTTGGGATCTTTGTCTTGATAGAATTCAATCTCTATGCTTTTGATTTGTTTTTCTAATAACTGTATTTCTTGTTTATATTGCTTATTTTTGTTACTGGTGTAGCTTATAATTTCCCCCCTTATGTAGGCTTTGAAAGCTTCCTATCTAATACTGGCTGTTGTTTCATTCTTATTTAGTTCAAAATACATGTCTATAGAATTTCCTATAATATTGACAAAGTTTGGATCCTTTAACAAAAATGATTGTAATCTCCATCTTATTGGACAGTGCCAAATCTTATCCAATTGGATTTCCATAGACATTGCTGCATGGTCACTAATTACAATGCTGTTATACCAGCATTTTTTAACCTGTGGCTGCAACTCTTCAGATATTAGGAAATAATCAATTCTAGAATGACTTTTATATGAACTAGAATAGCATGAATATTCACGTTTACTGGGGTTTTTAATTCTCCAGATATCATACAACCTAAGATCATGTATATAGTTATGGAGTATTTTTCTAGTTTTTATATGGGTGTTGTCCAACTGAGTAGACCTATCTAAAACTGGATCTAGGGTACAATTAAAGTCTCCTCCTATAATGTACAGGCCCTCCAGAGTAGATATGGTTAAGAATAGATTTTCAAAAAAGGACGGGCTATCATCATTGGGTCCATATATATTTATAAGATTTATTTTTTGTGACAGAATATTTCCTTGTACTATTGTACTCCTTGTCCTTGATGACTTTTATGGATTGGAATGGTATCAATTTGTGTATAAGAATCACAACCCCTCTAGCCTGACTATTGAGGGAGGCATGAAAAACCTGACCAGGCCATCTTTTGGTTAGTCTCGGAACGTCTGTTGCGGTCATATGTGACTCCTGTATGAAGATAATCTTTGATTTTAGATCTTTTATCCTGTTCAATACTTGTTTTAATTTAGCAATTTTTCCCAGGCCCCTAACATTCCAACTTGTAATATTAGCTAGCAAGTTATTTTCCTGTTCAGTTTTATCCATACACAATTTTTACATTGTTCAGGTTTGTCTGGTATATTAATAATGAAATGGGCGAAACCTTATTACAGAGATGCAAGTTTACATATACCTTCAAGCACACACGCACACACACACATAACATTGAACCTAATTTGAACAATCCCTTACTGAACACTGGCATTTCCTTTCTGAAATACCTATCCCTCCCTCTAAATCAACGTGGGTTTGAAGGATGTTGATCCACAGACTGAGGAGCAACCAATCCACGCGAACACAACAAATAGTACTCCAACAGTATCCGTCAACCGTGGCAATAGCCTGGTAATAAGGTATTGTAACCCTTATAAAAATAATAATGCTTATCATTAGCGTTCAACATATAAAGTTCAACTAAGGTAAAGTGTAAGCCCATAAACAACGCATTACCATCCGAATGTTACCTGCTTTGCTTCTCTTAATACAGTCCTCTAAAGTAGACTAGGCTACTTTCATTTGGTCATCACAGGCAGCATCAGAGACATGTTCATCACAGTTCGTCTCACTCATTTGGCCCCTCTATCGCTGCTGCTTGTCGTGGGAGGGTTTTGTAGAATTCTTCAGCATCCCGTGGTGTCGAGAAGATGTGAATCTTCTTCTCATACAGGACCCTAATTCTGCAGGGGTTGTGTAAGAATCCACGGAAAGCGTTCATGTCGGCAAACAGCTTTATGGCCGGGTGAAACTCTCGCCGAATGCGTACAGTCTCGGCGGAGAGGTCCTGAGCGAATGTGATCTTGGCACCGTCATGCTTGATTTCTGATTTTCTTGCCTCCCGGTATACAAATTCCTTCTCTTGAAAATTTAGAAAGCGAACCAGCACCGCTCTGTTTTGATTCGGTTTCCTGTTGGTCAATGTGCGATGCACCCGCTCCAATGTGAAAGTTTTTCCTGGCGGCGATCCCAGCCATTTCGGCAGCATGTCGGTAACAAAGTTGAGGAGAGTTTGTTCTCCCTCTACTCCCTCTTTTAGGCCAAATAAGCGCAGGTTCTTTCTCCTTCCCCTGTTCTCCAAGTCGTCAGTTTTGGCCTCAAGGAAAGTGATTCGTTTGGTAGCCGCTTCCAGGGCTGTCTCCACTTTCTCCATTGATCTTTCTGCCTGGTCAATGCGAGTTTCAGCTTCCTCCACACGGGCTGTATTGGCCGAAACATCTTGTTTTATCTCCATCACTTTACCTTCAAGTGCAGTCAAAGCATTTGCCATTCCGGTCAATCCTGTGTTGATATTGTCAAGCTTTGTCCCAAAGTCGGACCGTAATGCTTTTAGCTCGTTCAGCACCTCCGTTATATTCACCATGCTAGCATCTGCGTAGTTTAGCGGACTCGACGGAGTTGTTGGCTTGGCTGTCTTGGCTGCTTTACTTCCACGTGTAAAAATATCACACTGTCGCGTCGCCGAAGGTTTTGACATACCGCACTGTACGTTAATTAAGATAAGTTGAACGTCTGAAGGGTTATTTTTTTAAATAAAAGAAATCCCCGGTTCGGAGCTTCTCTACTAAGCCGCCATCTTGGTCACGTCCCCCGTGAATTCCCTCGGGGGCCATAGTTAAATGCATCCCGGGGGCCAGAGCGGGAGACATCGAATCTTTTTTGAAACTGCTGGCTAAAGATAAGCGTAAATACAGTAAGATTGTTATTCACGTCGGCGGTAATGACACCCGGTCACTAAAATGAATGTTTCATCGGTGTGTGAATACGCCAAAACGATGTCGGACTTCGTAGTTTTCTCTGGTCCCCTCCCCAATGTGACCAGTGATGACATGTTTAGCCGCATGTCGTCATTTCACCGCTGGCTGTCGAGGTGGTGTCCAGCAAACGATTTGGGCTTCATAGATAATTAGACACCTTTCTGGGGAAAACCTGGTCTGATTAGGAGAGACGGCATCCATCCCACTTTGGATGGAGCAGCTCTCATATCTAGAAATATGGCCAAGTTTATTAGCTGACCAAAACCATGTCGACAACCCAGAGTTGAGACCAGGAAGCAGAGCTGCAGTCTTACACGCTTCTCTGCGCCTCCATTAGAGCAGCTGCCCACCCAGTCCTTTAGTATAGAGACTGTGTCTCCAACGTCCACCTACATTATTTAAAGATAAAACAAACAGAAGAGGAGTTCATCATAAAAACATAAATCAACATCTCCAACAGTCCAAAATAAGAGAATTAAATGTGGACTCTTGAATATCAGGTCTTTGTCCTCTAAAGCTGTCTTAGTTAATGAATTAATATCTGATTATGATATTGATTTGTTCTGTCTCACTGAAACCTGGCTGCAGGAGGATGAATATGTTAGCTTAAATGAATCCACTCCTCCGAGTCATTATAATACTCATATTCCTCGAAGTACTGGTCGAGGTGGTGGAGTTGGAGCCATATTTGACTCAAGTCTATTAATAAATCCTAAACCTAAACTAAATTATAACTCATTTGAAAGTCTTGTTCTTAGCCTCACTCACCCAACCTGGAAAACTTCGCAGCCAATTTTATTTGTTACAGTATATCGAGCTCCAGGTCCTTATTCTGAATTTTTATCTGAATTTGCAGAATTTGCATCAGGCTTGATCCTTAAAACAGATAAAGTAATTATTGTAGGTGATTTTAACATTCATGTGGACAACCACAATGATAGTCTTAGTACTGCGTTTATCTCTCTATTAGACTCAATTGGCTTTTGTCAGAGTGTAAATAAACCGACTCATTGTCTGAACCACACTCTTGATCTTGTTCTTTCATATGGCGTTGAAATTGATAATCTAATAGTCTTTCCACAGAATCCTCTTCTATCTGACCATTTTTTAATAACCTTTGAGTTCATACTATTGGACTATAAGCCTTTGTGTAGAAACTTCTACAGCAGATGTTTATCTGATAGTGCTGTAGCCAAATTTAAGGAAACGATTCCTTCAGTATTGAATTCAATGCCATGTCTAACTGTAACAGAGGACTTGTCTGCTTCCTTTAGCCCCTCACAAATAGATCACCTTGTTGATAGTATTACAGGCTCATTACGGACAACTCTAGACTCTATTGCACCTCTGAAAAAGAAGATAATTAAGCAAAGGAGGCTAGCACCATGGTATAGCCAGCAGACTCGCAAATTAAAACAAGAGGCACGTAAATCTGAACGCAAATGGCGTGCCACTAAACTGGAAGAATCTCATCTAGTCTGGCAAGATAATCTCAGAACATACAGGAAGGCTCTCCGTAATGCCAGAGCAGCCTACTACACTTCTTTAATTGAGGAGAATAAGAACAACCCCAGGTTTCTCTTCAGCACTGTAGCCAGGCTAACAGAGAATCACAGCTCTACTGAATCATCTATTACTTTAGGTCTAAGTAGCAATGATTTCATGAGCTTCTTTAATAATAAGATTATAACTATTAGAGACAAAATCCATCACCTTCTGCCCTCAACAGGCATTGATCTGCATTCTGATACAGCAAGTTTGGAAACAGCTGTAAAACCTGATATGTATTTAGACTGTTTTTCTCCCATCGACCTTCATCAAATAACTTTAATCATTTCTGCAGCTAAGCCTTCAACCTGTCTCTTAGACCCCATCCCAACCAGGCTGGGAGAGGGATCCCTCCTCTGTGGCTCTTCCTGAGGTTTCTTCCACATTTTTTTCCCTGTTAAAAGGGTTTTTGTGGGCAAGTTTTTCCTCACTCGAACCGAGGGTCTAAGGACAGAGGGTGTCACTCCCTGTACAGATTGTAAAGCCCTCCGAGGCAAATGTACTTTGTGACTTTGGGCTATACAAATAAAATTGATTTGATTTGATTTTATTTGGTGTCTAGGCTTGATTTTTTTAACAGAGGTTGCACAATTGCATGTTTAAAACACGAAGGGACAACTCCATTTGTTAAGGAACTATTAACTATAGCTGAAATAAGTGGACAGATCGTCACAAAAACTTCCTTTAACAGGCGTGTTGGTAAAATATTAGATGGGCAGTAGGTGGAATTCATATGTAAGACCATGTCAGATAGCTGAGAGGATGATACTGGTTAGAAGTGCAGGAGGTGACTGGCAGGGTGAGTTTGGCGACCCCTCTTCATGATTTTAAATAACCATGTTTCTAACCAACACTGCCTCTATGGGGCTGTACATGTTTCAGATACTGTTGGAAGGGAATGCTGAGGCCAGAGAATCTTCAGTTATTTGAAATTTGCAGCTTCAAAGCTAGATACTACAAAATTCTTAATACTAGACCTTCAAGCCTTATGCAAAACATTGCTATCAATGCTAGCAGCGTGACACTTGGGTCTGTCTGTCGGTCAGTCCACCATTTTGGTCTATGTTGAAATATTTTGATATTGCTGGATAGACTGCAGTGCAACTTTGTTTGGGTCCCCAGAAAATAAAGTGTAATGGTCTCACAACGTAAACACAATAACTTTTGACAGGATACCATTTTGTGGCAAAATGTAGTTTAAAGACGTTCATTATTTCAGGTGATGCTTAAAACTTTGCCATGCTCAGAAACACACACGTTTCGTGGGAAAATACTGTATCACTCTGGTGCATGGGTTGATTACAGCAGCCACAATGGATCCTCTGTCATGGACTCACTAGGTAGGCCTGTTAATTGCCACCAATTATACTCACTCAGCACACCTGTTTTCACACCTGTCCCTCGTCATTCTCTACTCTCTCTGTGCATTTAAACCCAGGTCTCCACACAGTTAGTGTCAGTTCGTCTTCGAAGAAAGAGTCATTCCTGTTCGTTGGCTGAAAACTGATCCCCAGACCCTGAACCTGCGCTGAATCTGACCACTTGTTTCCTGCTGCCCCCGACGCTATTCTCCTGTCTCTCCACCTGTCTCCGTGCCGGTGCTCTGTGGATTCTGAGATTCCATCCCACTCCCTGCGGACCTCCAGACGCCACCATCTCTCCTACAAATAAAATTGATTTGATTTGTAGACCGTATAAAAGCAGTACTGGATGACAGGTAAAGGTAGAGATTAAAGTTCAGAGCAGACAGCTATAATCATATAGATCATGATTTTAATATTGATCTGAGTAGTTGGAAGTAAATTTATTCAGTTATTTTTTTATTTTATTTAGTGACTTTTGAACAAATTATCACATGAAATCTAGTTTAGTTTTCAGACCTCAACTCACAGCATTTTGACCACCTCGTTCAACCTTTTAACCATGCACACTGTTTATGGCACCAAATACTAAAAAGATTGATTGATTTGAAGTGTTTATTTCAAATATGCAAACCAAAATAAAAGTAAGGCAATACACAAAGAGAAACTATTAAAAAAAAAAACTCCAACAAAACAAAGGAGACAATAACCTCAACACCTGTTGCCCAACACCTCCCTCATCCCTGTACCTCTTAAAAATAGTGTCTTTGTACCTCATTTTAAACAATTTTATGTTTGGACATTGCTTCAGGTCCATGTTCAACCTATTCCATAGTCTAACCCACTAACCGAAACACAAAACCCCCTCTTCTTTGTCCGAATTAAAGTTTATTTTTCCCCTTAAATTATAACTCCCCTCATGTTTATTAAATCATTTCTGTGTATTTATTGGTAAAAGTATTTACCAAGTATTTTTAGCTTTAAATGTTATTTGAGCAGTTTGATACTCCACAATGTCTGTAAATCTTAGTAACTTGGACTGTATAAATAAAGGGTTTGTATGTTGCTGATAGCCAACGTTGTGTGTCTGGCTCTTTTTTGAATGGTGGTTAGTGGCTGTAGTGATGTTTTATAGTTGTTGCCCCAAACCTCAGCACAGTATTGAAAGTATGGTGAGACCAGGGAACAGTAAAGAGTGTGCAGTGATTTCTGATCCAAAACCTTTTTTGCTTTGTTTATTATTGCAATGCTTCTTGAGACTTTGGTCAGTACATGTTTGATATGTGGTTTCCATTTGATTCTGTCATCTATGGTTACCCCCCAAAATTTCTATTTTAACTCCCTTTCTATTTTAACTCCCAGGGTGCAGTCCCCCCCGCTCCGGGGGGGGGGGGGGACTGCACCCTGGGCGGCCGCCCACATTGCCCATAGCTAAGACCGGCCCTGCCAAATACCTTTTTGTTTTGCTCAGATTTATTGTTAACCTTTTTTTCCATTTCTGTAGTGGTGTCCTTTTGTAAAGTTTTCCCCAGAACAGAAAATATTTGTCAAACAACACAAATGCAACACTTTTTAGTGATTTTTATATATCATTAATATACAAAATGAAAAACTTGGGGCCCAGTGGGACACCACAAGCAATGTCTAAACAAGAAGACACAATCACCCAATTTCACAATCTTTCCAGTTTTTTCATGGTTAATTGTGTCTTGTGCCTTTTTTTTTTAATCAATAAATACTTCAATAGCGTATTGCTTATGATCTATAGCATTTGTGATTTCTTCTTTTGCCTCTATTATTGCCAATGATGTTGATCTTTTTGACCTGAACCCATATTGATTCTCAGCGAGAATTTTGTGTTTTTCTAAAAACATGTCCAATCTTTTGTTGAAAAGTTTTTCCAGTATTTTTGCAAATTGCGGGAGCAAGGAGACAGTTTGTGAAATTATGCTTGTTTCCAGCCTGGAACAGAGGTATGACTTTAGCTATTTTCATTTTATTTGGTAATGAACCAGTTTGAAATGATGTGAACATGGATGGTAACAGATATATGTGAATGGCCAACAATGCCCTCAATTACCTTTTTTTATTAGTACCATATTGATATCCTTGAAGTCAATGGACTGTGTGTTCTTACATTTTCTGACAATATTCAAGATTGTATTTTTATCCACTGCTTGTGGAAACGATGAACTAGGGTTAGGGTTTCTCTCTAAAAGCTGTTCATCAAATGTCCCTGAATCAGCGATTTTTTTCTCAGGTCCAATACTTACAAAGTATTTGTTGATTTTCAATATCCTTCCTTTAATAACCTCAATGAAATACTTAGGTAGACTATTGTGTTTAGATCCATCTCTTTTAATATTGTTTAATATTTTCCACATTCTTAATGTTATTTCTATTTAATATACTTATTTTTTAACTTATTATATTTTTTATATTTATATTCTGCCTCTTTAGTTCTCTGTCTAATGAACTCTCTATAAAGTGTATTCTTTTTGCAGGCATTTTGTAGGCCTTTAGTAATCCATGGACAATTTGTATATGCTAGTTTCCTATTATATTTCTTAATTGGACAATGCTTATTAAATAATGAAGAAAATATTTTCCAACTATGCAAGGTTAACATCTTTTTCTCTATATATTTTTCCAAATTATGCTCCTTTTTTTTTTTAGTGTGTTAATGGATTCTTCTGTTCTTACTCTTCTGTATACTGTTTGCTTGTTTGACTTTTTCCTGTGTCCGATGTTATAAACTGTAAACACTGGCAAATGGTCACTTATGTCATTGATTAACAGTCCACATATTATATTATTATCAATGTCATTGGTGAAAATATTATCAATGAGTGGCAGAATGAGAAGTGATTCTGCTAGGTCTAGTGATTCTTGGGATTTAATAAATCAATATTAAAATCCCCACACATTTTAGGCCGCAACTATTTCAAAAAAGGCAGTGAAATCCTGGTGGGACTGGTTAAGCATTCAAGTAGATTATCAATAGCAATTGTCATTCCATCTTATATGTGAGTTAATTCCCCTCTAATTCAAAGTCTATACCTTTTTCAGTGTCAATCCATGTTTCAGATATTGCTAATATATTGAATGGCTGTATATAAGCTTCTGCTGTTGAAAACAATGAGTGATAATTTGACCTCAGATTTAATGTTCTGATTGTATTGATCATCTGTGTAGTAGCAGCAATTATATATACACACACACACACACCTTTAACTCAAATTTCTGTTTGAGACTAAATTTCCAAATCTGATTTTTGTGAACAATATGTCACCTGTTTGATTGTGGGTGGACGATTTCAATATTGCAATGTATACCCTTGCTTTAAAGTTGTTAGGGCTAGGGCTGCAGTAATATACAGAAGACTACTTTACACAAGTCAAACAGAACAACATCATCATGTGGTCATATTTCAAATTAAATATTGACTTTAAATTTATTTTGTCATCAGGCTCCACGTAATTGTATTAAGTTATTTCAACTCAAAAATGTTATGTAATTGAACCCCTAACATAACATTTGTTATGTGTGAAAACAGAAAGATCACTGTGTGTCTCAAACAGCTCTAATTGTAAAATGTCAATTAAAATTCAACAGCATATGTGAAAATGGAATAGCTTGAGGCAAAACAAAGCAGGAGGGGGCGATCTCTTAAGACCTTGAGAAATACAGCATGAACAAGACACATACGATCAGTCCACAGCACATAGCTGGAAGATTTGATCACAAAGCTGCAGGAACTATCTTTGTTTAACCATTGGATAAAATGTGTAAAGACGGGTCACCTGAATCTATAGTTTCTCACACAACTTAACTCTCAGTTATGTCGAGAGAAGAAGTTCCTTTCTTGTTTTGGGCCATCAACATGGTTGCCAGTTGCAGGAGAAGTTGTTTTTAATGACAAAGCTCTAAAAGTCGACGTACACGATCGACTCGCCACCAAACACACAGACAGTTATAGATTAGCTGGTTGACAGAGTTCCCAGGAGTTGATGGAAACCAAACCAGAGGTAGAAGAAAAGTGAAACACAAGGTGTTACAAGGTCATACTACATCATTAAAGGTTTCTAAGTGGACAAACAGAATCAGTTAGCACAGACATAAACAATGGGGCATAAGATAAGCCAGTGAAGTTTTTCCTCTTGCCGTCTTCTACCTCACCCCTCCTCTGTCTCTGTTTCTAATCTCTCTGTAGCTGCATTCTAATTCAGGAGCTACGCCTCTTGAAGGACATGGCACAAAAAGGTGTGTCCTTCAACCATTCAGTACGAGTGAAACATTTGGACACATCTACCATCTACAATGTAAAAAGTGAGAAAAATCAAGAAAAAACATCGAATGAGAATGTCCAAACATTTGTCATCAACTACTGATAGTGTATACTGTATTTGATACAGCATTTTGTTTCTTTTTTCTTTTTTTACATTTCTTTAAGAGCATTTTGCCTTCTACAGTTCAGTAGCTACTTCTAAAAACATTTATGACATGTCTAATGTGGATGCACAATTAACCAAATAGATTATTGCAGTTTGGCATCTCAATCCAAGTCTGCAATGTTTGATTAAGGTGAAAGTGTGACAGAATTTTATTCTTATATTTTTATAATGAAGTGCTGTAGTGCTGCATGATGCAGATATCCTGGCCTACACATTTATTTGGTAGAGACAACACCTAATGTTATCATCATCATAAAATATTAAAATACTAAGATATATCACCCCCCCCCCCCCCCCACAAAATAGTGGTACAGAATAATGCAGTGACATTGATTTTGACTGGATGAGCAATTTTAAGATTTTAAGATTTTCCTGGACACCTCATCAGTGATGTTCCTGGACTCATCGAGTGTCTTTCAAGATAATACACCCTCCTCCAGGTGACCTAGCTTAGGCTGATCAGGCCCAGCACAACCCCTTGCACCCAACTTGTATTGCAAGCATCTTGCTTTCCAGCTACCTTGCTGGCATTCGCTGATCAGACATCATGTTTGGCAAGTTTCCTCTCATATGCCTCCTCAAGGCAGTTCTCTCATGACACAGTTTACGCCAGGAGCATGACTTGCTTGGTGGAATCAGACATAAGTGTCACACCGTGGTGAGGTCAAGCTGGGTTTTTGTTATGTCTTGTCATTTCCTGTTTTATTTTGAAAGATAACTCTCCTCTCGTTTTAGGTCACCTGCCCTTCCTCATGTGTCACCGGTCTGATTGTCTTCCCCGCCCTGATTGTTTCCACCTGTTCCCCATTTCCCTCATGTGTGTATATATAGTCTGCGTTTCCTCTTGTCCCGTCCTGAAGTGTCTTCGTACTTTTTTGTCGTCGCACCCAAGCCGTTCCGTTGACTCCAAGCCTGTTCCACGTTTCTTGCTTTGTAAGTTCCACAGCCATAAGTTTAAGTGTAGATAGGATTTTTGTAGCCTGATTTTGTCCTATGGGATTGTTTTCTGTTTGATTGCTTCTTACCTTTGATAAAGTTTTTTTCATCCTCCAGGATTGTTTTTGTTTCCAGCCAGTTTAGGAGATTAGGTCATAGACATAGATAGTTCTGTTTCTTCCTCAGTTTGAGTGAGTGTTTTTGTTTGATAAATTTTATTAGTTGATTCCTTCCCATTTTGGTGAAGCGCTTTTCTTTCTAGTTTAGTGTTTTGAGATTTTTAGAGAGAGTAGCAGGGTTTAAGTTAATTAGGGTTCTGGTTAGTGTAGCCATTTTTTGTTGTAATTTTTGTAGACTGTGTTCCTGCAGCTCGGAAATAATAAGTTTCTCCCAAACCTGCCAATTCTGAGTCTGTCGCTTTGTTCTGGGCCTGACAATAAGCACTGTATCAGGTCTTAAGGTGGTTGGCAAAAAGTGTTGTGAAAACTTGAGTTGCCTCCTGTTGTGGAGAAATTGCTGAAGTCAATGGTGAGGTCAGGAAGGAAGAAAGTGTTCAGGAACATCTGAGGTCTTATGCTGTATTATTTATTGACGCTTGATCAAGGAGAATTAGAGACACTCTCAAATACTACACGCCCAGAATTGGTCAAAGAGTGTTTTTATTCATGCAGGTGTTATTGTCAACATATTGTAGTCTGGAGACACAGATGTCTGTTTACGCAGATTGGCGCATCAACTGCCAGCT
This sequence comes from Collichthys lucidus, assembly GCA_004119915.2. NCBI lineage: Eukaryota > Metazoa > Chordata > Actinopteri > Sciaenidae > Collichthys > Collichthys lucidus. The sequence continues at coordinate 1,217,632 of CM014093.1, read as the reverse complement.
ATCTATTATGTCTAGGAAAGCAGTAATGGGTCTCTTTGACCCTGGCCACCACAGTGTTAGACTGGCACCTACTGTTCCCAATCAAAGCCAAACAACTAATACTGCTGAGGACCTCAAGACCCACACGTGACCTCGGGATAGAAAATTCCATACCACCTCCCAAGGTCCACCATCAGCCAGTCCCTTGCAGAGATTAGGATTCCTGCTGCAGGACCACAGGTGGTCCTGGTGCTCCTCGGCTCTGACTCTAACATGGATCTTGACTTCGCTGGTTTGAAGCTCATCCGGGCCCACCCCATCAGTTCTTGAGCCCTAACAGGATCCACCTGCAGTCTGGGACTGACTCTAACTGTCTAGTCATCCATGAAAGCCCTGACTGGTGGTTGACGTTGTGCAGAATTTGTTGTTTAAGGCCTCCACAGTCTCATGCAGGAGGTGAGAGGAGTTGTCACGATGGAAGTCATCTTTGCTAACGTCCTCCTCTGCCCACTTCCTCCCTAATTATTGTACACCATTTAAAAAACAAACCTGAGTAAAAAGGTTTAAAAAGCATGAACAATGATTGATAAAATAAACACCGATGCCAACCTGCAGAGGATTCTAAAGATTGCAGTAAAAAAAGTAAAAAAATCACCTCAGATTCTGTAGGAACCAGACCAACAATGGTTCTCCTATTGGGAGCTCCAGCACAATAGCTACCTGTAAAACAGCTAATTGAACCTCAGTGGTCTGGACAACAGGTTGCTTAAGGTGCCTTCTAGGAGACCAGCCTAGTCACACACGCATCTAGACTGAGACACTTACTCATATACTGTATATTAACTCCTAATGAGGAAATGGTTTCCAAGTATGTATATGTGGAGGGTGGAGCTCCTCAGGAGAGGGACAACTGAGGTGGTGGCATTACCAGGTCAAGGCTTACCCATTACTAGACTGTCTGTGAAGATAATTGCGACAAGGTTTTTTATTTATTTAGATTTGCTTGAGCATAATTTTTGGAGTGAAATACATACATAGAGCACAACTCAAAATACAGTTTGAGGGTATTAATTATGCAGATCATAAAATCTACAGACAGCATTGTTCAAGTTCAAACAAACACTTTGCTGAACAGGACTGTCAGCACTGACACAAACAAGCCTCACAGAAACATGTAAGGAATAGAGCCTGATGTTCTGCTGTCATGCTGTTTGTCATTTCAACTTTACAAAGTGAAGCATGTAAGCCCACACTGCTGCAGCAGCTGACAAGATGCCCTGCAATGTCCTACTAATTCAAACATTGCAACAGACACCACCTTTTATATTCTGGGTGAAATGGGTAAAGAACACCATTCCTCCCCTTTCCCCTATATAAAATATATATGCACTGTCTTTTGCTGTACGAATTTAGGATGGTGATTCATGTAAGGCAGCTTCATTCAGTGCAGCAAAGAAAACGCAACATCAATGACAGGAGAAGGAGAAAAAAGGAGGAGGGTGGAGGTGCAAAGTGAAGTTAGCAGCAGGGATCAGCCTGACAAGGATGGTGCAGCCTCATCACTTTCACGCATACATGCTGTTCAGTCAGCTGGACACTGTAAGAGCGGTCACACGTCCACATAACTCAACAAGTGCAAATTGTGGCCTCTGTTCACACACACACACACACACACACACACACACACACACACACACACATGCGTCTTCATAAGGAAACCGCACGTTTAAGAATACCTGTGTTTGTTTGCGGTGATGTCGGATCCATTTCCAGAGTTACAGGGGGGACCAGAGGATTTGGCCCATTCTACCTTCACCTCGTCTTTACTCAGCACCGTATGCGACAATCAGACGAAACACAGCGGAGGAGAGTGAGAGATCTCGACAGGATGCCATCCCAGGCTGAGGGTTCTGCAGCCTCCCACAGCCCACGGAGGTGCGACTTTTCCCAAAAGCATGCTGCCTTCCATTCATTTCACTGCAGGCAGCAGGTAAAGTCTCCTCGTAGCACGGAAGGAGAAGCAGGTGTCATTAATGACATGACGTTGATGGGATTGAGCATGCTGACTCACTGGTATACTGGAACACTTAATGAGCAATTATCATTAGCTAAATGCATTTTATTTATTCATTAGTCTACAACACAGGGTTGTACAATGAAACACAAACTGTAGTCCCTTTATGGTCCCCACAAAGAAGTGTTATTTATGGTGCAGAGGATGAATTAAGAAGTCTCACAGCCTGAGGCAAGCTAAGGTATTTATAGCACAATCCATACATATCTCAAAGTGCTTAACAAATGAGCAGACAAAAGAACACAGAAAAAACAAACACATCAGAACAAAATTCTTAGCTCCATACTGACGAAGAGAATGCAGAAACACCTGGGGAAATTGATTAACCCCGACCAGACCGGGTTTATACCAGGGCGTCAGGGGGCAAATAACATTAGAAGGGCCCTAAACATACAATCAATAGCAAGAGACTCGGGCCACCCCTCAATGCTTCTCGGCCTCGACGCCGAGAAGGCGTTTGACAGGGTGGACTGGTCGTTTTTAAATTATACCATGGAAGAAATGGGGTTTAATTTGACATTTATTAATTGGATTAATACTATAAATAAGGACCCGATATCTAGAGTTAGAGTCAATGGTTGTTGCTCTAAATTTTTCAACCTGAAGAAAGGAGTTCGGCAAGGAAATCCGGTCTCACCTGTTTTGTTTGCACTGTGTATCGAACCGCTCGCAGAGTTGGTTAGGGGAAATGATCGGATTGAGGGGATAGTTGATGGGGGAGGCATGACACATAAAATAGCCCTATTCGCAGATGACGTTCTTTTGTTTGTAAAAAACCCCTTGTCGTCTATACCAGCTCTAATGCAGTGCTTGGGGAAATATGGGGAAGTTTCAGGGTACAAGGTTAACAAGGGGAAATCTGAAGCAATGATGATCACAGGGAGCTGGCCTAAACAATTAGATAATCAAGTGAAATTTAGATGGTCGAAAGAGGGCTTTAGGTACCTTGGGGTGAATTTGACACACACCTCTTCTCAATTATATAAAGCTAATTATGACAAACTTATTTCTCAAATCAAAAAAGATTTTGAAAGATGGGGAATGCTTCCTGTATCATTGGTAGGCAGAGTTGAAGTTATAAGGATGAATGTGCTGCCAATGTTGCTATTTCTTTTTGTCTCTTTTCCTATTGTGGTCCCTCTATCTACTTTTAAATTCTTAGATCAATTGGTTTCCAAATTTATATGGCAGAACAAAAGGCCCAGAGTGAGACTCAAAGTTCTCTGTGCAAGTAAAGAGAAGGGGGGCTTGTCCCTGCCTCACTTCAGGAGTTATTATTGGGCAGCGCAGCTAAGAGTATTGGTCTCGTGGATGAGATTAGATATGGATACAAAATGGGTACTGTGACACGCTCACTGCCACTGTGGGTTCCAGCACAGACCAGTTTGAGACCCAAGCTTGTTTTTGAGGGACTCTTTTATTAACACGAGAATCAGTCAATCACTGCAGCCGTTCGCAGGCCTCTGGCTGCCGTCTCCCACGTTTTCGTCTGTCCGTCCTGCTTCCTCCTCTGCTCCAGCACGCTACTGAGTTGGGAAAAGAGGGCGAGAGTGATTAGCCAGTTGGGCACCGGTGTGCCAATCACTCTCACCTGGCGCTGCTCTCCCGAGCCCTCCCCACACCTCTCTCCTGCAGCTGATGCACCACACCCCCGTCCACATGCCTCCACCGCCCGACTTAGGCCGGGGAGCCGTCCGGCCTAACCCACTCCCCCCCCCGCCTCCCCAAGGGAGCGGGAAAGGAAGTCGGCCACAGCCATCTGTGCCCCCGGCCTATGGACCACAGTGAACGTAAACGGCTGCAACGCCAGATACCACCGTGTGATCCGGACGTTGGCATCCTTCATGCGGTGGAGCCACTGGAGGGGAGCGTGGTCCGAGCAGAGGGTGAATGGGCGCCCCAGCAGGTAGTACCGCAGAGCACCACTCCGTCCACTGGACCGGATCTGAGGCACCCTTTCGGGTGAGGTCGGTTGAGGGGCTGGTCAGCTCTGCAAAGTTGGGGATAAATCGGTGGTAATAGCCGACCAGCCCCAAAAACCGCCGCACCTCTTTTTTCGTCTTGGGCCTTGGGCAGGCTGCAATCGCTGCTGTCTTATCTACCTGTGGACGCACCTGCCCGCCGCCCAAGTGGTACCCCAGATACCGTACCTCCCTCCGTCCAACTGCACACTTCTTCGGGTTGGCCGTGAGCCCCGCCTGCCTCAGTGACTCGAGCACCGCAGCCACCTGCTGCACATGCTCCGCTCAGGTGTTGCTGTGGATGACGACGTCATCCAGGTAGGCGGCAGCATATGCAGCATGCGGCCGCAGCACCCGGTCCATGAGGCGTTGAAATGTGGCTGGGGCCCCGAATAACCCGAACGGAAGTGTAACAAATTGGTACAAACCGTACGGAGTGGAGAAGGCCGTTTTCTCCTTGGACTCTGGAGACAGGGGAATCTGCCAGTAGCCCTTGGTCAAATCCAGCGTCGTAAAAAAGTGAGCAGTGCCCAAGCGATCCAGGAGTTCGTCGACCCGGGGCATCGGATAGGCTTTAAACTGTGAAACATCATTCACCTTCCGATAGTCCACGCAGAACCGGATAGACCCATCTTTCTTGACTACAAAAACGATAGGCACTGTGGGACTCTTCTATTACACCCATCTCCAACATGGCTTTCAATTCAGCCTGAATCACTTTTCTCTTGTGTTCAGGTAGCCGATAGGGCCGTGAACGCACTGTCACGCCCGGGTGAGTCTCAACATGGTGTTGAATAAGGCTTGTGCGCCCTGGCACGGGGGAGAACACATGAGCGTAACGCTGCTGCAACCTGGCATTGTCTGCTCTCTGGGACGGTGAGAGATGGTTTTCACAAACGAGCGAGGCAGGATTGGTCGATTTTGGTACCTCCGGCCCCAACTCATCTCTCTCTGCAATTGCCGTCACCAGGGAGACAGACTCCGCCTCTCCAAGCTTTAAGGAGGTTGAGGTGATAAATCTGTGTCGCCCCTCCCCTGTCAGATCGCACAAGCTCATAGTCAACGTCACCCACTCGCCGTGTGACCACAAAGGGCCCTTGCCACTTGGCGAGTAATTTGGAGTTGGAAGATGGGAGCAATACAAGAACTTTATCTCCCGGTGAAAATTGTCTTAACTTGGATCCTCTGTTGTACAGCCGCTGCTGACGTTCCTGGGCCCGGAGCAAATTCTCGCGTGATAACTGACCCAGTGTGTGGAGTTTTGCTCTCAGGTCTAGGACGTACTGAACTTCGTTCTTACTTGGGCTCGGACCTTCCTCCCAGCTTTCCTTAACCAGGTCCAAAACCCTGCGTGGTTTTCTGCCAAACAGCAGCTCAAAGGGAGAAAATCCCGTGGAGGCCTGGGGTACCTCGCGCACTGCAAACAACAGAGGATGTAGCCATTTATCCCAGTTACGACTATCATCGTGCACAAACTTACGGATCATGGACTTCAAAGTCTTATTCAGGCGCTCAACGAGGCCGTCAGTTTGAGGATGGTAAATACTGGTTCGAATAGACTTGATGCCCAATAATCCGTACAGCTCTCTCAGTGTTCGTGACATAAATTGGGTGCCTTGGTCAGTCAGGATCTCTTTCGGGATCCCAACTCGGGAGATAACTTGAAACAGTGCCTGCGCCACACTCTTTGCAGAGATGGTGCGCAGCGGCACTGCCTCTGGATATCGCGTTGCGTAATCCACAAGGACTAACACAAAGCGATATCCACGTGCGCTCCGGTGAAATGGCCCGATGAGGTCCATCCCAATGCTTTCGAATGGGACCTCGATCAGCGGTAATGGGCGCAACGGCGCTCTCGGGAAGGCCAGTTGGTTAACTAACTGGCATTCGGGACAAGACGCACACCAGCGGCGCACGTCTGCCCGAATGCCTGGCCAATAGAATCGAGCCATTATCCGGTTTAGTGTTTTATCATATCCCGTGACCAGCTATAGGGTTATAATGAGCCGCCTGGAAAATCATTTTCCGACGGCTTTTCGGGACCAACGGCTTTTCGTTACCAACAACTGGGTTATTATGTCATCTGCTTGAGTGTCACGACTCACTCTATATAACCTGTCCCTGCTCAATGAAAAATGTGGATACGTTAGCGCTGCATCAGGGCGCACCATGTGACCATCAATTTGTATCACTTGGTCAAAGGCAAAGCGTAAAGTATCGTCACGAGACTGCTCGAGTGGAAAATCTTCCATGGAGTCAAACACGGGAACCTGCGGCGCCTCCTGAGAAGGCACCGCTGGCTCCCCCTCCCCGTCTGCAGTGTCGGACAACCTCGCGTCACCGCTGAGCACAGCGCACATATCCCATGTCCCTGTCGGTCGTGAGCGCACCCCCACACACTGCTCCACTAACCTATCAAACCCAGGCCAATCTGTGCCCAAGATCAGAGGATGCGCCAGGCGGGAACTAACCGCAGCCTTCACACTCAGTGATGCCATAGTTACTTTGAAACAGTAATCGACTACTGACTACTGACTACTGCTCGAAAAAGTAACTTAGTTACGTTACTGACTACTTGATTTTGAAAGTCCTGGTCCTGGGGCAGATAGATAGATAGATGCAAATTCCTACATTTTACTGAATTAGATGTCTGGCTTGATGCTGCCCCTGAGGCTGGGCAAGACATTGAAAAGATAGATGGTCCGGCCTAAAAGATGGACATCTGGCCACCCTACTTACAGCAGAGGCTGATCCCCCACCCCCTCAACATAAAAATGACTACCAGTTATGCCAAAACTCACTTTTATTGACATCAAAAACAACAAAATGTCAAAAACATCTGGACCAAACAAAACTGACAGGGACGTTTGAAAACTACCTCCTGAAAAAGGTTTTCACCTACAACTTTTTTATAATAAAAAATAAGACAGTCTTACTTGACTTTATGTAAATTATAAAGTGTCTTGTTAAGATAATAATACATACAAATTAAATTGACTTCCACAAATAAAATTGACTTTCACATAAATAACTCCTCATAAAAATAAAATATTATGGCACTGAAAAGCTAACGACACCTCAATGAATGAACTTTTCTTATAAGAAAGTAAAAAAGAAAGTAGCCTTGCTTAAAAATAAAATAAATATTCTCAACTCCATATATCATCCATATGAATTACAGTAATATCTTAATGAACCTGTAGTCCCGCATTAGAACAAGGAGTGCTTTAACAAAACAAGACCAAAATCATGTTAATAAGCCTGTAGTTGTCCCGCATTAGAGAAGCAAGGATTTATGCAAGAAACTGTGGACTGGGGCCGGTAAACCAGTGGTTGTACCGCATTAGCAGAAGCTTCTCGAACCTCTGGTCAGACAGTCTGTTTCTTCTTGGTGTGAGCACCAAGCCCCCCAGACTAAACAGATGCTCCACAGGAGCACTGGATGGGGTTGGTGTGTTGTACTTCAAGAAGATCCTCTTTATGTTGACAAAGTCATGCAGAACCTGAAGATCATTTGACGAACTCAGATACATCATCACTTCTTTCTCTGCAGAGTAGGCCTCCTCTGGCTGTGCCTCAAAATCAAAAAAATCCGCCTCACCTTGGTGGACAGGTGAGTTGGCGACACTGGCGTGCCACTAAACTGGAAGAATCTCATCTAGTCTGGCAAGATAATCTCAGAACATACAGGAAGGCTCTCCGTAATGCCAGAGCAGCCTACTACTCTTCTTTAATTGAGGAGAATAAGAACAACCCCAGGTTTCTCTTCAGCACTGTAGCCAGGCTAACAGAGAATCACAGCTCTACTGAACCATCTATTCCTTTAGGTCTAAGTAGCAATGATTTCATGAGCTTCTTTAATGATAAGATTATAACTATTAGAGACAAAATCCATCACCTTCTGCCCTCAACAGGCATTTATCTGCATTCTGATACAGCAAGTTTGGAAACAGCTGTAAAACCTGATATGTATTTAGACTGTTTTTCTCCCATCGACCTTCATCAAATAACTTTAATCATTTCTGCAGCTAAGCCTTCAACCTGTCTCTTAGACCCCATCCCAACCAGGCTGCTCAAGGATGTTTTACCTCTAGTTAGTCATTCTTTTTTGTATACAATTAATCTGTCTTTATTATCAGGACATGTACCTAAGTCCTTTAAGGTAGCTGTAATTAAACCTCTTCTTAAAAAGCCCACTCTAGACCCAGAGGTTTTAGCCAACTATAGACCGATATCAAACCTTCCCTTTGTGTCTAAGATACTTGAGAAAGCTGTAGCTAATCAGCTGTGTGACTTTCTCTATAACAATAGTCTATGTGAGGATTTTCAGTCAGGATTTAGAGTGCATCATAGCACAGAGACCGCATTAGTCAAGGTTACAAATGACCTCCTAATGGCATCAGACAAAGGACTAATCTCTGTACTTGTCCTGTTAGATCTTAGTGCTGCATTTGACACCATTGACCACCAAATTCTTTTACAGAGAATGGAACATCAAATTGGCATCAAAGGAACCACCCTAAGCTGGTTTAAATCGTATTTTTTAGATCGATCCCAGTTTGTTCACGTCAATGATGAATCCTCCATGCATACCAAAGTTTGTCATGGAGTCCCACAAGGTTCTGTACTAGGACCACTTTTATTTAGTTTATATATGCTTCCTTTAGGGAACATTATTAGGAATCACTCCATTAATTTTCATTGTTATGCTGACGACACCCAATTATATTTATCGATCAAGCCTGATGCAACCAATCAGTTAACTAAACTCCAAGCATGCCTTAAGGATATAAAAAATTGGATGACCTATAATTTTCTGATGTTAAATTCAGACAAAACTGAAGTTCTTGTAATTGGACCCAAGCACCTCAGAAACTCTCTTTCTAGAGACTTAGTTACTTTAGACGGTATCAACCTGGCCTCCAGCTCCACTGTAAAGAATCTTGGAGTTGTTTTTGATCAGGATCTGTCCTTTAATGTCCACATAAAACAAATTTCGAGGACTGCATTCTTCCACTTACGTAACATCGCTAAAATCAGACGCACTGTTTCTCAAGCAGATGCAGAAAAACTAGTCCACGCATTTGTTACTTCAAGGCTGGACTATTGTAACTCTTTGTTATCAGGCTGCTCTAATAAGTCTCTTAGGACTTTACAGTTAATTCAGAATGCTGCTGCACGTGTTCTGACAGGAACCAAGATCAGAGATCACATCTCTCCCACTTTGGGTTCCTTGCATTGGCTCCCTGTTAAATCTAGAATAGAATTTAAAATTATCCTCCTCACTTACAAAGCTCTTCATGGTCAGGCACCATCATATCTAAAAGAGCTCATAGTACCTTACTATCCCTCTAGAACACTGCGCTCTCAGGACGCTGGGTTCCTTGTGGTTCCTATAGTCTCCAAAAGTAGATTGGGAGCCAGAGCTTTCAGCTATCAGGCTCCTCTTCTGTGGAACAAACTACCAATCTGGGTTCGGGAGGCAGACACGGTCAACACTTTTAAGAGTAGACTTAAAACTTTCCTTTTTGATAAAGCGTATAGTTAGGGCTGGCTCAGGCCATCCCTTAGTTATGCTGCTATAGGATTAGACTGCCGGGGGACTCCCCAGGGTTATGCCTAGCCAGGCTCGGTATTGGTTAAAGATGTAGTCACATCTCCCTTACCGAAAACCCTCCCTCCTACTCTGCCTCTCTCTCTCTGTCTCTCTCTGTCTGTCTGTCTGTCTGTCTGTCTGTCTGTCTGTCTGTCTGTCTGTCTGTCTGTCTGTCTGTCTGTCTGTCTGTCTGTCTGTCTGTCTGTCTGTCTGTCTGTCTCTGTCTCTGTCTCTCTCTCTCTCTCTCTGGACATGTCTCATTAATGCATGTTACTAACCAAACTTCCCCGGAGTTTTTGTGCTCTGTCGTCCAGCAGGTTTTTCGTGGATCGTGGCTGCTGCTGTGATCCTGGACGACGCCCACTACACATATTACTATGTGTATGTCATTATTACTACCATATCTGCTACTGTGGTCACTTTATCATTCATTGTCATTCTGTCAGTCATTGTAAATGTACAAAATGTCTATGTTGATTGTCCTGTACACGTGACATTCATTGCACGTCTGTCCGTCCTGGGAGAGGGATCCCTCCTCTGTGGCTCTTCCTGAGGTTTCTTCCACATTTTTTCCCTGTTAAAAGGTTTTTTGTGGGCAAGTTTTTCCTCACTCTAACCGAGGGTCTAAGGACAGAGGGTGTCGTTCTCTGTACAGATTGTAAAGCCCTCCGAGGCAAATGTACTTTGTGACTTTGGGCTATACAAATAAAATTGAATTGAATTGAATTGAATTGAACTGGCAGAGCTCTGTGGTGGAGAAGCAATTGTGCAGCACTCATCTTGGAGAAGCTGTTTCACTTGCTCCCTCCTATCTGCATCTCTCAGCCATCTCAGCTTGAATTTTGGGCAACTCACAGCTGCGAGAAGGGCACCTCTGTCGTCCAGGAGATTGGCAAACCGTGTCTGCACTGCCTGAAAAAAAAGATCGCTATGTTTAGGATATGTGCAATAACATATGTGTCTGTGAATAGTGTCAATAAAGGAATTCTATTCCATGTATGCCAACAAAGCCTTATAAAAATAACAATTGAATTAACAATACATCATGTAGTATCCATAAATTAATAGTGTTATTATTTTCTGGAATTTGCATTTTATTGTTGTTTTGCCATAATGAATATTCTGTATTCAGCAATAGTATGGTAGAATAAATTTCAGATAGGTGAAATATGGACCATACCTGCACTATGGCATCCGGCAGGCCTGCAGTCATGCTGGAGAGGGTGTGTTTAAGGGCCAGGGTCCTCTGCATCAGCGCTTCCAATGTGGGTAGCAAAGTTCCATAAGGACAGTCGGCTTGCAAAATGTCCAGTGCAATGGTCAAAGGCCTTGTGGCAGTGCAATATTCATGCAAGAACTGGTACTCTTTGTCCTTGAAACCTTTTACCCCTAACTTGGTGCACAGAGTGTTCAGCTCATGCATGGGGATTTCTGTGACTCTTTTTACAGAGTCCAAAAAGGAGTTTCACCGTGTCGATGTTGGGACTAGGAGCTTCCTTTTGCTCACCTCCTCCACTGCCTCTGATGCCGTGCTGGACCTACTTGCCTTTGTCCACAGAGCAGAGCATTTTGCTGTGCTGCTCCTGTACACAACCTTGACGTCTGCAATTGATGTTAAGTATTTGTCGACGTCATTTGTGGTAACGAGGTTGATTGTGTGTGAGGCACATCTGTGGTGTGGAGGAAGGGCAATCTGGGCCTCAGCATCCCTCTCATGCTCAGCTGACAATCGGTCTGACATTGGTACAAACGTGACTTCATCGAAGGACTCTTCTTCCATCTCATCAGTATCATCTAATCAGATGGAGCCTGATAAACTCGAAATGCTTTTACAAAATTCGAGCCGTTATCCGTCACTGTCGCAACGACTTTATTTACAATCCCATACGACGATTAGATGTCTTCGATTTCTTGACCTATCACGTCATATGTGTGTCTGCCCCGTACTCTCTTACACGCCAAAGCGGCCTTTTTTCGTTCCAAGGTGTCTCTACTAAACCAGTGCAGTGTGACCCCCATGTAGCTCTTATTATTCGCTGTCCAGATATCTGCTGTTGTTGATACAAAGTCGACATCACGTAGTGCGGTTCTAAGATTTTCCTCCATCGTTGAGTATTCCCTGTCCAGGTAGCTAGCAAAGGATGTTCTATGAGGTGGCTCAGTGCCTTTACTGGTAGAAATCCTATGAACGATGGCACGAAATGAGGGCGAGTCGACTGTGTTGACAGGCAGCATCTCTTCAACCACATAACGTCCAACTAACCGGTTCAATTCTGCACCACTAGTTGGCTTTGCTTCGAAATCAAGCCTCATCTGTTTAGGACTGGGACCTACCATGTCTTTTTCTTTCACTCCGGGTGGTGCTCGCTCCTTTAAGCTTGTTGTGGCGTGCTGTTTATCGAGGTGCTTCTTTAGGTTAGATGTGGTATTTTTGAAAGTCGAGAGTACTTTCTCGCGAGGACAGAGCGTGCATCAGACCTTGACAGGGGCGCAATTAGTGGGTGTGTCAGGTGTGTCATGACACACCCACTTTTGAATGACCGTAGATCCGTCCCACCCACTTTTATGTAGGTTAACGTTTTTTTTTTTTTTTTTGTTTTTTTTAAACTTTGTCTTCTTCAAATCTTCTGATTCAAGCATCACGAGGAAACCAAAATATGAATTAACATAATATTTGGTTTACTGAGGTGTGTGCCAGTAGCGGTTTTAGGTACGGGCGGACAGGGCAGCCGCCCGGGGCGCCATTTCGTGGGGGGCGACACGAGCGCCCGACAATAACCTCGCGACATTTCGATACCGCTCATTAAGACAGCGGAGCGGGCGCCCCCGTGGGCGGGGGGTTGACGAGGTAGAGGGGGAGCCGGACAGACTGATCAGGGCGCACGGCGCATCCAGGGGCGCACGAGAAAATCTCCGTCCCGGGGGTGGGGGGGGCAGCTTCGTCCCCCCCAGTTTCTCAAACCTATCTGCGCGCCTGGACCTTGATGTTATCATCATTAACTGAAATAAAATCAAAATAGTCCTTGTATTTCCAACTGCTAAACACGAACCGCTCTTCCTCCATAGCACACTGAAGTTGCAGCTAACTCTCTCTCGCGCCGCGGAACAGAGATATGAGGACAGAACATTTGCAACAAAAAAAAAACACGTTGAGCGGGAATTTCACCCAAAACTGCCCGGAAGTTCCAATCGAACGGCGCGTTGAACTCATTGATTCTACAGAGTGAAATGCGAAAAAGTAACACATCTAATATTAGATAAGTAACTGTAGTCTGACTACTGGTTTTGAAATAGTAGTTGCGTTAGACTACTCGTTACTGAAAACAGAGGGGACAATTATGCGAGGAGCAGGGGAGGGGCGGGTGTGTGGTGCGGGGGGACCAGGTGCTGGCGTGGGTCTCCTGCGAGGTGCCGGGCTGGGACGGCCGGGGGGCGCTAGCCGCGCCTCTGATGCCTGGCCCCGGGAGTGGACGGCCAGATGGTCCTCTGCGAGGGCGATGGCGGCCGCCAGGTTGTCGGGGCGGTGACAACGCACCCACTCGAGGGTGCCGGTCGGCAGCCCCTCCACGAACTGCTCCAGCACGATTTTCCCCATGACCTGTCTCTCGCCTGTGGTCTCCCCCGGTTGCAGCCATCGATATGCCGCGTCCCTCAGCTGCTGGGCATAGGTGAACGGGCGGTCGGAGGGGCCCAGCTTGGTCCCCCGAAACTTCCGGCGGTGGTCCTCGGCCGAATATCCCAGCCGGTCAAGGACAGCCCTCTTCACTGCCTGGTACTGCCCCCGAGAGGAGGCAGGCAGGCCGAGCACCGCTGTCTGTGAGTCTCCGGAAAAAAAGCGGAAGCAGCCGCACGCCCACTCTGCCTCCGGCCAGCCACATGGCGACCGGCTGGTCCCGGCTCATCGTGGCAACCTACGCCACCATCTGGGCCAGCGCCGTCACTGGCTGAACTTGCCTCTTGCTTGCTCCGAAATTGCCTCTGTGCTGAGCTGGTTGGGCGCCAAAATGTGACACGCTCACTGCCACCGTGGGTTCCAGCACAGACCAGTTTGAGACCCAAGCTTGTTTTTGAGGGATTCCTTTATTAACACGAGAATCAGTCAATCACTGCAGCCATTCGCAGGCCTCTGGCTGCCGTCTGCCGCGTTTTCGTCTGTCCGTCCTGCTTCCTCCTCTGCTCCAGCATGCTACTGAGTTGGGAAAAGAGGGCGAGATTAGCCAGTTGGGCACCGGTGTGCCAATCACTCTCACCTGGCGCTGCTCTCCCGAGCCCTCCCCACACCTCTCTCCTGCAGCTGATGCACCACGCCCCCGCCCACAGGTACACATTGAGCAAAGTTCTGTAAGGTATGTATCACTCACAGCCCTCCCCTTTTTAAATACAAGTGCATGACATGTCCTTAAGATACGTAATGAGTGGGTTAATTACACATTAAGGGTGTGGAGGAATATAAGACTGTTGATAAATCTGCCATTGTCTCTATCCAGGGCAACAAAGGTGATGGAGGCTTGTGGATTTCTACCAGCCAAACTAGACAGAGGTTTTAATAAGTGGGCTGAAAAAGGTCTGATTACTATAAATCAGTTAATGGAAGGAGGGACACTCAGGGCCTTCTCGCAACTTCAGACACAATATGGTATTGAATCACAGGATTTATTTAGATATTTTCAAATTCTGCATTATTTGACTACACACAAGGATTGGGACAAAATTAGAAAGGAACCTTCAAATTTTGAACGTTACTGGATCGAGGTAGCAGAAAATCGAAATGTGTCTGAAAAAATAGTATCCTGTTTATACAGCAAAATTCATAATGATAGATCTGCGGACACACTGGATGTAAAGGGCAAATGGGAATTGGAGGCTAATGCTATAATTGGGGATGATGAGTGGGAGAGGTCCTGGGTGTCCTGGCACAGATGCCCAAGCAGCCCAACTTGGAGAGAATTCAGTTGGAAGGTGAGGATGAGATATTTTAAAACTCCTATAGTGATAGCTAAATAATGACAAAAAAAGTTCCTCTCTCTGCTGGAGAGGCTGTGGTCTAGTGGGAGATTTCTCACATATTTTCTGGGATTGCCCCAAACTACTGAAATTCTGGAGAGAGGTGAAGGAGGAAATATGTGGGAACTCAAGGTTGGACAGATCCTAGCAGTTTCTAGGGACACTTCACACAGATCTTCGAAAATAATTATCTGTACCTGCTTAGAGCTCTTGTGATAATTGCCCACAAAATGATTACTGTGAACTGGCTTAAGCCTCAACCACCGACTTTACTACAATGGACTCAAAGGCTGAAAACTGTGAACTGTATGGAAAGCTTAACTGCGCGGTTACGACTCCGGATGGACTTGTATTTGGAAAAGTGGGCACCTTTCATAAACTATTTGAGTGACTAAATGTAAGAAGTTCAACTCAACTGGGCAGATCAGATTGAACGTAAGAGAACAAACACTTGGATGATACCTTGTTACCCCTTCCTGTGTATATTACTGCAGTAATGTTTATTTTATTTTATTTCTTGGTCTACTTGTTAACTGTCTATATCTGATACTCTAACACTGTGTGGATGTCTTGTCAAGGAATATGTTTTAATAAAAGTTCACAAAAAAAAATTGACATAAATGTAATATTTTGCAATCACAATAACTATTGAAGGGCAAATTGCATGAATGGAGCCTATTAATTTATTTCATGTAGGTGGGGGAGAAGCGCACTTGGCAGCAACTTAAGATGAAATATAAAAACATTGTTCAAACAGGTCAGACATCTGCATGACTTGACTCTGAACTTCTTTGATCCCTTCCATAATGCTCTTTTAACATTCAAAAATGTCTTCTTTATATTGTATTAAACAATGAAGCCTAATAAACTAACCCAGATTTTTACTCAGCCAACAGAAAGAGGGCAGATGCCCGAAAAACAGGTGGTGGCCCAGCAGCCCCACCTCTAACGGAGGCAGAGGAGCTGGCCCTGAGCCAGAATGTGGGAAGGCCAGTGGCAGGGAGAATCCCTGGTGGGAGCTCATTCTCTGAGCCCCCACCTCAAGACACAAGTGCCTACATAAAATGTAATATTTCTCTGCCTATATACTCCTCTTTTGGGTGCCTATTCACACAAATATTTCTTTCCCTGTCATGTCTTTCATTTTATCCCAACAGATTCTGATGGTGCCATCTGCCTGGTGAAGCCCCCTCACGCCACAGCAGACCCTGCAACTGTAAGTAGGCAACACTCCGAAGATTTTGCTGAATGGTAGTTTAAGTATAGTAAAAAATATCACTCATCCAGGACGAAGACAATGAGGAGGAAACAATGTCTGCTGCCTTCACAGAGGAGGATCCTGGAAGGCCAAGTTACCAAGATTTCTCTTCCCATTGACACTTCTGACCACTGTGGTGGAGTACAGAGTGACACTGAAGTATTAACACATTCTCATCCTTTGCTCAGAGTGTGGCTGGGCAGCAGCAGGAGACTCCCCTGACCTCAACTGCAGAGATTGACACAGTAAGACAGCTGTTCATGAAACTCCAGAGATTTATTGTGTAGAATTCATGTGCAACAGGTTCATTTTATGTCCTCTTTATGTATTCCCAGTTACCAGTAAAAGAAATTTATAAAATTCACCTCCTAAAAAAAATCCAGAAGACTGATAAAGAAATGCTATACCTCGACCGCCAGATTAAAAAAGCAGATTTGGAAATCCAAATACTGGAACATAAATTAAAGGTGGGTCACATGTCAATTATGTCAATGTTAACTATTGGAACATTAACTTAACTAGCTTTTGTAGTTGTAGGAAATAAAGAAGACCAACTGAAATGTGCCTCATGTTTTTATTTGTGGTGGTGCTTTAAACTCAAAAGTGATTAGTACAAATCGTGTCTCTGACCGCTCGGCCATCCTGCATAGCTGGCAGGTGGACGGGGTCTTCATCGGGGTCATCAATCTGTAGGGCGGGGTGTTGCTCTCCTCTAATAGTGGCGATATTTTGAAGAACAACACATGCCACAATAATATCGCAGGCCCTCTCAGGGGTCACACTGAGGCGACGTAGGCACTGGAAACGGGCTTTCAGCAGGCCTATGGTCATCTCCAGCCGGGCTCTCGTCCTGCTGTGAGCACGGTTGAAGTTTTGTTGGGGGCCTGGCTCAGGGTCCGGGTAAGGGGTCAGCAGCCTTGGTTGGCAGGGGTAACCCCTGTCACCCAGCAGAAGGCCGTCAAACTCTCCTGTAATGTCGAGAGGATGCATGGTGTGTTGTAAAAGGGGGAGACAAGAGAATTTTACTGCAAATCTTCAGGTTTCTCACCGTGCTGCAGCCTGGCACTCAGGTTTGACTCGCGATATATCCTTGAGTCATGAACAGACCCAGGCCACTTGGCCTCCACATTGGAGATTATGTGTGCAGCATCACATATGATCTTGACAGTGCAGAGAATGACAGATATTAGTTAAATTATGAGGAAGTGCTTAACACAGTGAAACTTCTTAGTCTACATGTACCTGCACATTAATGCTGTGAATGGACTTCCTATTCACATAATCAGCCTCATTATGTGAGGGAGCCGTGATGGGAATGTGCGTACCATCTATGCAGCCAATCACATTGGGAAATCCTAAAACAAATAAAAATAATAAAAATTACTAATTCAAGTCTGAGGTGGCAGCATTAAAGGAATTAGTATTAGTATTAAAGGAATTCAACAGATCTCTACATCCTTCACCTGCGATCCTGTGGAACTCTTCCTTAATGGCCCTGACAGGTTTGTGTCCAGGGAAGACAACAAATATAGGTAAAAGTCTTTTCAGGGCGAGGCAGACTCTTCTGATGGCCCTGCATACAGTTGCCTTACTCAAGTGCTCAGCATCTCCGATGTTATACAAAAAACTGCCATTGGCAAAAAAAACGCAGCGCCACACACAAAATCTTCTGCGATGTGAGCGCATGACTGCGACTCGTGATGTTTGAAATGTGCGGACGGATGAGGTTGTGTAAATTTTATGTAAATTATAGACTGTGAAGTAAAATGGTACCACTCAAAAAGAAAATTGTCCGGGAGGGTTGAAATATCTATGCGTGGTCTGAGTACTCTCTGCCGACAGATATGTAATTCCCTGCTTCACCTTCGTCCACAGGATTCAATTCAATTCAATTCAATTTTATTTGTATAGCCCAAAGTCACAAAGTACATCCCTCCCTGGGATCCCTCTCCCAGGACGGACAGACGTGCAATGGATGTCACGTGTACAGGACAATCAACATAAACATTTTGTACAGTTACAATGACTGACAGAATGACAATGAATGATAGAGTGACCACAGTAGCAGATATGGTAGTAATAATGACAGTAGTAATATGTGTAGTGGGCGTCGTGCAGGATCACAGCAGCAGCCACGATCCACGAAAACCTGCTGGACGACAGAGCACAGAAACTCCGCTCCGCAGGATCGTGATCAAAAGGACACGCCATGTTCTAAAAGTTGACACCAAACGTTGCCTTCTGGAACTAGAGGACGTTCTGACAGCGCAGGAATGAGGAAATCAAATTAAGTATGTGGCTCTGAAAGTGGGCGGAGACAGAGAGAAACTCAGGGTTTCCTCAGGAAAACCTGGTCCCAACCAGGTTAGATTCACGGAGTATGTTACTATGCCAACTGAGCTTGAGGTTAAGTTACCTCACTTTGTGAAATAGGTTAGAGTTAACCCTCTCTCTCGGGTTTGACTGACCCTCCTTTGTGAAACGGAAAACTCTGAGTTTCCGTGATTCCAGGGTTAACAGACTCTGAGTTTTCAATAAACCTGCTTTGTGAAACGGACCCCTGGTCAGAGTAGCCTTTTTGTTGTAATTTTTATAGACTGTGTTCAGCAACTTGGGAACAAATAAAGTTTCCTCCAAACCTGCCATTTCCGCGTCTGAGTCTGCCACTTTGTTCTGGGCCTGACAACTTTGAAGAAACATGTTTGTCCTTTTAGCTGGTTCCAAACTGCCAATATCTGATCATGATATGTATTGTTTTGTTCTTTGCTTGCTGTAAGATGTGAATGTGTAACACTGCGTGTTATGACGAGCTGAACTTAATTTATAAGAAGAGAAAACATTGCAAAACATGCATTTCAGCCTCGCAAACTTTTTCTATGTGGCTTTCTAAGTGGCAGACTCAGATGCGGAATATGAAGTAAACGGCGGAGTACCAGGTTAACATGGCGTTTGTGGGTCTCTAGGTCCGATGAATAAATTAATATGTCGTCTAAGTATACGAAAAACAAAATGATCAAGAAAATCTCTGAGAACCTTGTTAATCATATTTTGGAAAACAACGGGTGCGTTAGTTAGTCTGAAAGGCATGACTAGATATTCATAATGGCCTGTAGTGGTGTTGAACACGGTTTTCCACTGATCCCCCTGTCTGATTCTGATTAACTGGTATGCATTTCTGAGATCGAGCTTGGTGAAAATTTTTGCCTGTTGTAACTGGTCGAATACCGAGTTCATAAGCGGCAAGGGGTATCTGTATAATCTATACATGATTGTAAGGACCCATCTTTTTTCCCAACAAAAAAAAAGCCTGCTCCTGCTGCGGATGATAAGGGTCTAATCCCTTCAGGAAGGAATCAATATATTCTTTCTGTCAGGCCGGGACTCAATGAGGACTCAGATGCAGAGTTAGGCTGAGAGTAGCTTTATTTAGGTCTTCAATAAATAATGAGGCTATGAAATTACAACAAAAAATCACTTGCGAGGAAGAAACAAAAGATCACTTGAGCAAAAGCTATGGCTGTGGGCTAAGGAAATAAGGCTTTGGTGAACGCTGCATGAGACGAAACACTTCGGCATGGGACAAAGGGAGACGCAGACAATATATACACCAGTAATAGGGAACAGGTGGAAACAATCAGGGTGGGGAAGACAGTCAGACTGGTGACACATGAGGAAGGGCAAGTGACCTGGAACGAGAGGAGAGTTATCTTTCAAAATAAAACAGGAAGTGACAAGACAAGAAAAACCCCCAGCTTGACCTCACTGCGGTGTGACAGTACAGGGAGTGACAGGGCAGGGAGTTGTGAGCGTATTCAACCCAGACCAGGTGCTTGCTCCATGTGGAGGGGTCAGACATCGGAGGGCCGGTCTCTAGCTGCTGGTTGAGGCGCTCGGTCTGGCCGTTGGCCTCCGGGTGATAGCCCGACGTAAGGCTGACTGTGGCTCTGATGAGTCGACAAAACTCCCTCCAGAAGCAGGATATGAACTGGGGCCCCCGGTCGGAAACGATGTCCCTAGGAAAGCCGTGGACTCGGAAGACATGGTCAATCATAATTTCAGCCGTCTTCTTGGCTGAAGGCAGTTTGGGCAATGCTATGAATCTTGTCATTTTAGAAAAACCTGTCCACCACCGTGAGAACCGTGGTGTTACCTTGGGAGACCGGGTGCGAGGTGTGAGCCCAGTAAGAAAGAGAAAACGAGAAGCGGTTAAAAAAAGAGGGCCCACCTTGCCTGGCGAGAATTCAGTCTCTTGGCTTTACGTATGTATTCCAGGTTCTTGTGGTCGGTCCAGACGATGAACGGGTGTTCCGCTCCCTCAAGCCAGTGTCTCCACTCCTCCAAGGCCAGCTTGACCGCCAACAGCTCCGACGTCATAGTTCCGCTCCGCCCGGGACAGTCGGCGTGGCAAGAAGGCGCAGGCACTGGGAGAGGACCGCTCCGATCCCCTCGTTGGAGGCGTCCACCTCAACCACAAACTGCCGCTGGGGATCAGGCATCGTGAGGATGGGGGCCGGGTGTGAAGCGGGTCTTGAGGTGTTCAAAAGCAGCCTCTGCCTCCAGGGTCCAGCGAAAGCGCACCTTCGTAGAGGTTAGTGCATGGAGCGGGGCTGCTATTGCGCTGAAGTTTCTGATAAACCGCCTATAAAAGTTAGCAAACCGAGGAACTGCTGGACTTTTTTGCGGCTTTCAGGTGTGGGCCTTTCGGCCACAGAGCTCACTTTAGCCGGATCCATCTGCACCCTTCCAGGGGCTACGATGAAGCCCAGGAAGGAGATGGTGTCGGCATGAAACTCGCTCTTTTCTGCCATTACATAGAGCTTGTTATCTAACAAACGTTGGAGAACCTGGGTCACATGGTTTCTATGGGTCTCTTGATCGGGAGAGTAGATGAGTATGTCGTCAAGGTAAACGTATACAAACCGGTCTAAAAAGTCCCAGAGCACATCATTGATCATGGCCTAGAAAACAGCTGGGGCATTGGTAGGACCAAAAGTCATGACCAGGTACTCATAATGGCCACTAGGAATGTTAAACCCGGTTTTCCATTCATCACCCTCCCTGATCCTGATTAAATGATAAGCGTCGCGTAAATCTAACTTGGTAAATACCTTAGCGCAGTCATAAGGCCGGTTTGGGGGAAGTGCCAAGGCCTTGGCTTTGCTAAAAACCTCACTGAGGTGGTGGTAGCAGGGAGGCACGGACCTCAGGTCGGGGTTCTCAAAGTCTGTGGCAGGTGAGACAGAAAAATTATTAATGGAGGTCATGTTAAGCCCCTGGACCGAAACAGGTTGGCAGTGGTTCACACAATCCTCCCCCCAACCCATGACTGCCCCTGTCTTCCAGTTTATGTGGGGGTTGTGATGACACAATAAGGGATTTCCCAGGACTAGAGTCTGACAGGCGGTTTCAATTAAATAAAAGTTCAGGAGTTCCCTATGCTCCTGGATCTGCAGTTCCAATGGTTCTGTAATGAGTGTGATTAGGAACAGATCTTTACCATTAGGAGCCCTAGCCCTGATGGGGCTGGCCAGGAGCTCTGACTTTAACCCCAATTTCTCCACCAAACCTCTGTCGATTAGGCTCTCGTCGGCCCCAGAGTCTATGAGCGCCTTAATGTCAATAGTGGTGGCATGGTGTGTTACCTTAACCGGGGTCAGGCTGCGCGTAACAATGGCTGTGGCTTGACTCACCTCCTGGGGTTTTCTGGCCGGACAGGCAGCAACGAGGTGGTTTAGTTTGCCGCAGTAAAAGCAGCTGCCCTCCTGCTGGCGTCGTCGTCGCTCCTCTGGTGTCAGCCTCGTCCTGGCCAGCTGCATGGGCTCCTCCTCCCTGGCGGTGGACGAGGGAAGACCGTGCTCTGGTGGTGAATAATGGGAAGCCTGCCTGTCCGGGGCTGAGAAGCGTGGAGACCTCTCCGATGTCGAACCCCTGTGTTGGGGGCTCATGAACCAGGTTGTCTGTCCGGATAGCAAGCGAGATGAGGGAGTCCAGATCTGCAGGCATGTCCACGGGCAGCAGCAGCTCCTGGATGTGAGCCACCAGCCCCCGCCAGGAAGATGTCGTACAGGGCGGTGTTATTCCAGCCGCTCTCCACCGCCAGGGTGCGAAAGCGAATGGCGTAGTCGCACACCGAGTCCCTGCCCTGTGTCAGTCTACTCAGCTCCTTGGCCTTTTCCCTGTCAGTGGACACAGGATCAAAAGTCCTCATAAGGGCAGATTTAAAGTCCGTGAGGGAGGAGCAGAGCGGAGTGTCACGAGCCCACTCTGCGGTGGCCCAAGCTCTGGCTCTCCCTGTCAGGTAGAAAATAATGAAAGCAATCTTTGACCTGTCGGTGACGAAAGCCTGCGGGAGCTGCTTGAAGTGCATCGAACAATCAATGAGAAAAGCCCTGCACTGTCCTGGTTCCCCAGAGAAACGCTCCGGGGGTGCCAGCTTGATTCCCACCCCTGCGCCCTGGGACGGAGCCGCTGCAGCTGCTGGAGACTCCGGCGCCGCAGGGGGCTGGGTGGTCTGCCGTAGGTGGTGCACCAGCTCTCTCACCTGGGACGAGAGCTCACCGAAATGCAATGCCATCGAAGTCTGAAGCTCCTCCTGACGGGTGATGCGGGCTTCCTGAGCCCGTAGCGTAGCCGCCCACTGGCCAGCCTCTACTGAGTCCATACTGGCCGAAGTGTAGTGTCAGGCTGGGACTCAGATGCAGAGTTAGGCTGAGAGTAGCTTTATTCAGGTCTTCAATAACCCTCAAAAGAGTGAGGCTATAAAAATAGGCCTACACTAAGAGAAACAAAAAATCACTCAGAGGAGGAAAAAACTTTGAACCAAGTTCATCAAAGAATAACAAAATCAAAATCACTCACAACGAGGAGAAAAAGGACGCTACTACGAGGCTGACAAAACACTAGGCTAAACACTAGGAAAGCAAAAGGGCTAGACTAAGATGATACAACAAAAAATCACTCTTGCGAGAAAGGAAACAAAAGAACTCTAGAGCTATAAAGCTATGGCTGAGGCTATGAAATTACAACAAAAAATCACTTGCGAGGAAGAAACAAAAGATCACTTGAGCAAAAGCTATGGCTGTGGGCTAAGGAAATAAGGCTTTGGTGAACACTGCATGAGACGAAACACTTCGGCATGGGACAAAGGGAGACGCAGACAATATATACACCAGGTAATGGGGAACAGGTGGAAACAATCATGGCGGGAAAGACAGTCAGACCGGTGACACATGAGAAAGGGCAAGTGACCTGAAACGAGAGGAGAGTTATCTTTCAAAATAAAACAGGAAGTGACAAGACAAGACAAAAACCCAGCTTGACCTCACCACGGTGTGACACATTCATGGTCTCTTTCTCTGGCCCTGAGATGGAGTATAAACCAGGGTGATAGCCCGACGTAAGGCTGACTGTGGCTCTGATGAGTCGACAAAACTCCCTCCAGAAGCAGGATATGAACTGGGGCCCCCGGTCGGAAACGATGTCCCTAGGAAAGCCGTGGACTCGGAAGACATGGTCAATCATAATTTCAGCCGTCTTCTTGGCTGAAGGCAGTTTGGGCAATGCTATGAATCTTGTCATTTTAGAAAAACCTGTCCACCACCGTGAGAACCGTGGTGTTACCTTGGGAGACCGGGTGCGAGGTGTGAGCCCAGTAGATTCTCAGGGCACCCATTAGGTGGTGGGCTCTCACCGATTGCCTGCTTGACCTCCTTTTCTATCTGCCAAGTCACCACTCCGACCACACAGGTTCGTGGAAGGATGGGCTCTGGTTCTTTAGCAACAGGCTTGGGGTCGTAGAGACGTGACAGGGCATCAGGTTTGACGTTCTGGGACCCCGGCCTGTAAGAAAGAGAAAACGAGAAGCGGTTAAAAAAAGAGGGCCCACCTTGCCTGGCGAGAATTCAGTCTCTTGGCTTTACGTATGTATTCCAGGTTCTTGTGGTCGGTCCAGACGATGAACGGGTGTTCCGCTCCCTCAAGCCAGTGTCTCCACTCCTCCAAGGCCAGCTTGACCGCCAACAACTCCGACGTCATAGTTCCGCTCCGCCCGGGACAGTCGGCGTGGCAAGAAGGCGCAGGCACTGGGAGAGGACCGCTCCGATCCCCTCGTTGGAGGCGTCCACCTCAACCACAAACTGCCGCTGGGGATCAGGCATCGTGAGGATGGGGGCCGGGTGTGAAGCGGGTCTTGAGGTGTTCAAAAGCAGCCTCTGCCTCCAGGGTCCAGCGAAAGCGCACCTTCGTAGAGGTTAGTGCATGGAGCGGGGCTGCTATTGCGCTGAAGTTTCTGATAAACCGCCTATAAAAGTTAGCAAACCGAGGAACTGCTGGACTTTTTTGCGGCTTTCAGGTGTGGGCCTTTCGGCCACAGAGCTCACTTTAGCCGGATCCATCTGCACCCTTCCAGGGGCTACGATGAAGCCCAGGAAGGAGATGGTGTCGGCATGAAACTCGCTCTTTTCTGCCATTACATAGAGCTTGTTATCTAACAAACGTTGGAGAACCTGGGTCACATGGTTTCTATGGGTCTCTTGATCGGGAGAGTAGATGAGTATGTCGTCAAGGTAAACGTATACAAACCGGTCTAAAAAGTCCCAGAGCACATCATTGATCATGGCCTAGAAAACAGCTGGGGCATTGGTAGGACCAAAAGTCATGACCAGGTACTCATAATGGCCACTAGGAATGTTAAACCCGGTTTTCCATTCATCACCCTCCCTGATCCTGATTAAATGATAAGCGTCGCGTAAATCTAACTTGGTAAATACCTTAGCGCAGTCATAAGGCCGGTTTGGGGGAAGTGCCAAGGCCTTGGCTTTGCTAAAAACCTCACTGAGGTGGTGGTAGCAGGGAGGCACGGACCTCAGGTCGGGGTTCTCAAAGTCTGTGGCAGGTGAGACAGAAAAATTATTAATGGAGGTCATGTTAAGCCCCTGGACCGAAACAGGTTGGCAGTGGTTCACACAATCCTCCCCCCAACCCATGACTGCCCCTGTCTTCCAGTTTATGTGGGGGTTGTGATGACACAATAAGGGATTTCCCAGGACTAGAGTCTGACAGGCGGTTTCAATTAAATAAAAGTTCAGGAGTTCCCTATGCTCCTGGATCTGCAGTTCCAATGGTTCTGTAATGAGTGTGATTAGGAACAGATCTTTACCATTAGGAGCCCTAGCCCTGATGGGGCTGGCCAGGAGCTCTGACTTTAACCCCAATTTCTCCACCAAACCTCTGTCGATTAGGCTCTCGTCGGCCCCAGAGTCTATGAGCGCCTTAATGTCAATAGTGGTGGCATGGTGTGTTACCTTAACCGGGGTCAGGCTGCGCGTAACAATGGCTGTGGCTTGACTCACCTCCTGGGGTTTTCTGGCCGGACAGGCAGCAACGAGGTGGTTTAGTTTGCCGCAGTAAAAGCAGCTGCCCTCCTGCTGGCGTCGTCGTCGCTCCTCTGGTGTCAGCCTCGTCCTGGCCAGCTGCATGGGCTCCTCCTCCCTGGCGGTGGACGAGGGAAGACCGTGCTCTGGTGGTGAATAATGGGAAGCCTGCCTGTCCGGGGCTGAGAAGCGTGGAGACCTCTCCGATGTCGAACCCCTGTGTTGGGGGCTCATGAACCAGGTTGTCTGTCCGGATAGCAAGCGAGATGAGGGAGTCCAGATCTGCAGGCATGTCCACGGGCAGCAGCAGCTCCTGGATGTGAGCCACCAGCCCCCGCCAGGAAGATGTCGTACAGGGCGGTGTTATTCCAGCCGCTCTCCACCGCCAGGGTGCGAAAGCGAATGGCGTAGTCGCACACCGAGTCCCTGCCCTGTGTCAGTCTACTCAGCTCCTTGGCCTTTTCCCTGTCAGTGGACACAGGATCAAAAGTCCTCATAAGGGCAGATTTAAAGTCCGTGAGGGAGGAGCAGAGCGGAGTGTCACGAGCCCACTCTGCGGTGGCCCAAGCTCTGGCTCTCCCTGTCAGGTAGAAAATAATGAAAGCAATCTTTGACCTGTCGGTGACGAAAGCCTGCGGGAGCTGCTTGAAGTGCATCGAACAATCAATGAGAAAAGCCCTGCACTGTCCTGGTTCCCCAGAGAAACGCTCCGGGGGTGCCAGCTTGATTCCCACCCCTGCGCCCTGGGACGGAGCCGCTGCAGCTGCTGGAGACTCCGGCGCCGCAGGGGGCTGGGTGGTCTGCCGTAGGTGGTGCACCAGCTCTCTCACCTGGGACGAGAGCTCACCGAAATGCAATGCCATCGAAGTCTGAAGCTCCTCCTGACGGGTGATGCGGGCTTCCTGAGCCCGTAGCGTAGCCGCCCACTGGCCAGCCTCTACTGAGTCCATACTGGCCGAAGTGTAGTGTCAGGCTGGGACTCAGATGCAGAGTTAGGCTGAGAGTAGCTTTATTCAGGTCTTCAATAACCCTCAAAAGAGTGAGGCTATAAAAATAGGCCTACACTAAGAGAAACAAAAAATCACTCAGAGGAGGAAAAAACTTTGAACCAAGTTCATCAAAGAATAACAAAATCAAAATCACTCACAACGAGGAGAAAAAGGACGCTACTACGAGGCTGACAAAACACTAGGCTAAACACTAGGAAAGCAAAAGGGCTAGACTAAGATGATACAACAAAAAATCACTCTTGCGAGAAAGGAAACAAAAGAACTCTAGAGCTATAAAGCTATGGCTGAGGCTATGAAATTACAACAAAAAATCACTTGCGAGGAAGAAACAAAAGATCACTTGAGCAAAAGCTATGGCTGTGGGCTAAGGAAATAAGGCTTTGGTGAACACTGCATGAGACGAAACACTTCGGCATGGGACAAAGGGAGACGCAGACAATATATACACCAGATAATGGGGAACAGGTGGAAACAATCATGGCGGGAAAGACAGTCAGACCGGTGACACATGAGAAAGGGCAAGTGACCTGAAACGAGAGGAGAGTTATCTTTCAAAATAAAACAGGAAGTGACAAGACAAGACAAAAACCCAGCTTGACCTCACCACGGTGTGACACATTCATGGTCTCTTTCTCTGGCCCTGAGATGGAGTATAAACGCCCCTTTGGATTCAGGGTGCTGGGAATGAGATCAATGGGGCAGTCGTATGGTCGGTGGGGTGGTAGGGAGGTGGCTTTAACCTTGCTAAAAACCTCTCCAAGGTGATGGTAATCTGTGGGTACCGAGCTCAGGTCTGGGATTGTGTAGTAGGAGGAACGGATACATGGTTAATCACAGTGATGGGTTTCTGCTGATTTTCATTCACTGTCCTTTGGTTAGTACCGCTCTCTCTCCACCCCTGAATGTTGCCAGTTCTCCAATCCACCACTGGGTTGTGCTGCATGAGCCAGGGAAACCCTAGCACAATAGGTTGAGATAGAGAGTCACATAGGAAAAAAAACATAGTCTCTTCATGTCCCTGAATTTCCCATTTTACGGGTTCGGTGCTGTGCGTGATGGAAAATAGGTCCTGTCCGTTAAGAGCCTTGGCCCTCATGACCTGGTGAATGCGATATGTAGGTACTTTGAATTCATGGGCTAATTTCCAGTCCATAAAGCTTTCGTCTGCACCGGAGTCTAGGAGGACCTCTGCCGTCTTGGTAGAGGTCTGATAGGTCACTTGACCCTGGAACTGACAACGTGAGGATTTGTGAGAGTGTTGCAGACTCACCTTGGGTCTGGCAGGACAGGATGCCACTCTGTGATTCTCCTCCCCGCAGTAAAAACATCTGCCCTCCTGTTGTCGCCGTCGTCGCTCCTCTGGAGTCAACCGTGCTCTCCCCAGCTGCATGGTTTCTGTGGGGTGAACCTGAGTGGGTGGTGGAACGGAAACCGTCCGCGGTCGTCCCAGTCCCGGGTCTCCCTCAGGTCTGTTAGATCGTGGACTACTCACTTGGGGCTGTCACAATTCCTGCACCCTGTAGTCAGTACGTATCGCGAGGGCTATGAGAGCCTCTAGGGTGGTGGGTAAATCCAAGGGGATCAAAGGTTTCTGGATCTGTGCCGACAGCCCCTTCAAAAACATGTCATATAAGGCAGTATCGTTCCAACCACTCCCTGCCGCCAACGTGCGAAAACGAATGGCGTAGTCACTCACAGTGTCTTGGCCTTGGACCAGGTAGCTCAGCTCTCTAGCTTCTCTCGGTCAGTGGAGACGGGATCGAAAGTCTGTAACAGGGCCAATCTGAAGTCCTCAAACACTGAGCAAAGAGTGGCTTGTCTGGCCCATTCAGCTGTAGCCCAGGACCTCGCCCTCCCGGTGAGGTGTGAAATGACAAAAGCCACTTTTGCTCGATCCGTAGGAAAAGGCCTGGGAAAAGAGCTCAAAATAAATGTCACAGGTCGTAAGGAAAGGTCGACAGAGACCAGGTTCTCCGTACCGGGTTCCGGAGATGCCAGGCAAGGTCCAACCGATGGTGTGCTGGGTTCCAGGGCCGGTCTTAGCTATGGGCAATGTGGGCGGCCGCCCAGGGCACCGTCTCCGTGGGGGCCGCACGAGCGCCCGAAAATGAAAAAATGAATTTTCGATACCGCTCATCAAGTTAGCGGAGTCCATTCTGGCCGAAGTGTACTGTCAGGCCCAGAACAAAGCGGCAGACTCAGATGCGGAATATGCAGGTTTGAAAGAAACTTTTATTGTTTCCGAGCTGCTGGAACACAGTCTACAAAAATTACAACAAAAATGGCTACACTGACTAGAACTCTAACTAACTAAAACTCTGCTACTCTCTCTGAAAATCTCATACACTAAACTTGAAAGAAAAGGGCTTCACCAAAATGGGAAGGAATAAACTAATAAAATTTATCAAACAAAAACACTCACTCAAAATGAGGAGGAAACAGAATTATCTCTATCTATGACCTAATTTTCATAAACTGGCTAGAAACCAAAAAACGATCCCGGAGGATGAAAAAAGGCTACAAAAATCCTATCTACACTTAAACTCATGGCTGTGAAACAAGAAACGTGGAACAGGCTTGTATTACACCGCAGTGAGGTCAAGCTGGGTTTTTGTTATGTCTTGTTATTTCCTGTTGTATTTTGAAAGATAACTCTCCTCTCGTTTCAGGTCACTTGCCCTTTCTCGTGTGTCACCGGTCTGATTGTCTTCCCCGCCCTGATTTTTTTCCACCTGTTCCCCATTACCTTGTGTATATATTGTCTGCGTCTCCCTTTGTCCCGTGCCGAAGTGTTTCGTCTCTCGTAGCGTGCACCAAAGCCCTTTTTCCATAGCCCACAGTCACAGCATCTTAGCTCTAGTGTTCTTTTGTTTTTCTACCTCGTATGAGTGATTTTTTGTTATACTTCCTAGTCTAGCCTTTTTGTTTCTTTGTATTTAGCCTAGTGTGTTTTCAGCCTCGTTTTTCAGCGTCTAAAGTCAATTTTTCATAGCCTTTTGTTTTTCCTCGTTGTGAGTGATTTTGATTTTGTTAATCTTTAATAAGAGTAGTTCAGTGTTTTTTCCTCCTTTGGAGTGATTTTTTGTTTTCCTCTAGTTTAGGCCATTTTCAAAGCCTCACTCAGTCGAGGATATTGTCGACCTAAATAAAACAGCTGTCTGCCCAAACTCTGCATCTGAGTCCTCATTGAGTCCCGGCCTGACTGCTTGGAGTAAATGGAAAGGCTTGGGTGCGACAACAGAAAGTACGAAGACACTTCGGCACAGGACAAGGGGAAACACAGACTATATATACACACATGAGGGAAATGGGGAACAGGTGGAAACAATCAGGGCGGGAAGACAATCAGACCGGTGACACATGAGGAAGGGCAAGTGACCTGAAACGAGAGGAGAGTTATCTTTCAAAATAAAACAGGAAATGACAAGACATAACAAAAACCCAGCTTGACCTTGTAGCGCTGCAGTCTAAAACACCTCACTCCACACCTTGAAACACACCTCCATCCATGGGCATCCTCCGTCATCCACCCACAGTCAGCGCCTACTCCAATGAACGAAAATCACTGCATCCCGCGCAGTTTGAATCCGTCCTCCAGGAAGAGATTTAAGAGAGGTGAAAAAGACCGGTGAGGGAGGTAGAGAGAGGAGAGTCCCGAGGGTCGCGAACGGAACTGTGAATAGTATTGTTAAAGTGTGTGTTAAGTCCACGTTTGATCGATGCGTTGCTGGAGTCCCGCCGTCCCGTGAAGTGGATTGTTTATTTCTTGGACTCGGATCAGCTGTCAAGCGTCAGGAGGTGCCGGTGTCGGGGGAGAAGACCGACAGACTGACCGACTGACTGACTGACCGTTTTCCTTTAAACTTCGGTACAGTGAGTACCCGTTGTACATTTGTTTTTTGTTGTTTTTTCCCTTTTGTTTTTTGTACCGCGACGAGAGACGCTGGGTTATTTTAAATTATTTCTTTATTTTGTGTGGGTGTCCGCGTTAAAACCCGGAGCGGAGTTTTTGTTTTGGTGCATGTCTGAACTGACCTGTGGGTGTTGGGAAAACCGGGAACAGATGGTTCCCAACCCCGGACTGAACTGTACCCCCTAAAATTGTTTGTTTTGTACTCAGGCAGTGACAAAGTACTCACATTCTGAAAATCACCTTGCAGGTGTGTGGATTGCTTATTTTTTTTGGGCTAAGCTGCCTATTTCGGATATTTGTGTGGGTTGACTGAATTATTTTTGTTCTGTTTTATTTATTTATTTTGTCAGACTTGATTCTGACTGGCACCCCGTCATTCTTTGTAGTTGACCCGCTACAAAATTGGCACCCCAGATATCTGGATTCATTAAAAACCCTGGATTGAACAAAAAAAAACAAAAAACAAAAAAAAAAACACCTTTAACCAACACCTGTTAAAATGGCTGCAGCAAACCAAAATGGCAGTCCAACGCAGCCAGCAGCAGAGAAAAGGACCACATATTCATTGTTGGATATGGATTTGTGTGGTTCGTTAAACCCAGATTTGTCGCAACCTCTCATTCCTCTGGCAGGGACATCTCTGGATGAAATTGGAAAACATGATGGTTGTTCATCTTTATGGACGACTGAAGTAATGGAGGAACCAGTGGACACGAATAAAACAATAAAAGCATCTTTGGAGGAAAAATTCAAAATTCTAATGGAAACACAAAAGCAACACAAGGAGGAGCTTGAAAAAACAGGTACAACTTTATTTGAAAAGGTCACATCAACATATGAACATCAATTGCAGTACTTTCATGAAACTCTGGATAAACAATCAACATTTCTGAGGAATCCGTTTTCAGCAAACCTTAACTGGCGCTTAACTCACCATCATACAGAGGTTTTAAAGGACATCAAAGAGTTCATGACACCAGTGGCAAAATCAGTTGTACACCTGCAGGATGATGTGTGGAAATTGACCCAAAATATGGATTCCATGTCCCAGGAATTGGGTACATTGAAACAAACACTGAATGTATCTGCTCTTACAACAATCCCTGTGCAAGCAGCACAGAAAAATGTTCGGTTGGAGGATGCTCGGAGTCAGCGCCTCCAATCTACTCTTCTGACGGATAAGGCAGAAAAGAAATTCTACTTTTGTGCAGAGTCCGCTTTTCCCGGGGAGGGGGAGACAGGCAACTCTATTGCCTTCTTTTCTGCGGAAGCTCCAGCGGCCACTGCACTGTTCTCCACACAGACCCCTTTGGAAGATGCAGACTTAATGCTGAGGGCAGTTCAGGAGTCTCACCTGGAGGAGCACATTAAGCCTCAGTTACACAATTTGTTAGGTAACAATGTGGATGTGTGCACAACCAAAGTGGGACGTACTGGAATATTAAAACATCAAATCTTTCTCACCAGTCCTGTACCCATCCGACAGAAACCCTATCGGGTCTCCCCTCCCAAACAAAAGGTGATGAAGGAACTCATTGAGGACATGCTGAAGGATGACGTAATCGAACCTTCTTATTCTGCATGGGCCTCACCTGTAGTCCTGATTCCCAAAAGAGAAGGAAAACCAAGGTTTTGTGTCGACTTCCGTAAAGTGAACAAAAACACAGTCACTGATGCTTATCCCATTCCCACCATCCAGGAGATATTGGAGAGTCTCTCAGGTGCTGTTGTTTTCTCTTCCCTAGACCTAAATAGTGGCTACTGACAAGTAGAGATGGATCCAGAGGTGAGGGAAATCACAGCCTTTATCTGCTCTCATGGACTGTTCCAATTTAAGGTCATGCCATTCGGACTTAAGAATGCCCCTGCTACCTTCCAAAGGCTCATGGAGAGAGCACTGGGAGAGTTGAAGGGAGTCATCTGTTTTGTCTACTTGGATGACATCATTTTTTCATCATCTTAGGAACAGCATTCATATGATGTCCAGGCTGTCCTGGACAAACTCCGGAACGCAGGTCTGACAGTGAACATGAAGAAAAGCAAGCTGTTCAGAACCTCTTTGAAATTCCTGGGCCATATCGTCTCTGCTACAGGAGTCCAGGTGGACCCAGACAAAATTGAGGCTGTACAGATCTTCCTTGCACCCACCAACCTGAAAACTCTACAAAGGTACCTGGGCATGGCTGGGTGGTATCACCGATTTGTCCCCAATTTTTCCCAGATTGCGGAACCACTAAATGCCCTAAAGAAAAAAGGAGCAAAATTTCGCTGGTCACCTGAATGCCAAACAGCTTTCAATACATTAAAAAATTACCTGGTTAAACCACCTGTCCTGGCCCATCCCAAATTCCATGCTCCCTTTGTGGTATACACCGACGCCAGTGAGATTGGGCTTGGGGCTGTGCTCGTCCAGAAATCCAGCTATGGAACCGAGGAAGTCCTCGCCTTTGCCAGCCGCAGTCTAAACCCTGCAGAGAAAAATTATGCTGCCACTGAGCTCGAATGCTTGGCCGTAGTGTGGGCAGTGGAGAAATGGAGAACTTACCTGGAAGGTTAACTGTTCACGGTGGTTACCGACCATGCCTCCCTTCTATGGGTGTTCAAAACCACCAAACCCAGCACACGACTGATCAGGTGGGCACTCCAGCTTCAAGAATTCACCTTCACTGTGGAATACAGAAAGGGAAAATATAACACTGTACCGGATGCTCTCTCCCGAGCTCCTACAGACTCCCTCCATACAACCGCACCTGTGTATGCTACCGTCATGTCTGCCCCTCCAAAACCATCAAAAGAGCTTCCCATCTCAATTGAGGCTCTGTGGAGGAGACAACAGGAAGATCCAGAATGTCAAGTTCTATATCAACAAGTAGTAGAAATGGGACAAGACAATGATACGAACCCTGCATACATCATCATGGATGATCTCCTCTACCGGCGCGTCACCCTTCCCTACAAAACCATCTACCAACTGTATATACCTCCAAGTTTCCGCTCACAGTTGCTGGACTACTTCCACCAAGATCCCCTCTCTGGACATCTGGGCAGGCACAAAACATACCGTAGACTACAACATCTTGTCTACTGGCCAAAGCTGAGCTGGGATGTCAGGGAACATGTAAAGAACTGTGCCACATGTCAACTGTACAAACCAGAAAACAGAAAACTTGCCGGAAAACTTCAACAAACTCAAGCTCACCGCCCCTGGGAGATGCTGGGAGTGGATTTGATGGGTCCCTTCCCCAAAAGCTCCAAACAAAACGTTTATCTCCTGGTGTTTGTGGACTATTTCTCCCGGTGGGTTGAACTGTTCCCCATCAGAAATGCCACTGCTGAAACCATCTCGCAGATCATGGTCAAAGACATCTTGACCCGGTGGGGCATTTCTGACTACATCCTGTTGGACCGGGGAACACAGTTTGTTTCCGCAGTTTTCCAAACTGTATGCAGGACCTGGAATGTGGGACACAAATTAACATCTGCTTACCATCCACAAACTAATCTAACTGAGAGAGTAAACTGTACCCTTGAAAACAATGATAGCTTCCTATGTTGGTAATAATCATAAACATTGGGACAAGAATCCGGTTTGCCATTAATTCTGCAGTCCAGGAGTCAACCAGCATTTCTCCTGCCGAACTTAATCTTGGTCGCTCCCTGAGAGGACCCCTTGACTCCCTGTTGCAACCTTAGGAAATTGCTCCTGACACTCCTCCATATCTCAAAGTCACACAGCTCAAAGATCTCTGTTCCTTCGTGGAAAAAAATCTGGACTCTGCTCGTCAACGCCAAAAGAGAAACTATGACAAACACAGACGTGACCTTGAGTTCCAGGAACTGGACAGAGTCTGGTTGAGAGCTCATCCTCCCTCCAAGGCTGACAAATCTTTTGCCGCCAAACTAGCTCCAAAATGGCAAGGGCCATATCGGGTAGTTGAACAAGTCGGCCCTGTAAATTATAAAGTTGTTCTGGAAGTTTCCGGCACAGACTTGAAAGTTGTCCACATCTCCTGTCTTAAACCTTGTAACCCGACTGCTCAGGATCTGCAGGAGCAGGAGAAAAAACACCTCCTTGAAATCTTCAATGAGGAGTCGGATGAAGAAGACTTCCTGGGATTTACAGACTCCTCCGGTTCTACCTTTAATGGAGGATGGATAAAAGGATCTGCAGAGAAACCAGGAAATTACAATTTTAACAATCCCACTGACTCAGACAACGACTGACCAACATCCCGTAAACAAAAACCTAGAATGTGATTCTGTATAACCACACATACTAGTTCAACTACTGCGCCTTACCGTTGGTCGGCTTTTGCTAAGGGGGGTGGGGGTGGGGTGGGGGGGGGGGGGGGGGTGGGGGTGTAGCGCTGCAGTCTAAAATACCTCACTCCACACCTTGAAACACACCTCCATCCATGGGCGTCCTCCGTCATCCACCCACAGTCAGCGCCTACTCCAATGAACGAAAATCACCGCATCCCGCGCAGTTTGAATCCGTCCTCCAGGAAGAGATTTAAGTGAGGTAAAAAAGACCGGTGAGGGAGGTAGAGAGAGGAGAGTCCCGAGGGTCGCGAACGGAACTGTGAATAGTATTGTTAAAGTGTGTGTTAAGTCCACGTTTGATCGATGCGTTGCTGGAGTCCCGTCGTCCCGTGAAGTGGATTGTTTATTTCTTGGACTCGGATCAGCTGTCAAGCTAAGTTGGACAAACCATCTCAATCGATACCTACCTAGTAGATTAACACTGGAGACACAAAATGACTATGTTTCAGATTTTAGATTCTTCAAAGTAAACACCTTTTCACTTTGACAGCTTTTGAAGTAGATAGACAATATTTGAAGAATTGAAGTATTGTTGTATTTGAGGCTGCAGTTGACGTACAGTACATAGCAGTTTGTGACTGCTGTAGTAATCTATATTATGACAGGAACTGCTCAACTCATGAAGCTGATTGAGACAATGCAGAGTGTCCAAAGCTGTCATTAAGCAGAAGGTGGCTGCTTTGGAGAATCTGAAATATAAAACATATTTTGCTTTGATTACACATTATTCCATATGAGTTCATAGTTTTGATGTCTTCAGTTTTATCTACTGTGTATAAAATAATAGAAACATAAAGAAACACAGGTGAATGAAAAGGTGTGTCCAAACTTTTGACTGGTGCTGTATAAACATATCCTGCTAAGAACACTGTGAAATGAACACATTTCATCATTTACTATTTTTTACTGCTAATAATTAACTATTGTGGAGGGGGGCGTGGTGCATCAGCTGCAGGAGAGAGGTGTGGGGAGGGCTCAGGAGAGCGGCGCCATGTCATGGTTGCACAGGTTGACCCAGAATGCAGGCTCGGACAACGGTTAGAGAGCGAATGGGATTTATTGAGGTGAGGGAAAAGAGGGGAAGGAGAGGGCCCAATACGAGGTGGAGGAAATGGCTGAGGTGATGCAGTGGTGGGAATGGATGGAGGAGGCACGGAGTCTGGACTGTCTGAAGGTGGTGGATGGAGAGCAGGCAAGCAGGTGGCAGGAGGTGACGATGGTGGTGGACCACGGAGGCTGACAAACGATCTGACAAGGAGTGGGAGGAAGGCCAGGGTTTATATGCAGGTGGAGTGATGAGCTGATGGAAGGCAGGTGAGGTGAGGAACAGCAGGTGTGCTTCATTAGATGATGATCCAGGAGGCCCAGGGAAAAGTGCCACGCCCACAACACAGACAGACAAGTAAACACAACACAAGAATGGGGAAACAAGGGGAAACACAGAAAGAACCACAGTCACGAGTGCCATCGTGACACGCCAGGTGAGAGTGATGGGCACACCGGTTCCCAACTGGCTAATCACTCTCGCCCTTTTTCCAACACAGTAGCGTGCTGGACCAGAGAAGGAAGAACCACGGACAAAGACAGATGGAAAAGACACATGACAGACGGCAGCGATCGGCTGCAGTGTGGGTGATTTCTGAGCAAATAAAGGATCACTTGCAAATGAGCTTTGGTCTCGGTCTATTCTGTGCTAAGAGAACCCACAGTGGCAGTGAGCGTGTCACAACTATGCTTTTAGTACAGCACTGTGTTCATGCGACATGTAGCCGTGGTTTTGAAGGTGTATTTGTCTTTATCTTCAGATGGACCACACGTCGACACCTGTCCTTGTTCCGGACCCGTCCGACGCTGCACAGCCGATGCCCCGCATGACCCCGGCACCAGTTTCCGGCAGTGGTTTTTCTCTCTCTTTTCTCTTCCTCCTCAAGCCCCCCAATCTCTCCCCTTTCCCCTTCTTCTCCCTTTTTCCCTAGCAGTCTTCCTTTTAGCTCTTCCTTGAGCTCTTCCCCTCACTCTTCCCCTGGCTCTCCCCCCATCTCTCCTCCTTACTTTTCACCTATTTTTCTTCAGACTTTAAATAAATCGCATTTTCAATGGCCCATATCCCCCCGAAAACTCCCGAAAATTTGCCTAGCCCCTCAATGTCAGGTGTAAAATTATGCATTTTGGGGGTCTCACGCATGGACGTATGCATATGCCTCCAGAGCACCGCCTAGTTGTGCCCCTCGCCACGCATTCGCCCACGCCTAGTTGTGCGTTTTCGGAGGTGCCCCTCGCCACAAATTCGCCCACGCGCACGAAACTTGGTAGGAGTGTGTAACATGCCCAGACGCACAAAATAATCTCTTGGTGCCCAGGGCTACAGTGAACCGTACGGCGTCCAATTTTTGCCAAATTTGGACATTTCGGCTTTTTTGCGCATTTCCAGGGGTCGCATTTGAACGAACTGCTCCTAGGGATTTCATCCGATGTGCTTGAAACTTGGCATGTGTGTTCTCAAGGCCTCGACAATGAAAAGTTATCAAAATCACAACTTTTTATCAGAGGCCGTGCCCGTGACGGCGCGTCAAAGTCGACGCTGACGATTTTTCCCACAAAATCCCAGACTCCATTTACTTCTTTGCTCATTTGCCCAAACCTGTGCGCCTATCATATACTTTGTCAGAGCTGTCTGAAACTTCTTGGGGTTGTTAAGAGCAATATTATGCACAATTAGGCTGCATACTTAATGAGGGGGAGGGGCAAAAGCGCTCTATAGCGCCCCCTGGAATTTTTCCAGCGAAGGCGCCGATTTCGATGTGAGCTCATATCTCAGGAACGCTTTGGCGAAACTGAACCAAATTTGATGTCATGCTTCGAGGCGCTGTCCTCAGTCCAGGAAACACATATGGTGTCATTTCGTCTCTAGGGGGCGCTATAGTTAGCTAAACATTGTTTTTGCTCATAGCTCCTAAAGTGTTTGTATTTGAAATGAAATTGTGATACCCACAGATACTGTGGGTTGCCCCATTGATAGCTGATGTCTACTTTTTATGTTAGCCAATCGCTGTTGGCGGCAACGCGGCCAAACAGGACGTTTGCTCATTTCTCGGCAACGCTTTGACCTCCGAAGACCAAATTCGATCACGTGCATCGAAACCCGCCCCAAAGTGTGCCAATAACATTTGGTGTCAAAGTGTGCCAATAAAATTTTGCGCCATTCGCCCACTAGGAGGCGCTGTAATTTACTAAATTGCATTTTTGCTTTTTTGTCTTGCCGTGTTTGGATTTGACGTTAAATTTTCATGCCAATACTGTGGAATGTCACAATTCAGGTCCTGTCCAAAATTTTCACATCTGCTTAAGATTGTGGTTGCCATATTGGATTATGTCGAAAGACTTTTGGGGTAACAGTGTCGGCGTGGCGCTCTATGCACATTTCCACATGCGCACATTTCGCCGTGCGTGCATGTGCGAGGGCCCACCCAATATTAAAAAATACTCTGGAGGAGAGGAGAGGAGAAGATGATGATGATGAAAAAGAGGAGGAGGAGGTGGGAGTACAACAAGTTCTCTCTTTTAAAAGGTAAATATCAAATGTTTTTATGAATTTCAACATTGATGTATTAGATTAGATTAGATTAGATTAAACTTTATTGTCATTACACACGTACAAGTACAGGGTAACGAAATGCAGTTAGCATCTAACCAGAAGTGCAAACAAGCAGTAGAATATGAAGTGAGTACAGTATATACAGAGTATTAATGTATATATCTGTGATGTATGAATTATTACAGTATATACAGTGTTGTTATGTACAAGTAGTTCAAGAAATATGCAACAAGTATACCAAGTGCAGCAGTAATGAACAGAATGTGCAAGTGTGTTGTACAGATTTTTACAGTATTTACATATGGTACAGATTGTACAAAATACAGACAGTAGTGCAAATATAGGAGGGCGGGGGTTAGCGTGGGGTGGAGTTTAAAAGAGACACAGCTCTGGGGAAGAAGCTGTCCCTCAGTCTGCTGGTCTTAGACCGGAGGCTTCTGAGGCGCTTGCCGGAGGGCAAGAGGGCAAACAGTTTATGGGCAGGGTGGGAGGGGTCTTTCTAGATGTTATGAGCTCTACGCAGACAGCGCTTCCCCTGGATGTCCTCAATGGTTGGGAGACGAGTTCCTATGATGCGTTGGGCAGGTTTCACTACCCGCTGCAGTGCCTTGCGCTCTGCGACTTTGCAGTTCCCATACCACACTAGAGAGTTATATTATACACCTTTCGTCAAACTCTGTTTGACCCGGTTTTGACAGTTTTACGACCTTTACCTTTTACCTAGAAAGGGTTGTCGTGGAAATTCGATAAAGACTGAGAACACAATCAGTATTAAATGAGAACTTTATTTTTGGCCAAGGAGAGACAACAGTGTGAGTACAAGAGTCGCAAAGTTCTCTCTGCTGATAATACATTTAACTACTCCTTTTGTAGGCATTTCTCCCCCTCCCTCTCCTCTGAGGTCATCAAAGGAGTGCAGGAGAATCAGGGGTTACCCTCGTAAATATCTGCTTTACTCCCCTTCTACACCGTGGCTGGTACCAACATCTCAGGGACAGAGAGAAATGTCAAAACTCAAACATATATCAACCCATCAGGAGGCAGTCTCCTAGATAGGACAAAGTTCATACAAAGTTAAACATGAAATATAACTGTCAAGTGAAGTAAGCATAAAACAATAAAACAGAGGTTAAAAGAATTTTTCCACTACACTTCCCCCCTTTTGATTACACATTAATCAAAAAAAAAATAAAATACAGACAATCATTTTACATCAAACATGACAATTCTCAAGGATTCAAGACATGTCATCATACAGATTGCCTGTTAGAAATAGACATTTACTATTTTTGTGAAGGATACACCCTACTGTGTTGATTACAAAAGTATACGTAAAGAAAAATAAAGAAAATAAGGGGAAGAAATCATATGTTTACATCTCATCCTCAGATGAAGCTGAGGAACCATAATCACTAACAGGGAAAGGATCTTCCTTTGACAAAAGTTCAGCCTGTGACAAGAGTGCATACTGACCAGTCACTGTCTCGCCTATCCAGCGATGCATCAAGGCTTTCATACAGGTCAGGGTGCATGTACAAAAGAATAATATTATTCCTAGGGTGATAAGTACAGGTAACAAAAGTTGAAAAACCATTGCACCCCAGGGTCCAAATCTAGAGCTCAACCATGCATTAAAGGAGGTTCCTGCCGAAGCAGAGGGCCCAAACTCATCTCGAATCTTCTCAAGTGCATGAATAACAGATGTTAAATTATCATTGCTATCAGGAATTAAAGTCACACATGCATCACCAGTCAAATTAAGAGTTACACACAAACCACCGGTCCGTGCAGTAAGATAATCTAGGGCCATCTCATGTTTCAGCAAGGTCATACGATGAGATTGTTGAGTAGTTGAAAGAAGTCTAAAGCCATTTATAGTCTGATTAGCAAACAAAGACATGGAAAAAGTGATATTATCCAGGTGGTCTGCCAAAAATGTCACTCCATACCAGGGAAAAAATCAAAAATGCAATCACAAAAGAAAACCACAGAATGCATCTCATCCCACAACCCAAATATCGTCTTTGATCGGCCATGATGATCATCCCTCGAAGGTCAGCACGCTTGGCTGCAGCATCAGCTCGCGCATTGCCTTTAGATACAGAGTCTGTGTCACCTGTGTGGGCTTGACATTTGCAAACTGCAATCTGTTTTGGCAAAAGAATAGCATCCAATAAAGCTAAGACTTTGTCATGATGTAAGATAGGCTTTCCATCAGATTTAAGAAAATTTCTGTGTTTCCATAGTGCGCCAAAATCATGCACCACACCAAAGGCGTAGCGAGAATCTGTATAGATAGTCACTGAGCGACCTTTTGCTAGTGTGCAAGCCGCAGTGAGGGCTATTAATTCAGCGGCCTGTGCCGAATAGTTAGAGGGCAAAGAGCCTGATTGCACTATGGAGTGATCATCACATACAGCAAAGCCCACTTTGTTTAACCCAGACTGAGTATCTCGAAAGGCAGAACCATCGACATAAAAGACAAGATCAGGGTTAATAAGAGGAGTCTCTCGCAGATCGGGTCTAGGTGTGCAAACCTGTTGAAGAATAGCAACACAATCATGAGCTTCACCATCATCTGGAGAAGGTAAAAGAGTCGCAGGGTTAAGAACAGTGCATCTTTTCACAGTAATGTTAGGCATATCCAACAAAACAGTGTTGTATCTTAACCAACGTGCTGTTGAAAGATGAGAGGTTTTCTGTTCCAACAGGATCATAGAGACTGCATGGGGAACAAGAAGAGTTAGATCAGAATACCCAACAATTTCCCTAGAAGCTAAAACAGCTTTCTCTGCAGCCGCTACTGCCCTGAGACAGCGAGGCAGTCCAGCAGCCACTGGGTCTAACTTGGAAGAGAAATAGGCCACTGGTCCCAACCGCCCTCCATGTTCCTGCAAAAGAACTGATGTCATACAACCATTCTTTTCATCCACAGTCTGAGTAAAAGGCCTGAGTGGGTCTGGGAGGCCTAATGTGGGAGTTGACTGCAATAAAAGCTTCAGATCAGTGAATGCCTGTGTTGCATCATGAGTCCAGGTCAAACGGTCTGAAGATTGTAGACCTTTACCATAAATTAGGGCTCCCAACGGGGCCTCTAACTCAGCATAGTTAGGGATAAACTGTCGACAATAAGAGCACATTCCCAAAAAAGACATTAGTTGTTTTTTTGTCAGAGGTTTGGGCAGTTTTTGAATAGCTTCTACACGTTTGGGTGAGAGGGATTTGCCCTCTGCTGTGATCACATGACCCAGAAAAACAACTTCCTGCTGTACAAATTGAAGTTTAGACAAACTGGCCTTATGCCCATGATCAGACAAATGCCTTAACAGAGTCACTGTATCAGCCTCACACTGCTCTTTAGTGGGGCTACAAATCATCAAATCATCAACATACTGCAACAATGCTGTCCCAGGAGTCAGGACCAAGGGCTCTAAGCTGTCCTTAAGAGCTGCATTGTAAATAGTTGGACTCTCACAATAACCTTGACACAACCGAGTGAATGTGTATGGTTTGCCATTAAAGGTAAAAGCAAACCAAAATTGACTATCAGGGTGCACTGGCACACTGAAAAAGGCATTTGAGAGATCAACCACTGAGAAAAACTTAGCATCTGCAGGCACTTGTGATAAAATAGTGTAGGGATTTGGAACATTGGGAGCACGTGGCTGTACTGCAGCATTCACAGCCTGTAGGTCTTGTACAAATCGCCATTCAACTGGTTGGCCTTCATCCCTAATCTTTTTGACAGGGAATAAAGGTGTACGAACCGGAGAATCAGGACATGGAACAATTACGCCTGCTTGCAAAAGGTGATTGAACACTGGAGTAATGCCATCAATAGCCTCTTGTTTTAAAGGATATTGTTTGCATCGGCGAAAGTCAGACTTTGCAGTTATCATTACTTGCTCACAACCCTGAATTAGTCCTACATCATATTTATGCTTTGCCCACAAAATATCAGGCACTTCTTTTAGAGCAGTTACATGCTTAACATTCTCTACTGATAGTAAGACATATTTCTTGTGAGAATGAGTCGTTCAGCGGCAACAACTGCACAGTGCGTGTGCCGTGGAAAGAAGACTGTAATGACTGTTTATATACCTGCAGCTGGGGAGAGTAAGTGACCAATGGGTCACTTGTACTTTGCCAGTCTTGAATATGTACACATCTTTCTACAAACAACCCCAAATCTTCCCACCTATCCTTCACGTGTTTGGAACAAGACACGTGAGGAAAACAATTGTTTGCATCAAAAAGTCTTTTCTGATTCTCAGTCAAACAAACAGAAAACGCTGCGCGGTGGTCATCCCAGAAAAGGGAGACCGTAGTCAGTCGTTCTTGTGTCACTTGGAGCCATGTGTGTTCATAGTCAGGGTCCGGGCCAAGATTCACATGAGATGTGCAATGTAATTCATTGATTGTTAGAAAGTCTGTATCTGTAGGAGACACAAGTGTTCTTATTTTTTGTATCAGCTGATCAGTGGATGCAGAAGCCTCTAACTTCCACTGATATGCATACATCAATTGTCGGGGATCATGCTTAACAGCTGTCAATGATTCATCGGGTCCTGTCAGAGAGGTGAGAGAACTCACCTTTAACCCATCCGGAGTCGATATCAAACATATCCCCAATTTACACATGAGATCTCTGCCGAGCAGATTAACAGGGCAGAGATGTGAGAATAGGAATGCATGCTTTATTTGCTCCCCCTCTGGTGTAACACAACGCAGAGGAGCGGTCACTCTCTCTTTAATCGATTGGCCAGATGCTCCGACAGAATACACATGGTTACCAGTCATTTTTGGTGTGTGTGAAAATGTGGAAGCCATAATCACAGAACTTGTAGCTCCTGAATCTACCAAAAACATCACTTCAGTCCCTTCTATTGTCAATGCATATAAAGGAAAAACAGACTTAGGATCACCTGCATATTGTACATAAGTTTCAGCCTGTGGTGTGTTTTTCTGTTCAAGATATCTTATAGCATTATGTACATGAGCATGAACATTCTGGTGTGTGTGCTCCTGGCTATCATCATTATGTAAACATGCATGTGGCTGTGTGTGTGTTTCACTTCCCTGTTCTGCAGAGCCTTCGGGTGATGTCCCTCGCCCTTCGTCCTGTCCCTGTCCATCAGACTTGCCGTATGCTCGTGCCTGTTCATCCGAAGCGTTCATGGGACAGTCTCTAGACCAGTGTCCAATTTCTCCACATCTGTAACAGGCATTGGGATCTTGAAAGCCTTGTCCCTGCTGACCTCCTCTTCCACCTCCTCTTCCCCCACGTCCACGGCCTCTGCCTCTGCCTCGTCCTCGGCCACGCTGTCCCTGCGTGGTTGCCAATGCATACATAGTGAGGGCTGCCATGTGCAGTTCTTTCTCAGTCTTTTCCTGCTTAGCCTTCTTCTTCTGTTGCTGAGTCAGTTGTGCATGGCGTGCATGTCGCTTGAGATCATTCAGTCGACATTCTTCTTTGCACCCCACATATGTGCGGATCACAATATCATATAACTCAGGGAGCATACCTGCGAGGATGGAATTGCAGAGGTGGCTCTCCCATGCTTCAGGCTACGCTCCGATATGCCCTGGTTGCTCCAGCCCACTATGTTCGTTAAAGATGGCAGTCAATCTGGATACATAGTCATCGACCTGTTCTTCTGGTATTTTAGACATATCAACCTTTGGAGGAAAGGCTCTCCTCACTGCGTCACCAAGCTCAAAGAGCGCATCTCGATACTCCATGTTTTTAGCATGATCCCAATCCACGTGAACAATTTTCAACTCAGGCCTGGGAATACGTTGGGAGATTTTAAGCAGATCTCCTGGCCCAAGTCTCTTTGTCAGAATTCTTCGTATTTCAACTCCTGTAGGTCGGAATTCTTGACAAAAATTCTGAAATTGTTCAACAAATTTAATTCCAGAGTTGCGTGGATCTGGCAGGTGTTCTGCCGCCTCTCTTACATCAGCTGCTGTCCATGGCCGATGCACGAGGATAGGACCATCCGGTCCAGCCACCTCGACCATGGGAAAGGTCGAAGCAATCGGTGTGTCAGTCTGAGCGGTTTGTTGTCTGGTCTGCATGGTGTGTGTTGATGACTTGAATGCTGGTGGTGCGGAAGGTGGCAGTGATGCAGGCAGCAGGACATCTCCATATTCTTCCTTCTCTCCTGCTTTCACATGTTGATCTGGCTCGTCGTATCCTCCCATTGCTCCGGACACGGCAGGCTTTTGTTGAAAGGGACAGGAGTCCAGGTCAGGATTCACCTTCAGGGCCTGCAGTTCTGTAACAGGATACACAGAAGTGGGTGCAGTGGGAGGTGAAAGAACATATGGTGGTGGACCTTGTGTTTTCTTCATTTTCTGTTTTTCACTATTCTTTCTCTCTGGTAATTCCTTCTGACACTGCAATCTCTCTCGTCTGTCAGCTTCTGCTTTCCAGTCACTCAAACACTTCCTATGTTTTTCTATTTCTTTTAAATCCTTCACCTTTACGCTCTTTCCCTTTTTCATTTCTGACTCCTTGTAGTCTAATTTACTTTCTAACTGTCTTATCTCTTTCATGCTCAGGGATCCCCCTTTAGGGAACCCAAATTCATTTGTCCATACATTAAGACAATCAATACATTCAGAACCATATTTTGAGGTCATAATGGTGACGATGGGGCCTCCTGGAGGAGTCAGCGACTTAGACTTTCCTATTCCCATTTTCCAAAAATGGGTGAGAGCTCTCACTTATTCTCACAGGCGTCCCCGGAGAAGGGTGATTCGATTTTAAGCCTCAATCACTCCAGAAAGGCTTGTACCCTAAGTACAGAGATCGGACTCTAGCCAATCCCAAATTGATCCTAGATCAATTTTGATCTA
The DNA here is from genome assembly GCA_004119915.2 of Collichthys lucidus. Classification (NCBI taxonomy): domain Eukaryota; kingdom Metazoa; phylum Chordata; class Actinopteri; family Sciaenidae; genus Collichthys; species Collichthys lucidus. The sequence continues at coordinate 1,172,684 of CM014093.1, read as the reverse complement.
AGGTTGGACTCTAACCAACCCGGTCAGTCTGGTCACCACTCGCCAGGTCTTACCCCCTCACCACACTATGCCTCTTTTCTCTCTTTTTTTTTTTTTTTTTTTTTTTTTTTTTTTTGTTCTCAAAAAAAAAACTGAAAGTGTCTCACCAAATTTCTTTTTCTTTTGTGTTCGTTGAATCCCAGCGCCGGCGATCACGGACAAAATAATCAGTCCTCCCGTCTCTTAATTGTTGATCGAGGTTGGAGGCCGGATTTCTTTTCTAATCCGGGGAAGCCACTCCACTGGTCACTGTCCGGACGACCGGTCGGGGGATCCTGCCGACAACGCCAAGTTTGTCGTGGAAATTCGATAAAGACTGAGAACACAATCAGTATTAAATGAGAACTTTATTCTTGGCCAAGGAGAGACAACAGTGTGAGTACAAGAGTCGCAAAGTTCTCTCTGCTGATAATACATTTAACTACTCCTTTTGTAGGCATTTCTCCCCCTCCCTCTCCTCTGAGGTCATCAAAGGAGTGCAGGAGAATCAGGGGTTACCCTCGTAAATATCTGCTTTACTCCCCTTCTACACCGTGGCTGGTACCAACATCTCAGGGACAGAGAGAAATGTCAAAACTCAAACATATATCAACCCATCAGGAGGCAGTCTCCTAGATAGGACAAAGTTCATACAAAGTTAAACATGAAATATAACTGTCAAGTGAAGTAAGCATAAAACAATAAAACAGAGGTTAAAAGAATTTTTCCACTACAGGGTCTGCCCCACACACACACACACACACACACACACACACACACACACACACACACACACACACACACACACACACCCACACACCCCCTGGCCCGCCCCTGTAATGCTTTTGGCTGTGCTGGCATCACACACACGCACGCATACGCACACACACGCACACACCGCACACACACCCACCCACACACACACACACTCACACAAAGACACATTGTATGACATTGCCTGATATGAAGTTTTAGAATTAAAGTTCTGTAAATGGACCCCAAATGTTGTAGAAAAAAAAATAAATTTGTAAAAACAACCAATGAGAGAAAGGAGGTGTGGAAAACACTTTGCACGATTCCTTTAAAACGGGTGTGCATCTGAGAATGACTGAAAACCATCTTGGTGAAAAAAGAAACTCATCATGCCGCTGGAAAGATCGACTCCCGACAGAGACAATGATGCTTCTGACTCGAGCAGCGAAGAAATGCAGAATTTACAGCAGAAGAGAGTCATCACAGCTCTGATATGTGAGACCCCTGTTACAATCTTTGAAGAATCAGGATTAAAAGCGGCTGATGCTCCAAAGAAGAGCGTCGTCTGTCTGTCCCGGCTGCGGACATCCCGAGTTAGAGAGGTGGAAGGCTAATCCTCAAATGGGCTGAAATAAATTCATAAATGTAAACGGTTGTCAGGTATTCGTTTTCTGTGTATAAAAGTGTATCTTACACTCTCACCCAAACACGGATGTCAAAGCAAACTCAGCGGACATCCTAAGTTAGAGAGGTGAAAGGCTAATCCTTAAATGGGCTGAAATAAATTCATAAACGTAAACGGTTGTCTGGGTATCTTACCCTCTTACCCACACAAGACACAAGTGGAATGTCACAATTCAGGTCCTGTCCAAAATTTTCACATCTGCTTAAGATTGTGGTTGCCATATTGGATTATGTCGAAAGACTTTTGGGGTAACAGTGTCGGCGTGGCGCTCTATGCACATTTCCACATGCGCACATTTCGCCGTGCGTGCATGTGCAAGGCCCACCCAATATTAAAAAATACTCTTGAGGAGAGGAGAGGAGAAGATGATGATGATGAAAAAGAGGAGGAGGAGGTGGGAGTACAACAAGTTCTCTCTTTTAAAAGGTAAATATCAAATGTTTTTATGAATTTCAACATTGATGTATTAGATTAGATTAGATTAAACTTTATTGTCATTACACACGTACAAGTACAGGGTAACGAAATGCAGTTAGCATCTAACCAGAAGTGCAAACAAGCAGTAGAATATGAAGTGAGTACAGTATATACAGAGTATTAATGTATATATCTGTGATGTATGAATTATTACAGTATATACAGTGTTGTTATGTACAAGTAGTTCAAGAAATATGCAACAAGTATACCAAGTGCAGCAGATGTAATGAACAGAATGTGCAAGTGTGTTGTACAGATTTTTACAGTATTTACATATGGTACAGATTGTACAAAATACAGACAGTAGTGCAAATATAGGAGGGCGGGGGTTAGCGTGGGGTGGAGTTTAAAAGAGACACAGCTCTGGGGAAGAAGCTGTTCCTCAGTCTGCTGGTCTTAGACCGGAGGCTTCTGAGGCGCTTGCCGGAGGGCAAGAGGGCAAACAGTTTATGGGCAGGGTGGGAGGGGTCTTTCTAGATGTTATGAGCTCTACGCAGACAGCGCTTCCCCTGGATGTCCTCAATGGTTGGGAGACGAGTTCCTATGATGCGTTGGGCAGGTTTCACTACCCGCTGCAGTGCCTTGCGCTCTGCGACTTTGCAGTTCCCATACCACACTAGAGAGTTATATTATACACCTTTCGTCAAACTCTGTTTGACCCGGTTTTGACAGTTTTACGACCTTCACCTTTTACCTAGAAAGGGTCTGCCCCACACACACACACACACACACACACACACACACCCACACACCCCCCGGCCCGCCCCTGTAATGCTTTTGGCTGTGCTGGCATCACACACACGCACGCATACGCACACACACGCACACACCGCACACACCACACACACACCCACCCACACACACACACACTCACACTAAGACACATTGTATGACATTGCCTGATATGAAGTTTTAGAATTAAAGTTCTGTAAATGGACCCCAAATGTTGTAGAAAAAAAATAAAATTTGTAAAAACAACCAATGAGAGAAAGGAGGTGTGGAAAACACTTTGCACGATTCCTTTAAAACGGGTGTGCATCTGAGAATGACTGAAAACCATCTTGGTGAAAAAAGAAACTCATCATGCCGCTGAAAAGATCTACTCCCGGCAGAGACAATGATGCTTCTGACTCGAGCAGCGAAGAAATGCAGAATTTACAGCAGAAGAGAGTCATCACAGCTCTGATATGTGAGACGCCTGTTACAATCTTTAAAGAATCAGGATTGAAAGCGGCTGATGTTCCAAAGAAGAGCGTCGTCTGTCTGTCCCGGCTGCGGACATCCCGAGTTAGAGAGGTGGAAGGCTAATCCTCAAATGGGCTGAAATAAATTCATAAATGTAAACGGTTGTCAGGTATTCGTATTCTGTGTATAAAAGTGTATCTTACACTCTCACCCAAACACGGATGTCAAAGCAAACTCAGCGGACATCCTAAGTTAGAGAGGTGAAAGGCTAATCCTTAAATGGGCTGAAATAAATTCATAAATGTAAACGGTTGTCAGGTATTCGTATTCTGTGTATAAAAGTGTATCTTACACTCTCACCCAAACACGGATGTCAAAGCAAACTCAGCGGACATCCTAAGTTAGAGAGGTGAAAGGCTAATCCTTAAATGGGCTGAAATAAATTCATAAACGTAAACGGTTGTCTGGGTATCTTACCCTCTTACCCACACAAGACACAAGACCCCCAATTGTAGAAATTAAATGGCAGGAAACTCAGTTGTGAAAACAAACTCGGCCAACATGTGGTGTTGCGTAGAGATGCAAGCTAACACCTTAAATGGTTGAAACACCATAGACTAATAAATTGTCTTCAGCATTTGTTTTCTGGGCATAAAAGCCATACCTTAGAGCTGGTTAAAGTCAGACTTCAGAGTCAGTGAACGCACAAAGGCTGACGTGGACACCAAAGTCATTGAACGTACGGTTGACAAAGATGGAGCATGGTATGGAGCTTTAACTTTAACTTGAACTTTTGTCTTTCTACCAAAAAAAAGTGAACTATAGTATTTATTTTATTTTAGAAAATAACATTTTATCCGAGGTTCAGCCTCCTACTTCTCCTTCTGACCAACAAGTCATATTTCCTGGTAAGTGATTTAACTTTTTTTTTTTATTCTGCTTTGCAACAATTGTCTTTTTCATTTCTTGAAGTGACTTCTGACGAGTTTGAGTAACTTCTGAAAGAGTTCATTGCTGCACTAGTATACAGTTTACACACATTTTAGAAACTAGCCAGTAATGTTAACATGTTTTTCTGTGTTATAAGACATTTTTGGTGCTTTTGGGGTTGTTGTTGTTGTATCCAGGATTTTGTTTTCTACACTGAATGTCTTTTTCATTTCTTGAAGTGACTCCTGAAGAGTTTGAGGGCATCGATCTCACGCAATCAGATCTCGGTTAGTCTATTATATGCTCTTTATTTTCTCTGACTTTGTCAGTAAACTGATGAGATGTAACTATTTAAACTTTTTCCTCGTCTCCAAACTTTCATATATAGATCTTCTAGACCAGTGTTTCTCAAACTATTTCAGACCAAGGACCACTTTGTCAAAAAAAAAATTTTCAGGGACCACCTGACCCCGTCTTCAGCCACCTATCCATCATTGTTTCCCATCCTCTCCGTGCCTTGTTTTAGTTAAAGTTCACAGCTTTTGCTGCTCTTTTCCTTGCTTTCTTTTCCTTACTTACTTATGACAGCGGAATGATTTTGTCTATAGGAGACGCCGTGGTTGCTTAGGCAACAATTTGGGCACTGCTAATTCAGATTTATCTTCATATATCCATTATACATATTTAAAAAACATATTTGTCTGCATTTTTGTTCAGAGAACAAATTCGCTTTACACTTCAAATAATGTTAGGTAGGACTAGGGCTGATATGGCCTGTAACCAATATCTCGATATTTTTAAGCTATATCGCGATACACGATATATATTTCGATATTTTTGTTGTTGTTGTTTTGTATTGTTTATTTCTAATAAATATTGTCATTATTTCCATGATAGCATTGTAATTGCTCAGAATCAACGTAGAACAGTAGATTTACACTTGCTGTGAGACACACCTCTTTTATAGCATTTTAACACTTGTCATATTTTTTTATGAATTTTTAATACATTTCATGATGTAAATATGAGCTTTAAAGCTCAATAGCTTCCAGGTCCTGTGACCTATTGGCTCAAAATCAGTGTAGAACAGTCGAGCTACACCTGCTATACGGCACACACTCTTTTTTATAGCATTTTAACACTTGTCATATTTTTTATGAATTTTTAATATATTTCATAATGTACATATGAGCATTGAAGCAGTGCAGAATCATACTTGGCATATGAGACACTTTTTTAAATCAAATTTTAACCATTCTTCATATTTTATAAATAAACGTTTAATACATTTAACACCCACGTTTTATTTTGAAAACCGGAAGTGTCCACACGCTGCAGTAAGCTAGCGCTGACTTTCTAGTTTTTTAAAAGTGTTTGCCATAAAGTCGGCAATAAGGGCGCACTTGAAAATATTGGAGCAGCTGACGTGACCACGCGAAAACGAGAGACGGCGTGACCGCAGCTGTTTTTCTTCAGAACCAAGTCGTCCGTCTCCATCTTCAATTACCTCACTTGGACTCTTGGCTTCACCTCTCCTCACTTGATACAGAAAGTACGCATGCGCGCAGGGGATGTTTCTGGGTGGGCGGGGCAGTGTGCTGCGTGCTGTGAGCAGCAGGAGTGAGTGACAGGCGAATCCCCGGAGAATTAAATGCAGACGGCTTAAAACATTTACGTGACAAGTACTCAATAGTCGCGATATAGTCATTTCATACATCTCACGTAGAACAAGCCGCGATATATCGAGTATCCCTAGGTAGGACTCCACAAACTTGTGTGGGAAATTCGAATATTTTAAGAGATCCTCTCACGGACCACTTGAGGTCGCTGACCACACTTTGAGTAACACTGTTCTAGACGGAGCGACGCAGCTCCAGAGTGTTAGAACGCCTGTATCTAACTATCTATTAAATGGTGATGCAGGAAGCACTCTGAGCACTCCTGCAGCAACGGCTCATCGCCGTAAACCCGGTCTGCAATTAAAACGACGCAACCACCCAGGAAACGCAGGAAATTCTGCTGCCACGACAAGTGGAGCATCGGGTAAGTCGCAAAAACTTTCATAAAGAAAATATATATTTATATATTAAAAAATTTCTGACGATGGAAAGGGTGACGTTTGGATTTCAATGATGTTTTATACAGAGCCCAGGCCTTCAGTTTCTGTGTCAGAGCTACCTAGACCAAAAAAAAACCCAACGTCCGTCATCAAGGTAGGCAATGTTTTTCTAAATATAAAATGATTTGATGATATTTCGATGAGTTTTTGTCTTGTCTCCTAATTGTCTTGTGAATTAAAATATGTTTTGTTTTTTTCCCCAAGTTGTGGAACAAAGGAGCCGTGGGACCGAAACCCTGGAACCAGTGCAGCCTCACGGCGGGGACACGACGCGGGAAGCCCGGCGCTGTGAGAGTGGATCCACAGACCCTGAAACCCGGCGCAGTGAGACCGGATCCACAGACCCCGAAGCCCGTCGCAGAGAGCCTGACACACGATCCTTGGAGTCAGAAGTGCAGCCTGCGAGGGAGGGAGTTAACTCACACCCACTGACTGCGGACGAACATGAGAGACTAAGGTTTGACGTGTTTTGTGAAATTGCTGATTTCATTAAGAAACCGGACGATCGTGAGAGACTGCAAAGGCTGGATGTGCTTTGTGAAATTGCTGATTCCAGTAGGAAAAAGTCCTAAACGTGTGGTGTGACATTTAAAATAAACAAAAAAAATGGATGAAGAAAACTTTTCTTTTGGTCTGTCTGATTTAGAGTTTATGGTTGAGCAATTGAATCAAATCTCCCCACCTCCTCCTGTAGATGTAGCCGTTGCTAATGTGGGTAAACCGTCATCGACTGCTAATAACTATTTCCAACCATTAGAAGATGCTCTGCTGCTTCTAAATCAAAACCCATATTCCTCCGATGTTGAAAATTATTTCCATCCTTTAGAACTCGCTCTGCATCAGATTGACCAGACCCCTCCCTCCTCCTCATCCTCTTCTCCCTCCCCCTCATCCCCTTCTCCCTCCCCCTCCTCCTGCTCACATGCAAATGAGAGCCAAGTCCCCCCTCCCTCTCCTCCTCCTACCCCACCCACTCCTCCAATTCAATCAGCTTCATTCCAACTCCAAAATTAGAGGAAGTCCATGTCCAGCATGGTGGAGGAGGAGGAGACGTGAGAGGTCTGTCTGATTCACCCCCCAGGCCGTCCTCCTGCTCCTCCAACATCACGACTGTGCCCCGCGAGTGGTTCAACAATCTGGAGTTAAGGCGAGTGTTCACCGTTCCCCCTGCCAGAAACATACCGGATCTTGCACAGTTTTATGACGATGTGATGTTGATTCTTAGAGAAATGGCTGGCGCTGTCAGAGCACAGGTTGGGCGTAATGATGTAATACAGCTAGAGCTTATTGGTGAGAATGTTCAGAATCATGTCTCTGTGGTTGTTGAGGATGAACATGGTGATGTCATCTTAGCTGCTTTTGAGGGTTTGCTCGAGCGCTTGGTTCAATCTAACGCTGAGATAGCATCAGATACTAGGTTAGAATTAGTGGTTCAGGTTGTGCATGATCCTAGAGGCGGTGTTAAACGCAAACTGGACAAAACTTTAGACTGTGAAATAATACGAATTAAAAGACAACGTCTGTACATTGTGGACAACAGGAATGATCACCTCTGCTTTGCCATTAACTTGGCCCATGTAAACGATCCTCTAATCACTGATAATCAGGCCTTAGAACAAGGGAGACAGTTTCAGAGACTCGTCGGTCTGACACCTCAGACCCCCGTCACCTTTACTGACGTGTGCAAATTTGAAAAAATTCTGAACCGCAAAATTGTTATTTTTTACAGAAGTCCAGATCACCAGCCGCTCTCTCATTTTGAGACGGCTTTCTCTGATAGATCAAATCCTCTGTTTCTCTTTTTTTTCCAGAACCATTATTACGGTATAAAAAATCTGAAAGCCTTTCTCGGGGTTCCGTACGTCTGTCATTACTGCTACAAAAGCTACACGATGCCATTTGCCCACCAATGCAAAGGTCACTGTTCGGTGTGTAACAATCCTGATTGTACTAAGCAGGAGCTCAAACCCGTAGCATGCTGTGACTGCAACAGGACGTGTCGTACGCCTCTGTGTTTTGACAGGCACAAGGAGCCTAGAGAAAGACCTTTGGGTGAAACACATAGCAGTATATGCAACAAAATCAAAAGATGTCAGAGTTGCAAAAAAATTACCACATCTCATAATCACAAATGCCAGCGGCCTAAATGCAACATTTGCGGAGAGAAATTAGACTCTGACGCCGGTGATCACCTTTGCTTCATTCAGCCTTTGCCTCCGGCTAGAGATCATGCAGATAAATTGATTTTTTATGACTGTGAAACATTTGTTGTTCAACAGAACGTGCACAAACCTTTTCTTGTCTGCACCAAAACACTGAGAGGCCTGCGGTGGGCGTCTTATGGTTTGAACTGTGTCAGGGACTTTCTCCTGCAGGAGGCCCGCGTACCTAAACAGTGTGTTTGTAGCTCACAATGCTAAAGGTTTTGACAGCTATCTGATCCTCAACACCATGATAGAGATGGGAATGCAACCTTCTCTCATCATGCAGGGCAGTAAAATTCTCTGTTTCCAAGACCCTGATTTTAATCTAAAATTTATCGATTCTCTGTCTTTTCTCACCATGCGTCTCAGCGCAATGCCCTAGGCGTTAGGTTTCTCTGATCAGACCAAGGGTCATTTCCCTCACGGTTTCAGTTCAGAGAAGAATTTGCAGTATATCGGAGCTTATCCCCCGCCGCATAATTATGGCGTGGAACGTATGACTCGTGCTCAGCAGCAAGAGTTTTACGGCTGGTACAGAGAGGTGAGTCAGGGTACGTTTGACTTTCCTCACACAGGCGTAGATCCTTTTAGCTGCATCACTATCGCCTCCGCATGCATGAAGGTGTTTCTCACAAAATTCCTCCCACCCAAAACCCTGGCCGTACCTTCGCCGGATAACTACAGGTGCCAGACCAAAAGCTACTCCCACGCCTCCATTCAGTGGTTGGAGTGGGTAGCACGCAGCACTAATGTTTTTATCCAGCATGCGTTAAACAAGGGGGAGAAACAGGTAGGACCGTACTTTGTTGACGGTTTTGCCGAAATAGATGGTGTTGCTTATGCTTGGGAGTTTCTGGGGTGCTTTTATCACGGTTGCCCGTCTTGTTTTAACCCCCACGACATTTGCCCTCTGAGGCGGGTCCCGTTTGAGGAGCTGCATGCGGCTAGTGAGGAGAAAATGCAGGTTTTGAAATCTGTTTACGGTGTTCAGACGGTTGTCATGTGGGAGCATGAATGGTCCGCTTTGAAAAATGTGCATGCGGGTGTAAAAGCTTTTCTCAGGAGTTTCCTCCCTCCCGAACCTCTGTGCCCCCGCGACGCTCTCTTTGGTGGTAGAACGAGCGCTGTGAGGCTGAGGTACACGGCTGGGCCTAACGAGACCGTGCACTATGTAGATGTCACTTCTCTGTATCCGTATGTAAACTGTAACTTTTCCTATCCGCTAGGTCACCCCACCATCATCCACAAAGACTTTGATCACCCTCAAAACTACTTTGGGTTCATCAAAGCCACCATCCACCCTCCTAGAGGGCTCTTGTTCCCCGTGTTACCTTACAAAACATCTAGAGGTAAATTGGTGTTCACCCTCTGTCGTAGCTGCGCTGAAATCAACAATCAGACGGGCCCGTGTAGACACAAAGAGCGGGCCAGAGCATTGACGGGAGTGTGGGTCAGCGTTGAAGTGAACAAGGCTGTAGAGGTTGGTTATAGAGTAGGTAAGATCATTGAAGTGTGGCACTTTGACAGGCGTAGCGACTCCATTTTTGTGGGCTACATGCACACCTTCCTGAAAGGTAAGCAGGAAGCTTCAGGCTACCCACCTGAGGCCACTGATCAGGAAAGCAGAGAAAAGTACATCAGGGACTATGAGCTGCATCAAGGCGTGCGGCTGGACGCTGACAAGATTGAGGTGAACCCTGCAAAGAGACAGGTGGCTAAACTGTGTCTCAACAGTTTCTGGGGAAAGTTTGCACAGAGAAGCAATCTGCCTCAGACCACCCTGGTCAGCGACCCTGAAGACTTTCTCCGCTTCATGTTTTCCGGTCAGTACAATGTGAAATACTTTAACTTTCTGAACGACAAGACCGCTATGATTCAGTGGAATTACCACAAGCGGTGCGTCGTGCATCCAGGTAGAGCTAATAATGTGTTCATCGCTGCATTCACTACCGCTTATGCCCGTCTCAAGCTGTACAGTTATCTAGAGCAGGTGCAGGAAAATGTTTTTTACATGGATACTGATATATGTGGTGAAAGACGGGGCGACGCCTCTGAAATTGGGGAATTATCTGGAGGATTTGACCGATGAGCTGGACGGTCACACTATTTAAGAATTTGCAGCCGCTGGTCCCAAAAGTTACGCCTACCAGACGAGACAAAAGAAAAAGGTAGTATTGCGTGTCAAAGGTATCACTCAGACTACAGAGTGCTGTGAGCAGGTCAACTTTGACAACGTCAGACAGCTGGTGGAGGGTTACCTTGAGGGCTCTCGAGGGGGCGTTATTGAGACCCCACAGCATAACATCAGACGTAATAAAAAGAGCTTTCTCTTGAAAAATTGCACATTTCAAAAAAAGTTTAGAGTGGTGTATGACAAGAGACGCCTCTTTGGCGACAGCACAACTCTGCCTTTTGGCTACTGAAATAGGAGGAGAGAAACAAACAAACAATCAGATAAACCAAAAAAAAACTTGAAAATGTCACACCTTACTAACGTGGAGCAAGTTCATTTTGATCCCAGACTCGCAGCACCCTTTTCATGTATGATTGTGGGTCCCAGCGGGTGTGGGAAAACATATTTTGTAAAAAGTGTTATTGAAAATTGTGAACATGTAATAAATGATGTACCTGAAAATATTGTGTGGATTTATACTTCCTTTCAACCCATGTATGCTGAACTGCAAAAAATGAATAAAAAGATTAAGTTTGTTGAAGGACTGCCTGATTCTTTTGATGACACAGAGCTGCCTCCGACCATCCTGAAGTGTTCAAACTTTTTACTCAGTACAGACATCATAGAAATATGAGTGTGTTTATGTTGACGCAAAATGTATTTCACAGAGGTAAACACAGCCGTACCATGAGTTTAAACAGTAATTATCTGGTGTTGTTTAAAAACCCTAGGGACAAATTACAGATGAATATATTGGCGCATCAAATCTTCCCCTTACAAAAAGCCTTCTTTTTAGAGAGTTTTGAAGACGCCACCAAAGACCCCCGCGGGTATTTATTGGTTGATCTCACACCTTCCTGTCCAGAACCGTACAGGCTGAGGACGGGTATACTGCCTCCACAGTGGCCGGTTGTATATGTTCCCAGAACAAAGTAAGTCTCATCATCATCATCATCATCAGCAGCAGCAGCAGCAGCAGCAGCAGCAGCAACAGCAGCAGCAGCAGCATGTCGGCGCGTATAAGAAGAAATGCACCCTTATTAAAAGCTCTATACCACGCCACACCTCGTAAACGTAAAGACATTCCTGCCCACTCTTCCCCGGACTTTCTCCAAGCTCTGTGCGAGATTGCTTTAATTTTTTAAAAGGCAACATTCCACTGTATTCTCCTCAATACAAAAAACTGAAAAGCCGGAGAAAAATTATCAGACTGCTGGCTAATAAAAGGACAAGTTTAAATCAGAAACGCAGAACATTGATGAAACAGTCGGGAGGTTTTATTTTACCTCTGCTTTCGGCTGCGGTACCCATCCTCGGAAATCTTATAGGAGGACTTGTTAAAAGAAGATAAATAAAATAAATAAATAAAAAAGACTCTGGCTCTGAGAACGTCGCAAAAAATGTTTCTCGTCGCACCTCATCAGTTAAACCGCCTGACTCAACCTGAATCCTCCATCAGACAAACGGCCGAAGATGATTTAGACGCAAAAATGAGAGCGATATTAAATGAGCCGGGGCTGAGTTCTTATGAAAAAATAAAAAAATACGACACCTTGCTGCAAAAATATCTCACGCTGATGAAACAAGGTCAAAAAGAGGAGCGTCGGGTGACTTTAACTTTGCAACGCGACCCGAGAGAAGAGTCAACGGATCTTACACCTAGCCATCTTGCTGACACGGAAAGGCCCGATCCAGATGACACACTGAGTGATGTAATAAAAAGCCTTCCCCAGCGCGACCGCAAGAATGCCGAGTACATTATGAAGAAATTATCCAAGAGCAACGCCGGATGGAATTCAAAAGGTGAATTTATTTATAAAGGACAAACCGTAAAAGGGTCTCATATGATTGATTTATTTAAAAACATCTCCCTCCCTTATAAAAAAAAGCCCAAACCCCACCACCTAGAGGCTGGATGAGTTTCTTAAATACTCTGTCAGACCTCAACATTCCCTTATCCTCTGTGAATAACCCTCGAGCTCGCGATCAATATCGTCGCCTCAAAATGGGTGAAAGTACCCTATCCCCACGCTGGTGCAGAGCAGAGGGGCAAGATAATGAAGAAGAACAAAACACAATAGCTCCTCCAGTGGCCAAACGAGTCTCCTAACGGACGGTAACCCTCTCTCCACGCTGGAGCAGACCAGAGGGGCAAGATAACGAAGAAGAACAAGAACAAGAACAAAACACAATAGCTCCTCCAGAGGAAAAAGAACGCGAATGTAGACGGCGTAAAAAGAATAAATCTCCCTGGATCCCCTTTTCTCCCTAAATGAATGTAAACGTACAAAAATTGTTTTTCTCAATAAAGGCTTTATTGATCACATTCAGTCTAGAGAGACTTTTTTTCATGATATATGTATATGATACGTTATGTAATAATAGATATAATGAATAGATAATTCTAATAATAACAGGTTGTAACACTGATTAAACATTTGCAAAGAACAAGTTCCATGGTTAAAACATCCGGAGCTTCGATTTCTGATACAGTGTCGATATTTCTCCACAAAGCGTGATACAGTCTGATCATTTTTTATCACATCGTCGTCATACAGAGACAACAGTCGTTCAAAGGGTACTCCGCAGGCCCTATGGCAGAGATAATAAACGCAGTGTTGACCGCATACGGTGGACAGGGTGTGTTAAAGCTGACGATCGTGGTACAATATCCGGTCAGAACGCTGCTCCAAAAACTGTAAGATGCTTGAGGGGTAATGAGCAAAGTCCGGAGGAAAACCATAAGAGTCAAAGAAGGTGGCTACACCGTCCTCTTCCAGAGTCAAAGAGAGCCAGTGCTCACCGGGCAGATGCGCAGGGTGTGTGTTGACTATAAAGTAGGCTGGGGTGTCAAAGGAACGCGTCAGTAACGGCAGCTGATCAGAAGCCCACACGCCACAGAATACATCTCCTAGCAGACGATGCAAAAGATTTTCCAGTTCATGATTATTCATGTTTTGATTTTTTAATAATAATCCACCAGCACCTGTATTTTAGAGTTAATTTCCAGAATGGAATCGTAACAGGCGTAGACGATCAGAGTGGTGGTGTGTGGTAAGGCTACTCTGAATCTCATTTCCAATCTTAAATTCCCGTTGGAAACAGGGGACAGAGCATCGTTGTCATCACCCGGGGTGAGATTAAACACAAACAGAGAGTATCCGCCGTTAAATTCTTCACGGTTGATGCTCAGAGGTAGATCTTTCAGGTGTCTTCCCGTGGCGATAAACATGTTGTAAAACTCTCTGACTGAGCTGCCTTGATTAAACTGGGGCTGGAAAGCCTTAGCCGGAACCTGTCTGCCATGCTGACAGAGGGCCAGATATTCTACGTTGTTGTGAACAAAATTGAAGGGCGACAGGTCTCTTCGTCCTGTGAAAGCTTTGTGGTGTACCATACCCAGCACCACGTATTTGGGCATAGCACCCAGAAAGAGGTTCTCCTGGTTACAAATCCTGGAATTTGCAGGTATGGAGTAGGTTTTTACATTGATGCGCGACAGGGGGTACAGCGCGTTACCCCTCAGCAGAGCTGCTGCGTGACCCAGACGGATCGCAGGGGAGACTGTCACTTTTTTAACAAACAGCGAGGCGCCTAGTATTCTCAGGCGGAAAAGAGAATCGCGAGCTCCCATAAGGCAAAAGGCGTCGCTGGCTCGGGTCAGCTTGATGTCCACCGAATTCAGAAGGAGTCTCTCACAGAAAAATACGCCCCCGTGAAGGGGGCCAAACAGGTGTACTTCCCGGGAATTGGCGGAGAAGGCTGCTCGGGAGTTAAGACCGCGGTTAGGACCGTTGTTGGTCACAATAGAGTCCAGTGCTCCAGCTGTGTCTTTGTAAAAAAAGACCCGCACTGAATTGACTCTTGAGCGTATCTTCAGAGTAATTGAGTAGGGTTTCGATCATGGCTCTGTACGGGTGCGTAGCGCTAGACTGTGAAATTAATCTATCCCCCAGAATAACGTCGCACTGACTGAACATTGTATTCAGAGGGTAGTTGATCAGGCCCACAGCGGTGTCATTCGCCAGATCTGTACCATCAGCGTTGGTGATTTTCAGGCGGAGATGCAGCAAAGTAAATCCAAATACTTTTCACCATCTCCGGGAATAAAGAACTCAATGTGGCCCCCGTCGGTGATGGCCGATAGAGGAAGAATTTCAGTGTAGACCTTATCTTCGATAGACAGCTGCGTCATGGGGGCTGAAAATAAATCCAGCTCCGCCAGGGTGCACTCGGGTGATTTGTGGTGTAAAAGCGCCATATTGCTTTGTTTTTTTTGTTGTTTTTTTTTTTGCTGTTGTTGTTGAAATTTCTTTTCTTCTTGTATTATTTAGGTCTAAAAGATATCGCCGCTTCTGGCAGACTTCCTCCCCTTGGGCTTGCTTCTCCCGACTCATTTTTTTTCTTTTACTCGCACGTTTATTAGGGAGTGAAAAAACACGATTCCCCGGAGGCCTCCCCCTTTGTCTACGCGATAAAACCATAATCCTTCCGGATCCCTCCTGATTCTGTCGATTGGTCATACTGCCCACCACAGTTTTTATCACATCAGAGGCGATGTTGCTCGCGGCCGATTTGAGGTGTGGCTTGGCGATGGCAAAGCCTTTTTTCACCAGCGGAGAGACAAAACGAAACAATCTCGAGAAGATGGAGCCTATACCCCGACCGTACATGACCGGTGCTCCATAAAAACTGGGTAAAGCGCCTCCCACTTGACTTTCATAATAGTTTATGAAGCGATGAGGATCCTCTCTCAGACGTACCTGTTCAATGTTTTTTATTTATTTTTATACAGGATGCTGAGCTGCGGCTGGTTTAAAGTGAAGTTTTAAAATAGCCTTCCCATAGACAAAGTCCACACGCCGGTTGCGATCCGTTGTAATCTCTATATGAATAGTTTTAATGTAACTTTTAGACACACGCACGTAATGCACCGTATTGTACCTGAGACTCACCATGTCTCCGAAACCACCTTTAACGTTCACCATGCTCAGCAACGGCGAACAGCTGTCACCGATCGGTTGATACTGAATGATGTCTGTGTAAATAAAGAGGTTATAAATACCTCTTTTGAGAGAACGGGGAGAGAGGGCCCACCACTCACCCGGTTTAAGACCCAGCATGTAGGCCAAGGGGGCTTGCGCTCGGATTTTGTACCGACCGCTGCCTTTGAAATCGATGCACTTGGTCACGTTGTTGTAAACAGCCTCAGCTGTGGGGTCATATTTTATGAGTTTCGGTAAGATTTGATCCAGGAGGTCTTTCAGCTTGTCATAATATCCTCCCTGACTAAACTTTTGAATTATGAGTAGCTCTCCAGGCTTTGTATAATTAGGATAATCTTTCCCCGCCGGAATTACAGATTCATCCGAGATTTCCATTAGTTCAATATAAGCGTTATCCCGGGGTAAAGTATACCACGTGTGAGGATAAATGATTTTGCACAGACCCACCTCCCATTCTCCGTTCAGTTAAGTGTAATTTGAGCTGGTGTTATTTGTAAACACGTCTTTACTAGTGTAGCAATACAAGCGCTTTTTTTCTCTTTTCCACCTCGCTCTTTCTGTTGACGGTTGCTATGGTTTCCCTTCCCTACTTCCGCTAGTCATTGAGGTGAGCCGGTATAAAACGGTGGTTTGCCCACCATGTCCGCCTCTGCGTTTCCATGGTCACCTGCGATACTTCCGGGTCAGAGGTCGTGTGCCCGACAGGTATGGCTGCCCGCTGCTTCACCTCGCTCGTCGTTTTGTCTGTTCTTATATTTAAGGTGTGTATATAATTGTTGTAGGTTTGTGTGCTGCTCCGTGCGCCCGGTGTGTGTGCTGCTCCGTGCGCCCTGTGTGTGTGCGCTATCGTGATCGTTGGCCGGGGGTAAGTGTTGTTCGTCTCGGCGTTGTGCTTGGTGCTGCTAGGTGGCTAATGTTGGTCTGGTCACAGGTGCATGCTGGCGGCTGCTTGGAGTCCAATCCTTCCTCCTCGTGAGTGTGCGTTCTGAGAAGATATGTACATTGTTACGTGCCACTGCATCAATCGTACTCGCATCTAGCACGCGCTAAGTGTTTTTCCTTTTTGACTAGGTGTTGTAACCACCTTATTGGGCCGCTGCTGCTTTGTTTACTGCTTGTTTACCGCGTTGTTTGGTGCTATTTTATGCTGCTGTCACGACGTTGCCTGACACTGCCTACGGCGTTTTCCTGCGGGCCGCCAGCAGCTCCCAAGATCTACGCTGTGTAGGACGATTGCTCGGCCGTACACCACGGTCCGGGCATAAGCATACTTTTTACTGGGGACTGATTCCCTTTATGCTGAGTGAATGAGTGAACGTATGGTTGTGATAGTGTGTCTAGGTTGAGTCTAGATTTTTGTTTATGTAATTTTATTTTGTTAAGTTAGAGTTGCTTTGTAAATTGTTTGAGTTTTGTCTTTAGTTTTTTTTTTGTTTTGGGTAGTTATTACTTTGTTTAAGCTTGTGATTTGCTCTTTTATTCATAGTTTTGTTAAGTTTTGGGTATTTTTCTTTTGTGTGCCATCTCATTAATGTTCTTTTTCACTTTTCAGTTGCTGTAGGCCAGTGGTGATGGTGACCTGGTGGTGGGGTCCTCCTCCGTGTCTTGCTGTGTCCTTGGGAGTGGTTTTCTTCACTGAGAGTGTCTGCCACGTGTGCCTGGTGATTTAGGTTATTTTTGCCTTTTTTTTGGTGGATCCTGCCCTAGCCCTTGCCCATCCGCTTCGGTCTCAGCTCTGATTAGCTTTCTTTCATTTGTTGTGTGAATGGGTTTTATCGGGGATACTTTTTAAACAAATGTTAAATAAAATTTGTATATTTAAACCTTGAACCACGTCTCCTGCCCTCCAGTAACCTTGAACCTTTGTGCCTTACGGTTCAGTAATTCCCTGCGTGAAATTCCCAGGGTGGCGTTGTCGAGCTTTTTCCCTCATCTAATAGTTACATAATGTGGCGGCACGGGGGGGTTAATACTTTATTTTGATTACTTTATTAATTGTTTAATACCGACAACGCCACCTTGGGTTAAGGCCCAAGGACCCGTACTAAGACTAAACTAGCACCAATTGAAGGACACACAGGTTCGTTAACTCAGGGAGAGCAGGAGACGGAGTTCAGTGTTTACTTACAAAAAATTTATTTCATTAAAATCAACAAGTGTTTAACGTAAACAAGGAGACCTAACAACAGAAAAAGGGGGGAGTACCCGCTGAGGCTTACCAATCGGGGGAGGGAGTCTTAAAGGAGAATGAGGTGAAGTCCAAAGAAAGAAGAGCACCCCACACACAACAAAAACGTGATGTGCACACGAAGAAAATGTCAAACGGGGATCACGCACACACACAAGGGGATCACCACCACCCTGGAGGACCACCACCACCACCACAGTCGGCCATCAGCTCTGGGGGACAGGGGGAAACAAATATTAAGAGGGCTCCAGGTAAAGAAACAAACCAAACAATAAACAAAAACATGAGATTAAATCATTAGTCTGAACCAAATAAACAAAAACAAACCAACAAGGTTTCTGGCCAGAGATATTAAACCAATACTCTTTGAGAGTCCCAATAGAAAATAAACAATAAATTCCCCAAAACAAGATAGTAAATTGCCCCGGTATACCCAGAAACTTAATCCATTCAACAGATAAAAGTTAACTAATACGCTCGGTCTCACATGCACACGCACACCCACACACACGATGTACAGGATCAGCTGCAGGAAACCAGTCGATCGGTCAGACGACAGAACCCAACACCAAGCCGGTGAGGCGGTAGAAGCCGCGGGGGAGCGGCCGCAAAATAGTAGCAGCGAAGCAGTAGCAGCGAGCCGTAGCAGCGAAGCAGTAGCAGCGAAGCAGTAGCAGCGAGCCGTAGCAGCGAAGCAGTAGCAGAGAAGCAGTAACAGCGAAGCAGTAGCAGCGAGCCGCAGCAGCGAAGCAGCGGTAGCCACAATTAATCAGTGCTCGCCTTACTCAGTTCAGCGTCCCACTAAAAGTCCGGTTCAGTCCGGCTACATAGCGTCCCGTCCAAAGAGGGAGAGGAGTGAAGAATCGGCGTAGCGGGGGGAGACAGCCACCACACGGCAAAGCGATCAGCTGACTGTTAGAGGGAGAGGGGCGAAAGGAAGACTTGGCCACCTGGCTAACAGCAAGTTAAAGGGTAAATGGTAAAAGTTCATCGTAACTCACCGATGCGCTGATCGACGGCAGTTATCAATATATCACCCGGGCTGCGACGGAGATGCCGGCTCTATTAAAGATTTACATTTAAGTTCAGTGAAACGCTCCCGACCATACACAAGCAGCACACTAAGGTGCACCTACCTGTGCTCGGATGCAAGCAGCACACACAGCGACCCGGAGGTGGACGGGCTGAAGAGGCAGGAAGCGAGAGGTCAAGGAGAGGGGCATGACCTACTTTTATCCCCTCTGCTCGAAAAGCGATTGGCAAATAGGCCAGGGAGGGCGTGATGCATAACAACCCTATGCTCGAGGTGGCAGCGATGCCTCATACCACTACAATAACTTTTCACCCCCCTGGCCGCCACACTAGCATTGGAAGGTAAGGTGACATAAAATCCTGCGTCTGACGCCATATCCGACGGTATGATCGGTCCGGGTCGTTGAGCGTGGCTTTTATATATTTTTCAGATCCGAGGCCTTGACCCAGCTATTGAATTTGCTGGGCCAGTTTTTCCAACGCACCAAAACCTGTTTTTCACCCTTGACGGTACGTTGTTTCAATATTTCTTCTACGTGATACGTCCTGTCTTTAGACATTTTTACTTTTTGCAACTCTGTCTCGTAAAAGGAACCCTCGATAGGCTCGCCGTCATAATCTTGGAGTTTGTACACAGGGGGAGTACGAGGAATGCAGGCTTACACCGTAAACACTTCGTCCGTAAAACTCTGTTCATATTTTTTATCAAACGCCCCTCTGACCTTGGATAATCTGACAAGATCACCCTTTTTAAATTTCATTTGCACCGCATCACGGTGTCGTGTAGAAAACGTGCCGTACAGATTTTGAAACACTTGAGAGGCATTCTCGGAGGTCACCTGCATAGGCGCCATTTTTATACTTTTATGAAAGCTGTGATTGTAGCTTTTCACCAAATCCTGTAAAACGTCGAGGTATCGCCTTGTGTTGTTAGCCGTAAAATATCTCCACATTCTAGTTTTTAACGTACGGTTAAACCTCTCAATGACAGAGACCTTCAGATCGCTTGCTGTGGCAAAGTGTACAATGTTGTGCTTCTTCATCAAAGCATCAAAACTCTTGTTGAAAAACTCTTTACCGGCATCCGTTTGTAACTTTTCAGGGATCTGATTGTCTTTGAAGATTGAAACAAAGGCCTTCACCACCTCGTCTGTGGTTTTTCTCTTTAAAACATGCACGTATGCTTTTTTTGAAAATACATCTATGACCGTTAATAAATATTTAAACCCGTCATTGTGTTCCGCCAAGGCTTGCATGTCACAAAGATCTGCTTGAAATTGGTTTAAAGGCCGGGTGACAAAAACTCTGTTTCTGGTGAAATGTATTCTGGCTGGTTTATGCAGAGTGTAGGTATCTTGCTCTTGTAAAAAATCTTTAACATTTTCCACATTGACTTTCTTTCCCATTTCATCTTGCACACCCCTATGCAGTCGATCTACACCTCCAAAACTAGCCGGATGGGCCGGGTTGTAATACACTCTTTTCATGACCCTGTCGTGAGCTCCTTCTCCCTCTGCCTGGTAGGAGCACTAATTATCTGCCACTCTGCTGATTACTCTCACCTGTCTCTGCTGCCACTCCCTCGTTAACCAGCCAGCTGCTCCTCATTTCCTGCCTACCATGCCTTGTATAAAGAGCCCTGTTTCCCAAGCACACTTTGTCAGATCGTCTGCTAAGCCAGCACCTTTCCTGCCTGCTACCTGCTACTACTCTGACTCCTACCTGTGATCCCGGACCTGCCCGACCACCCTCCGCTCTACAACCCCGGTAACTTGACCTGCCTTCTGCCTTTTGACCACGATTTCTGCCTTGCCCTTGACGGTACTACTGCCCTGGAAGTTTTGCTCTCCCATTCCCCAAACCCTTCAATAAACTGTTGAAACGTATTGCTTGTGTGGTCCTCGTCTGTCCAGATTCCTGACAGTACGATCTGACCCGCATAATGGACCCAGCGAACGTTTCACAAAACATGGACTTAGAACCACCCACCGCCGTGCAGCGCCTGGGAAACGCTGAGAGGGACATCCATCGGATGACGAGTGACGTCTCCTCTTTGCTACGGCTTGGCAACCAGCAGCAACAGCAGCTTCAGCAAACACAGCAGTTGTTACAACAGCAACAACACCGGATTCACGAACAGCAAGATCACCTCGCTCATATAACTCGACTGCTTGCCCAACTCATGCCTCAGTCCCAGCCCACCGCTCCAGCCACCGCCAGCCTGCCTGCCACTCCAGCCATAGCCAGCCCGCCCGCCAGTACCGCTCCAGAGTCACTTGCCCAGGCTACTGCTGCTGGAGCTCCGGAACCCAGAATCGGCAACCAAGAACGGTTCAACGGTGACCCAAAGCAAGTGCGCCCGTTCCTGACCAGCTGCAGTCTTCAGTTCTCTCTGCAACCCAGAACCTTTGCCACAGAAGGGGCTAAAGTCGGGTACACAATCACTCACCTGACAGGCCGGGCTCGACTCTGGGGAACAGCGGAGTTTGAGCGTCAGACCCCTGCGTGCACATCTTTTGAACTGTTTGCTGAGGAGATGCTCAAGGTTTTTTATCTGGACTCGTCATCTGAAGAGGCATCTCAGGATCTTCGGCAGGGTCGACGGACGGTTGCAGACTACTCTATCGATTTCCGGACTTTGGCAAAGCGCAGCCCCTGGAACATGGCAGCGTTGGTGGACGTGTTCTTCGCCAGCTTGGCCGACTACATCAAGGATGAGTTGGTCTCTCATGAACGGCCCTCCACCCTCGATGACGCCATCGCCCTGGCTGTGCGCATAGATCGACGGATCCAGACCCGCCGCCGAGATAGGGGGTGCCAAAATCCCCCAGCCACCAGCTCTCGTCACGTCCCGACTGTCCAGCCGTCTTCCCCAACTACTCCTCCAAACCAACCAGACCTGTCTGAACCCATGGAGATTGGCCGGGCTTCTTTTTCTCCTGCTGAGCGTCGGCGCCGTATCTCCTCCAACCTATGTCTGTATTGCGGAGGAGAGGGACACCGTGTTGCCAACTGCCCTTTAAAAGCCCAAGCTCACCAGACATAGGAGGAGTCCGGCTGAGCTCAATGACCATCCAGTCCTCCAACCACAAACTATTGGTGCAGGTCCGTCTTCATCTTCCCGACTCCACCCACACACTGGCTTCCCTGGTGGACTCAGGCGCCGCAGCCAACATAATGGACACTGAACTCGCTCACCAGCTGGGACTGGAGACCCTCCGTCTGACACCCCCTGTCCCTGCTCTGGCACTAGATGGGCACCCTCTTGGCACAGTCATGCATGTCACCACCCCTGTTAAAATAATGCTGTCTGGCAACCACAGTGAAACCATTCAGGTCCACCTGCTCCACTCCCCGGGCCAACCTCTCATCCTGGGCTACCCACGGCTCCGACGGCACAACCCTCACCTTGATTGGGCAACTGGAAAGATCCGAGAGTGGGGAAGGAACTGCCACCAGACCTGTTTGCTTGCGGCCATGCCACCCTCTCACCCTGTACTCCCCGACTCAGCTCCAGACATCTCCAATGTCCCGGAATGCTACCACGGTCTCCGGGAGGTGCATCGATTACCGTGGCCTTAACAGCATCACTGTAAAGAACCGGTATCCTCTGCCTCTGCTCCACTCTGCCTTCGAGCTACTCCAGGGGGCCACCATCTTTACAAAGTTGGACCTTAGGAACGCCTACCACCTAGTGCGGATCCGGGAGGGCGACGAATGGAAGACGGCATTCAATACCCCACCTGGCCACTATGAGTACCTCGTGATGCCGTTCGGCCTCACCAACGCTCCAGCGGTTTTCCAGGCCCTAGTGCAGGGGTCGGCAATTAGCGGCCCACGGGCCATCAATTATATCTGGCCCGCTAGATGACGTTGATTTATTTTAATATATATATTTTTAAATATATCTTTTAAACCTCATGTTTCCTGTCAAAATACAACAATTTCACAAAGTAGCTGATAAGTAACGTGACAGCAGCCAGAACATCCTCGCAGCTTTTTACTTGACGCACAGGTCGGAACGCTAATTGGCACGTGCGTGCGCTGTAACCTGTGGAAAATAAAAGTGTCCTGTGTCCCTCTTGCAACGGACAACGTGAACAAATATGTTTTATTAAATGAAAAAAACAAAACCAAACAAGGTCGGCAGATCTGCGCTGCTGTATACATTAGTTACGGCAGGTTGCTAGGGCAGGTTGACTGTTTCATGACAGACGCAGTGGGCGTTTAAGGCCGTAAAACCCCTAACCACACACTTTTATACACCTTGTTACACGCATTTTGTACAGTGCTCCCTTAATAAATCAGGACGTAGAACAAACGTGCGGTTCTCACTCAGCCAATCAGGACGCAGAAGCCCCCCCCCCGGTCATGGCCCGCGATGGAATTATCAGAAAAAAATTGGCCCGGGTCCAAACTTATTTGCCGACCCCTGCCCTAGTGAATGATGTACTGCGGGATTTCCTGAACAAGTTTGTTTTCATTTACCTAGACATTATCTTGATCTTCTCCAAGACCCAGCCTGAACACACACATCATGTCCAGCAAGTCCTTCACCGCCTCCTATAGAACTCTCTCTACGTCAAGGCAGAGAAGTGCGAATTTCATACGAAGACTGTGGCTTTCCTTGGATACATTGTGGCAGAGGGAAAGATTGAGATGGACCCAGCCAAGGTCTCAGCAGTCACCTCCTGGCCTGTTCCTGAAAACCGCAAGAAGCTACAGCAGTTCTTGGGCTTTGCGAACTTCTATCGACGGTTCATCCGGAATTACAGCTCCGTAGCTGCCCCTCTCACCGCCCTGACCAGTAATAAACAGCCCTTCACCTGGACCCCAGCAGCTGACAAGGCATTCAGTATCCTCAAGACTCGGTTCACCAGGGCTCCCATCCTCCAGATGCCAGATGCAGACCGACAATTCATTGTGGAAGTGGACGCTTCTGATGTGGGAGTGGGGGCCGTGCTATCACAACGAGCTGCAGAGGACAACAAACTCCACCCTTGTGCATTCTTCTCCCGTCGCTTATCCCCATCAGAATGCAACTACGACGTAGGGAACTGTGAGCTGCTCGCTGTCAAGCTGGCCTTGGAGGAATGGCGTCACTGGCTGGAGGGGTCCACCGTTCCATTCTTGGTTTGGACGGATCACAAGAACCTGGAGTATCCGCTCTGCCAAACGTCTGAACCCGAGACAGTCCCGCTGGGCCCTATTCTTCACTAGATTCAATTTTACCCTGTCATACCGTCCAGGATCACGTAACACCAAGCCAGACTCACTCTCCCGCCAGTTCCAGAAGGAGGACGCGCCTTCCCAGAATCCTGCACCCATTCTGCCCAGTCCCTGCGTCATAGGTGTCCTGACTTGGGAGATTGAGAGACAAGTGCGGGATGCTCTCCGTGACCAACCTGGCCCCAGTGCTTGTCCTGCTGACCGTCTCTTCGTTCCTGAACACCTGAGAAGTAAGGTCATACAATGGGGACACGACTCCCGTCTGGCTTGCCACCCTGGATCCACTCGCACCTGCCATCTGCTTTCCCAGCGATTCTGGTGGCCATCACTGAGGAGGGATGTGCGAGACTTTGTCCGTGCCTGTCCGACTTGTAATCGACACAAGTCATCTAACCAGCCACCTGCCGGATTACTCCAACCTCTGCCCATACCAACACGGCCCTGGTCCAACATTTCCATAGATTTTGTCACAGCTCTGCCCCAATCTAATGGCATGACTGTAATCCTCACCATCGTGGACCATTTTAGCAAGATGGCACACTTTGTTCCCCTTCCAAAGCTGCCATCTGCCAAGGAAACTGCCCAGGTGGTCTTGGAGCATGTTTTTAGAATACATGGACTACCCAGAGATGTTGTCTCGGACCGGGGCCCCGCAGTTCACCTCCACTTTCTGGAAGGAATTCTGCCATCTGCTGGGGGCCACGGTCAGTCAGAGCGAGCTAATCAGGAGCTGGAGAAGGCACTCCGATGCATGGCATCTCGTAATCCTCCCACCTGGTCCCAGCAACTGTTATGGGTGGAATATGCCCACAATTCCCTGACCTGCTCTGCCACCGGTATGTCACCCTTCCAGTGTGTCTACGGCTACCAACCACCCCTATTCAACAGCCAGGAAAGAGAAGTCACTTGTCCTTCTGCCCTCGCCTACTCCCGCCGATGCCGCCGCGCTGGGCCCAGGCCCGTGCCACACTCCTCAAGTCCATCTCCAGCTACACCACTGGCGCCAACTGTCACAGGACTCCTGCACCCGCTTACCGTGTTGGACAAAAGGTGTGGCTGTCGGCAAAAGATCTACCACTGCGGGTGGAATCACGAAAGTTGGCACCTCACTTCCTCGGCCCATTCCCCATTCAGAGGGTAATCAGCCCAACTGCTGTTCAGCTCCTTCTGCCCAGGTCCATGAGGGTCCATCCCACGTTCCATGTCTCAAAGATCAAACCGGTTCATGAGAGCCCGCTGGTTCCAGCTACACCCCCCCCGCTTCCTTCACGCCTCATTGATGGTGGTCCAGTCTACACCGTCCGGCGTCTGCTCCGATCCAGACGTAGAGGTAGAGGCATCCATTACCTTGTCGACTGGGAAGGGTATGGTCCTGAGGAGAGAACCTGGGTGCCTGCCAGCCGGATTTTGGATCGGACCCTCATCGCTAGCTTCCACCGGCAGCATCCAGACCAGCCAGCCATTCGTCGGGGTCGTCCTAAAGGACCCCGTCGTTCCACCCACCCAGTTTCTGACCCTGCACCTGGCCAGGCCCGTCCCGGGACCCGCCCTGACCCCTGCTGGGGGCTCTCCGGCCTGCTCTGAGGATAAGGCCGTGGACTCTGACTGCTCTGAGGAGTTCTGACCGCCGGCTCCCCCTCCGCCCTCCCAGTCTTGGCGGTGTTTCTTGGGACTTCTGGGGCCGTCCCTTGAGGGGGGGGGTTCTGTCGTGAGCTCCTTCTCCCTCTGCCTGGTAGGAGCACTAATTATCTGCCACTCTGCTGATTACTCTCACCTGTCTCTGCTGCCACTCCCTCGTTAACCAGCCAGCTGCTCCTCATTTCCTGCCTACCATGCCTTGTATAAAGAGCCCTGTTTCCCAAGCACACTTTGTCAGATCGTCTGCTAAGCCAGCACCTTTCCTGCCTGCTACCTGCTACTACTCTGACTCCTACCTGTGATCCCGGACCTGCCCGACCACTCTCTGCTCTGCCCCGGTAACTTGACCTGCCTTCTGCCTTTTGACCACGATTTCTGCCTTGCCCTTGACGGTACTACTGCCCTGGAAGTTTTGCTCTCCCATTCCCCAAACCCTTCAATAAACTGTTGAAACGTATTGCTTGTGTGGTCCTTGTCTGTCCAGATTCCTGACAGACCCGTCTCACCGCCATCCCGCCTGCCTGCCTGCAACAAACTCTCAGGGTTTACTGAAAAACACACCACTCTGGATCGCTCATTTATTTCTTTTAATGATTGTATTGTAATAGGATACAACAAAGGTTAAGATACATACAGGATAAAGATACATAAAAGATAAGGTGTAATACATTTTAATGATTGTATTGTAATAGGATACATACAGGATAAAGATACATACATTTTAATGATTGTATTGTAATAGGATACATACAGGATAAAGATACATCAAAGTTAAGATACATACATTTTAATGATTGTATTGTTATAGGATACATCAAAGTTAAGATACATACAGGATAAAGATACATAAAAGATAAGGTGTTATACTGTACATTGGTCGCAAAAAACAAACAAACAAAGGAGACGACTAGTCTTTAATCATCTTTAAAACCTGAACTAACACACTGTGATCTAAACTAGTCTGAAGAATGTTATGCAATCTTTTCAGTTCGCCTGGGATATTCACAGACGTGTTATTCTGCAAATGAAAAATCAACACATCCACAAACAAAGTGTACAGAGTGAGCAAATGACAGGGTGTTATAACAAAAGAGTCCTCGATCCAATCTTTTACGATGTTTTCAAAGGTCTCAAATCAGATGCACTCGCACACTGCATCATGACTTCCCAAGCTGTATGTCCGGTGTGAGAACGAACTCTGTCCATAATGTTGCTTAGTCGTCTGATTTCAACCGGTATTGTGACAGCGTCTCTATCTGTTGAAACTCTGTTGCAAAGATCCTGTATCAGATGGGTGATGATCATCCTCTCTTCCACACAGGTTACAAGTTTTCTCCAATAATTACCCATGATTAATAAACAATCAGAAACAAGAGAACAAACTTATTCGCTTTCCCAGCCATCCGTCACCAGTTTCAGTTCTCCAATTTTGAGTATGTCCTGGCCAATCAGCTCGTCGTACATGCTGCCGATGGAATCCTGGATGTTCCTCGTGGATCTGAGCTCGTGTAATAGAGTCTGTGCCACAGCTTTGACTCTGGCGTCGTCCTCTCGGATGTTGCGTGCGGTCAGGAGACGTTGGATGGAAGGAATCAAGTGAGGGGTGAAAAGCATCTTCATTATCCCGCGAAAGTTGATCTGGTAGTAATCATCTTCCACATTTTCCAGACACGGGTGCTGTCTCTGGCTTGGGTGGTTGATCTGACACCCGTAGCACTGCTCGCGTCGAAACTTGTGAAGGGTGATGTTGAGCAGATGGGTGACGGCTGCCTTTACGGCGTTGAAGAAAGCCAAAGACGCCACCCCATGTCATCTGTTTCTGTATCGGAACAGCCGCCGGATGAGAGGATTGGGGGTGCGGAGGCCGCACGTTCTCTCTGCTTCGGCGGGGTCGTGGAGGCTGGAGAAGCAGAGAGGATCGGGGGTGCAGAGGCCGAACGTTCTCTCTGCTTCGGCGGGGTCGTGGAGGTTGGAGAAGAAGAAACTGCAAGCCCGGGTGAAGCCTCTGGATTCGGAGACAGGGGGGTCCACATGGTGGTGAGCCGTCTCTGGTTTTAGCGTCGGTTAAAATCTGCCATGTCTTTCAGTCAGGTTGAGCCAGTCGGCGGGGTTGTGCTGGTACGTCCGCTATTGTGTCTGCTTTTATGCATTGGGGCAAGGGGGTGTGGTTTCAAAAGGACAGAGTTTTTTTCACCGCCAGGACGTCATTCCATTTACGGCAGTTGGTAAACAGAGTCGTAATTTTTTCTCCAATTTCTTCCATCTTCTCCTTCCACGCAGCTCCCGGCAGATCTAGCAGCATCTTGAATACGCCGCAGTCTGAATTAAAACTCGACAAGACAAAGTGCTCCGTGGTGGTGTTTCCTCAGTGCTCTCAAGAAAAAGAGACGCTGGTGAGCTTTCTTGACCAGGCCGGAGGTGTTCGTGGTCCAGGACAGGTCCTCCGAGATGTGGGTCCCCAGGAACTTGTAGCTGGAGACACATCGACTGGAGACAAAGGCCCTCCCGTCGATGTGAATAGGATCATGCGTGCCTCCCCTGTTCCTCCTGAAGTCCACGATAAGCTCCTTGGTCTTTGTGACGTTAAGGAGCAGGTTATTGTCAGTGCACCACATGGCCAGGTGGTGTCTTTCCTTACTGTAGGCTGCCTCATCGTTGTTGGTGATGAGGCCAATCACCGTGGTGTCATCAGCAAACTTAATGATGGAGTTGGATCCATACACCGGCTTGCAGTCATGAGTGAAGAGGGAGTAGAGGAATGGGCTGAGCACACAACCCTGTGGTACACCTGTGTTGAGTGTGATGGTGGTGGAGCAGGAGTGGGCTGACCTAACATGCTGTGGTCTGTTGGTCAGAAAGTCCATAATCCAGTGACAGAGGGAGGTGTTGATGCCCAGTTCTCCAAGTTTAGTGATCAGCTTGGAGGGGATGACGGTGTTAAATGCAGAGCTGAAGTCAACAAACAGCATACGCGCATATGTGTTGTTGTTGTCCAGATGTGTGAGCACAGAGTGCAGCGCTGAGGAAACAGCATCATCTATGCTCCTATTGCTGCGGTAGGCAAACTGGTGAGGGTCCAGTGTGGGTGGAAGGTTGGTTTTCAGGTGTGCCAGGACCAGTCGCTCGAGGCACTTCATAGCAATCGGTGTGAGTGCTACGGGTCGATAGTCATTCAGGCACTTCGGGCTGGGGTTCTTCGGCACTGGTACGATGGAGGTGTATTTAAAGCATGCCGGCACAGCTGCTTGAGCAAGGGACAGGTTGAAAATGTCCGTAAAAACTCCTGCGAGCTGCTCAGCGCATGTTCTGAGCACGCGGCCAGGGATGCCGTCTGGGCCAGCAGCCTTGCGTGCGCTGATCCAGCTCAGTGTGGTGAGGACGTCTGATATGGTAGTGAGTGATAGGGGTTGGTGGTTTGCAGATGGTGTGATAATGGAAGCAGTCTCTTTGTTGTTCCTGTCGAAACGAGCATAAAAGTCGTTCAGCTCGTCCAGGAAGGAGACGTCTGTGGATCGCAGGGTGAAGCTGCTTGATTTAAAGTCGCTGATGACCCGAATGCCCTGCCACATGCGCCAGCGGTCGGAGTTGTTGAAGTGTTCCTCAACCAGGGGAGGACTGGCAATCTGGCATACCGTGCATTTGCCCGGTGGACCGACGTTCTATTTGGGCCGATAAATCCTGATTTTTTATTTATTTTTTTAATATTGGTCTGACCGGCCCATAACGAGTAGATCACACAGCCCAAACACACTGTTGAACAACCAGGCACAAAAAAAAGGCTGTGCAAGACTTTGTTTCCTTACCACCGGCCCTTACACGCTGACTGACAGGGGACCGGCCCAATCACATCATGAAACACCTCCCCCCTTTGGCTTGATGCGCCGGTGTGCAGTTTATTAATGGGTGAAACGCTATCAGATAAAGATGGAGAGAAAACGTAAAGGTGACACAGAAAAATGCGATAAGAAGAAACTTGCTCTTTGGGCCCTGCTGTGGCAGTTTGCCACAGCAGGGCCTTCATCAGCTCCCATTGCTGATGACAGTGGTGCTGGTGGCAGTGGCACTCAACATGTTGTTGAACCTGCTGGACTACTGTCAGAACATGTATGAAATGCAACGAGTAGGATAAAGCCACCCACCCCCTTGATGAATATGATAAAATGTCAATCAAATAATTCTGTCTATCGCCCTATGGCCAAGTTGATTAGTTTAATGCAGGTGAAATGAGCATTAGCGTTATTTTGACTGTAAGACATTGTAGGCTACACTGGCTGGATGAGAAAATAAGCCTAGCTCAGTAGCCTACTTTTATGTCTTTTATTCTAAATGAAATATTATTTAATGTGAGAAAACGTGTTCACCATTCACCAACAATAACAATAAGTCTAATTTCTTATTAGACTATTATTGTTTGTGGGGTGAGTACTAGGCTGGCCTATTGGCTAAGTTACTTTTTTGTCCTGCAAATATAGCAGTTCTTTATGTAGCCTAGGTGGTAGTGACAATGTAGGCTACATAACTGATAGAAAATCTCACTTTTATACACAATTATATCATTTTGTCTATGTTATGTGAATGCAGCTGCAGGTATCTGTACATTCCAGTAATTCTACCCTAGGCATATTTAAAGCCACCACCACTCACCCAAAATGTGAGTGAAAAGTGAAGAGTCAGCACTCTCAATTTTTTTTTGTTCAACTAGTAGTCCTAGGGTAATCTCCTATTTAGTCCTGGGAAAAAATGGCCTGTTTTATGTAGCTAAGTGGCTAAAGACAATGTCAGTTAGCCTACAAATAACGAAAATAGCACTTTTTAAAATGACATAATTTTGTTCTTTGCTAGTGTTATGTCAATGCAGCTGTGTTTGTTTTTATAAATATATTATGAACAGGCTGTATTTATGTCCTGTTGAGCTAGGTTGTTTTAAAGACTTGCACAGTTGCACTGAAAAAACTGAAAAGGTGTTATTAAATGTTGTGGGCCGGTCTGGTCCAAAATGCCGGGGCCGATTTTTTTTGTCCCAGTCCGCCCCTGTCCTCAACCCTCTGCTTGTAGCGGTGCTTGGCTTTTTTGATGCCCCTCTTCAAGTCAGCCCTGGATAAACTATAGGCCTGTTCGACAAAGTGAGTGATTAATAATTTGTATCTGTATAAATTATGTGAAGTAAAGATTTTCTACCTTTTTGTTTCAGGAGACAAGAGGAGGCAAAGAGGAGGAGGATGAGGAGGAGGAGGAGGTGGGAGGACCACAAGTTCTCTCTTTTAAAAGGTAAATATCAAATATTTTTATGAATTTCGGCATGCATGTACTGATCAGTAATTTGTATTTGTCTAAATTATGTGAAGTACATTTTTTCTGTCTGTTGTGTCAGGAGAGGAGAGAAGACAAGGAGGAGGAGAGGGAAGAGGAGGGAGGGCAACAAGAAGTCTACACTCTCTTTTAAAAGGTAAATATAAAATGTTTTTATGAATTTCAACATTCATGTAGTGATCAGTAATTTGTATTTGTCTAAATTATGTGAAGTTCATTTTTTATATTTTGTTTCGGAGGAGGAGGAGGAGGAGGGAGGGCAACATGGAGTCTGCCTCCTGTCATGTAAAAGGTAAATATATATTTTTCTCTCTCTTCACTCTGAAGGCAGCTTCACCTTCATCTGAGCATACACAGCATCAGGGGTGGACTGGGACAAAAAATTGGCCCTAACATTTTGGACCAGACCGGCCCACAACATTTGATAACACACCTTTTCAGTCTTTTCGGTGCAACTGTGCAAGTCTTTAAAACAACATACTTTGAGCCATGCAATGACTTAACAAGAATCAGTGAGAGTGAACACATTAAACACTTCCAAACATGTCATTTATTAACACTACAAAAATACACTTAGCCAACAGGCTAGCCTAGTACTCACCCCACAAACAATAATAGTCTAATAGGAAATTAGAATGCTGCCCACTGACTTATTGTTATTGTTGGTGAATAGTGAACAAGTTTTCTCACATTAAAGACTATTTTGTTTAGAATAAAGACATAAAAGTAGGCTACTAAGCTCGGATTATTTTCTCATCCAGCCAGTGTAGCTACAATGTCTTACAGTCAAAATAACGCTAATGCTCATTTCACCTGCATTAAACTAACCATCTTGGCCATAGGGCAATAGACAAAATTATTTGATTGACATTTTATCATATTCATTATAATATATATTTGTCCTACTCGTTGCATTTCATACATGTTCTGACAGTAGTCCAGCTTACCGCAGGTTCTACAACATGTTGAGTGCCACTGCCACCGGCACCACTGTCATCAGCGATGGGAGCTGATGGAGGCCCTGCTGTGGCAAACATATCAGTGATGTTAACACACTTTTTTGTCGCGGAGTTTTTCAGCGCCACGTTTGCGTTTTCTCTCCATCTCTAACTGATAACGTTTCACCTGCACACCGGCGCACCAAGACAAAGGGGGAGGTGCTTCATGATATGATTGGGCCGGTCCCCTGTCAGTCAGCGTGTAAGGGCCTTTGGCAAGGAAACAAAGTCGTGCGCAGCCTTTCTTTTTTTTTTGCCTGTAGGCGGGACCAAAGCGAACAGGGTGGTTGTTCAACAGTGTGTTTGGACTGTGTGATTTACTGGTTATGGACCGGTCAGAACAACAGCCCCGGTTCTAGGCAGGCAGATATGAGGGGGCAGTCAGAAATGTTAAGGGGGCATCATATGTACAGGCCATACTCCAGCACTTTTTGTGCTTATAGTAATGGCGTTTTCTTCATTGAATCTCTCCAAACTGAACATGCCTAGGCCAGTCAATTCAAACACTTTGCTAATTATGCAATTAATTATGAATATTCAGGTTGCTATGCCAGATTTTCCTAAGGGGCCTATTCTCCCATCTGCGCGCAATTCTTTTTACGCACAATTACGCGCTTTTACGCGTATTCTGCACTGTGGTCTTCCAACACGCCCCAACGCTTAACTTCAGAATTAAGGCGGACTCTCAAAAGAGGTGCCATTTATTCAAAACACAGGGAAATTTTGATCACGCCCTCATTTGATGTGGTTAATCCTAAAACATGGAATGTGTACCTCTGTGTTAATGGTGGCAATATCAGTGCAATCACTGGAGTGCACAATCAGTACCGAAACGGCAGAAGAGGAGTTATTGCCAAATTTGCATTCATGTACACATATGTAAGACGAAATACTATTAAGAAGAAATATTTTATCTGGATATATATTTTAAAAAAATTGTCCATATCACACAGCACTAGCTTGAGGAGCTTTGTTAAAAAGCCCTAGTGGTTTGATCACATTAACCCTTAAACAAAAAAACAAAAAAAAAACTCTGACACATTTGGCCAATCAAGCCTCCTCCAGGGAGTCAAAACTTTTTTTCAACAGTTTTGACTTCCCAAAGAAGACTTGATCGCCCTATGTGACCAACCTCAACTTGGAGAAGTGGATTGCACTTTGTCAGGCCTCTACTATCAGAGCTGTCCAACTTGGGTGTCCCACCTGAAGACTAAGCAGATATAAAACACAACAGGTATAAAGTGAGGCCTGGAAGGGTCCTGTTAGTATTTGTAGACCCCACTTTTTGCATTCCCTTGCAGTAACTTTTGAGTTGCAAAGTAGCCTATTGCGAAGAAATTAAGAACTATTGCATGGGAAGGCAAAAAGCATTGCGAAGGAACGGAAAGGTGAGGTCTAAAAATATTTACTAGCATGACCCTTCCCCAGCTTCGTACAGAACATGTTTTTTTTTGTTTGTTTGTTTGTTTGTTTGTTTGTTTTTGTTAACAGATTGGAAACTACTCCACACTCGAGTTTACAACAACAGTCTCCTCCACACTCCAGTCTACAACAACACTCTACTCCACACTCCAGTCTACAACAACAGTCTCCTCCACACTCCAGTCTACAACAACAGTCTCCTCCACACTCCATTTTATTCATCATTCATTTCATTTCATCTCATTTTTGACAGAGGTGGTTTTATCAGGTCTTGCAACTGAACTCTTCACATACAGTAGCCTACTGAATGTTTCCAGTTAGCAACATCATAGCACAACCCATGCACAAGCCTTGAAACAACCAGTGTGCTTTAGCCATGAATCCGTATGAGTGATGCGTCCATGTTGCTTTTCCAGAAGACGTGTTTGCACGCCTGCACACTGAAACCTAAACTCTGTGTGACCACAGTAAAATGCGACCCAGCAGAAATACACTGTTAACATTTCAGCTATACGCATGACCAATAACAAAGTAAATTCAAGCACACCTACAGAATTAAGTTGTAAATTAAGACCAATCAAGACTACAACCCCTTTTCCATATTCTAGATAGCTAAATGGGTTTGCGTGTGCGGTCAAAAGTGCACCTGGTGCTAGCTGTCAGACAGTGAGCCCATGATGCTACGAATTTGATGCTAGTAGAAGTCACAATAACTAGACTGTACTCCTATGTGAAATGAGTTCAGATTCGATCAAAATAATATTTATTGATACTGTCGTGTTAACTAGTGCCACGGCAGGCCTATGTTAAAGAAAACCTGCTGTCCTACCTTAAGTTGGTGCAGCTTTGATGCATTTGTGTTCCTGCTAATCCATACTGACGTGACGTCTTATTATTTCACGATTGCAATTGCACTTTAATTGCTTTAACCTTTTTCTTTTCTTTTCTGCCATCAGGAAGGGCAAGCATGTTGGTATATTCTGGATGCGAGCAGTCCTCGCTATTTAAGTAACCTGGCCTCGGGACTTATCCAGTCCTGCATTTTTACTAGTTGCCTGCCATGGAATTCTTGACTGATGTATCATTTTTTTTCGTGAGAGTGGGGGAGGGGTAGCCACCGAAAGCATACTGTCTAAGTGTTTGTAAAAACTCAGTGCTTTTACAAGTCAATTGTGATTGGCCGGACCATTGGTGTTAACAACACAGAACAGTGGTCTTAGCAGTTAAGTGAAAGACTTAAGAGAAGAGATGCTGCTTACTCCAGTTCCCTCTGAAGAACTGACAGTCCGTACTGCCCACGTCTGCCCAGCTATTTCTTTGACCATAACATTCGTCGTTACCTCTTCTTATGGGCTGTGCATAGAATGGCACAAATAGTCAAGGCAGCGTGTCTGTCTTTCGTCAGCTCCGTCAATACTCATGCTGAAACCTGACAGTACACAGTCAGGCTACGTCTTGCCTCATTTGCATACTGCAACAGTGATTGGGTGTTTACTGGGCGCTGAGAGGAGGGGTGTGTGTGCTGCGCAGCCTGTGAATATCACGTACAGTGGAGTGATAGAGAAAAGCTATGTTACAGTAGTCCCATTTTTTAAACACAAATTTCTGTAAAGCAGCTGTCACTTATCTTATGTGAAAGATTCTAGTATTACATTGTCTTTTCTTAACCTTCCTTTTGTCCTGGAACAAAGAAGAAGGGAGGAAGGAAGGAAGGATGGAAAGAAGGAAGAAAGAGAGAGAAAGATGGAGGAGGGGAACTGATTGGGTCAAGAAAGGAAGGAATGAAAGAGTGGAGAAAGGAAGGAAAGAAGGATGGAGGAAGGAGAAATAGAATCAAGGAAAGGAGAGAGGAAGGAGTGGGAGGGAGGGAGGAAGGAGTGGGAGGGAGGGAGGGAGAGAAGGAATGGAGGAAGAAAGGAAGGAAATTAGAGACAGGAGGGATGGAGGGACAGAAAGATTTGAGGAAGAGAAGAAGGAAGGACCAGCCAAAACAGATTGGGTCAGTTTCACCCCAGAGGACAACAGGAGAGTTAAGTGTGTAACTGGGTTGTTTACAGATGTCAGAATAGGGACTGGAGAATAAAAACAAAATTACATACCATGTATTCTTTTACGAGGTTCTCTGGCTCTTCATTTAAGTAGACACACAGGGCTTTGATGATGCCTTCTGACATCAATGGCATCGGTCTGAGTGTGTAGGACAATAAAAAAGAGACAACAAAAAGCAATTTTAAAATCAACAGGTAGAAAAGATTTCAAACATTGAACAAACACTGAAATTAACTTTTTTTTTTAAATGTAAACACTTGATTGATTTTTCTATGATATGTGAACTTACATTATCCTTGGGTGGTTTGGTTTTATTTCCAAGCAAGACACTTATTCGTGTAGTCCCAGTAAACGGTAACTACCATTGTAATATCAGTGGACATTGTCAAATGTGCCCAACATTCGTATTTTATCAAATCATTCTTCAAGTACATTACCCCCTCTCAATCTAGTTTTATTTACCTTCATCCCTCTTACATTTTCCCTTAAAATGTCAAGCATGACATAAATATTATGGCTGTTCAGTTTCTTTTTTTTATCCTCATACCTGGGTGATGGGTATCATGATGCTCTTGATCTTTCTTCCTTGACCGCCCCCTTTCTTGGAAAACACCTTCATCAGGTTTGAAGATAGAACATCCAGTTGGGAGAAGAACTTTGTCAGCAAACTGACGGTTGTAATCCTCTTGAATTCAGCAGTTAGCTTAAATGAGAGAAGGAAAAAAAAGGTACGCAACACTGAATTTGATTGAATTGACCAACTAATTGAACCATCACCATCAAGTCTTCAATCACCTTACAAGTTACTTGTTTGGCTTACACTAAATCATGAGTGCTCTGTATTTATTCACCCACCTCACGTACACAGAAGAGAGCCGGCCATTTGGTTTTGAATTCAGCAATCAAGGGTGCATCACGAATAACCTCTTGCCTTCTGTGTGCAAAGGTCTTCTCCATCATGGCCGCCACTGTGTCCTGATTGTTCCTTTTCTTTACTTCTAAAAGCAGGGTCTCTCTTATTTTTTCAAGTGTCTCTGCAGATTCACCAAATGGGTAGGTGGGGCAGTAATTTACTTCTGCCCTTCTGGGCTTCTTCACACCATAAGCAGGACTGCATTTGTCTGCAGGTTTATTTGTCAGGGAATTCAGTTCAACTTCTAGACATCCAAGCCGCTTGAGCTTCCTCCGGTAGTTAGCAAGTTTGTACTTTAAGCTCACCTTCCAGCCACCATATCCAGTGGCAGAGCCTGGCTCTTTCAAACATGGATGGGATGACACAAGGGCTTCAGCAACCTCTTCAAACTCACTGTCTGAGGGGTACGCACTTTGTACGGAACAATTTTCTCAGCTAAACTGTCAAGAATGGCAGTTTTAAGTCTAACATCTGGATCCAATAAAGTTCAATTCAATTTCAATTAAATTTTATTTGTATAGCCCAAAGTCACAAAGTACATTTGCCTCGGAGGGCTTTACAATCTGTACAGAGAATGACACCCTCTGTCCTTAGACCCTCGGTTCGAGTGAGGAAAAACTTGCCCACAAAAAACCTTTTAACAGGAAAAAAAATGTGGAAGAAACCTCAGGAAGAGCCACAGAGGAGGGATCCCTCTCCCAGGACGGACAGACGTGCAATGGATGTCACGTGTACAGGACAATCAACATAAACATTTTGTACATTTACAATGACTGACAGAATGACAATGAATGATAAAGTGACCACAGTAGCAGATATAGTAGTAATAATGACAGTGGTAATATGTGTAGTGGGCGTCGTCCAGGATCACAGCAGCCACGATCCACGAAAAACCTGCTGGACGACAGAGCACAGAAACTCCGGGGAAGTTTGGTTAGTAACATGCATTAATGAGACATGTCCAGAGAGAGAGACACAGACAGACAGACAGACAGACAGACAGACAGACAGACAGACAGACAGACAGACAGACAGACAGAGAGAGAGACAGAGAGACAGAGAGAGAGAGAGAGAGAGGCAGAGTAGGAGGGAGGGTTTTCGGTAAGGGAGATGTGACTACATCTTTAACCAATACCGTGCCTGGCTAGGCATAACCCTGGGGAGTCCCCCGGCAGTCTAATCCTATAGCAGCATAACTAAGGGATGGCCTGAGCCAGCCCTAACTATACGCTTTATCAAAAAGGAAAGTTTTAAGTCTACTCTTAAAAGTGTTGACCGTGTCTGCCTCCCGAACCCAGATTGGTAGTTTGTTCCACAGAAGAGGAGCCTGATAGCTGAAAACTCTGACTCCCAATCTACTTTTGGAGACTATAGGAACCACAAGGAACCCAGCGTCCTGAGAGCGCAGTGTTCTAGAGGGATAGTAAGGTACTATGAGCTCTTTTAGATATGATGGTGCCTGACCATGAAGAGCTTTGTAAGTAAGGAGGATAATTTTAAATTCTATTCTAGATTTAACAGGGAGCCAATGCAAGGAAGCCAAAATGGGAGAGATGTGATCTCTGATCTTGGTTCCTGTCAGAACACGTGCAGCAGCATTCTGAATTAACTGTAAGTCCTAAGAGACTTATTAGAGCAGCCTGAAAAAAAAGAGTTACAATAGTCCAGCCTTGAAGTAACAAATGCGTGGACTAGTTTTTCTGCATCTGCTTGAGAAACAGTGCGTCTGATTTTAGCGATGTTACGTAAGTGGAAGAATGCAGTCCTCGAAATTTGTTTTATGTGGACATTAAAGGACAGATCCTGATCAAAAACAACTCCAAGATTCTTTACAGTGGAGCTGGAGGCCAGGTTGATACCGTCTAAAGTAACTAAGTCTCTAGAAAGAGAGTTTCTGAGGTGCTTGGGTCCAATTACAAGAACTTCAGTTTTTTCTGAATTTAACATCAGAAAATTATAGGTCATCCAATTTTTTATATCCTTAAGGCATGCTTGGAGTTTAGTTAACTGATTGGTTGCATCAGGCTTGATCGATAAATATAATTGGGTGTCGTCAGCATAACAATGAAAATTGATAGAGTGATTCCTAATAATGTTCCCTAAAGGAAGCCTATATAAACTAAATAAAAGTGGTCCTAGTACAGAACCTTGTGGGACTTCATGACAAACTTTGGTATGCATGGAGGATTCATCATTGACGTGAACAAACTGAGATCGGTCTAAAAAATACGATTTAAACCAGCTTAGGGTGGTTCCTTTGATGCCAATTTGATGTTCCATTCTCTGTAAAAGAATTTGGTGGTCAATGGTGTCAAATGCAGCACTAAGATCTAACAGGACAAGTACAGAGATTAGTCCTTTGTCTGATGCCATTAGGAGGTCATTTGTAACCTTGACTAATGCGGTCTCTGTGCTATGATGCACTCTAAATCCTGACTGAAAATCCTCACATAGACTATTGTTATAGAGAAAGTCACACAGTTGATTAGCTACAGCTTTCTCAAGTATCTTAGACACAAAGGGAAGGTTTGATATCGGTCTATAGTTGGCTAAAACCTCTGGGTCTAGAGTGGGCTTTTTAAGAAGAGGTTTAATTACAGCTACCTTAAAGGACTTAGGTACATGTCCTGATAATAAAGACAGATTAATTGTATACAATAACGAATGACTAACTAGAGGTAAAACATCCTTGAGCAGCCTGGTTGGGATGGGGTCTAAGAGACAGGTTGAAGGCTTAGCTGCAGAAATGATTAAAGTTATTTGATGAAGGTTGATGGGAGAAAAACAGTCTAAATACATATCAGGTTTTACAGCTGTTTCCAAACTTGCTGTATCAGAATGCAGATCAATGCCTGTTGAGGGCAGAAGGTGATGGATTTTGTCTCTAATAGTTATAATCTTATCATTAAAGAAGCTCATGAAATCATTGCTACTTAGACCTAAAGGAATAGATGGTTCAGTAGAGCTGTGATTCTCTGTTAGCCTGGCTACAGTGCTGGAGAGAAACCTGGGGTTGTTCTTATTCTCCTCAATTAAAGAAGAGTAGTAGGCTGCTCTGGCATTACGGAGAGCCTTCCTGTATGTTCTGAGATTATCTTGCCAGACTAGATGAGATTCTTCCAGTTTAGTGGCACGCCATTTGCGTTCAGATTTACGTGCCTCTTGTTTTAATTTGCGAGTCTGCTGGCTATACCATGGTGCTAGCCTCCTTTGCTTAATTATCTTCTTTTTCAGAGGTGCAATAGAGTCTAGAGTTGTCCGTAATGAGCCTGTAATACTATCAACAAGGTGATCTATTTGTGAGGGGCTAAAGGAAGCAGACAAGTCCTCTGTTACGGTTAGACATGGCATTGAATTCAATACTGAAGGAATCGTTTCCTTAAATTTGGCTACAGCACTATCAGATAAACATCTGCTGTAGAAGTTTCTACACAAAGGCTTATAGTCCAATAGTATGAACTCAAAGGTTATTAAAAAATGGTCAGATAGAAGAGGATTCTGTGGAAAGACTATTAGATTATCAATTTCAACGCCATATGAAAGAACAAGATCAAGAGTGTGGTTCAGACTAGGGCTGCACGATATGGCCTAAAACCAATATCTCGATATTTTTAAGCTATATCGCGATACACGATATATATCGCGATATTTTTTTTATTTCTCCTGTAAATCACTATGAATGTTAAATTCAACCCTTTGATGCAAAAAATAACATCGGTATGATGATTCAAGTAGACCCTTCTATTAGAGTTTTTGTTAATTTGCATGCAAAAACTGAAAAATCACAATCAAGTTTTTTTAGCAAACCCCCTTTATTTCACATTAGGGTGCTACACTCAAGTTTTTAACAAATAAAGTTAAATAATAACATGGTTGGCCCTTAACAAAAACAGAGCTCAGAGAAACAAAAAAGTGCATTCAACAAGAATCCCCTGAGAAAGACATTTAAAACAATATAAATTAAAGTGCACTTCTTCTGATCAACAGATCATTTTAAAAGTAAAATAAAATTAGCAAACCAAAGTAGTCCAGGTTGTGACTGAAAACCATTCACAGGAGAAGTGAGAACATCTGTATATATGTTGTCAGTCAGTAGACACAGTAGACACAGTTTTCTAGAGGTTTCGTGCCAAAAACACAAGCCTATCAACAGCATCTGGCTTGAGTGATGCCCGGTGACATGTGACCACATTCCCACTGGTACTAAATACCCTTTCTGATGGGGAACTAGTGGCGGGCACACACAAATACTTTTTTGCCAAATTTTTAATGTTTGGAAACATTTCCTCATGGTCCTTCCACCACTGCAGGGGATCTGTTTTACTGTCAGCACTAACAGAAAGCAAGTAGGCAGACAACTCTGTTTTCATCAGTTCCTGGAGTGTGGCTGTGGCAGAGGATGTTGTTGCCTTTTTAAAGAAACTTCCGAGGGTTTTCTTTTTTGGTGGCTCTGGTTCTAAAACTGTTGGTGCTTCATGAGGCTGTGAAGCAGCTGATCCTGCTGTGCCTTGGTCAGACAGCAACCACTCCGTCTCCATCTCCAAAATGGCTCTGCACTTGATTTCCTCCACTTTGTCTGCAGTAATGTATGTTGTCTTGAACCTGGGATCCATTAACGATGCCATGTCTAGCAGAGCATTGGTGGCAGGATCAGCAAATTTCTCCCATAGGTAATCTAGGATGGAGCTTTTGATGGACTGGGTCAGTGGAGTGTCATCCTCCTGTACTGCCAAAATGCTGGAGTGGAAAAGATGAAGCACAGGCTTGACAAAGGACACTGTGACGTAGTCCTCACCTGACAGAGCATCAGTGAATTCAACGAGGGGCTTTAGAGCCTTGTGCACTGACTCAAGAACTTCCAGGTCTTGCCAGGTCAGAACGAGATGCCGTGTTTTCTTGTCTGAGGCCAAGACCTGAGAAATAGCCCGCTCCTGCTCCAGCACCCGCTCAATCATCTTCTGACGGGATCCCCACCTGGTAGGAGACTCACTGATCAGCTGGTGTGCAGGGATATTTAGCTCTTGCTGCATTTTGGCCAGGTCTCTCCTCCTCTTCCAACTGAATGAGAAATTGCTCACAACCTTCTTCCAAACAGCAACAGCACGCTCAATACGGGGGTCTTTCAAGCTTTTCTCTAAGAAATAAAAATAAACATTTCAAACAAACAGCAATTCAGTCACTCAGCCTAACCATAATTAGAAATTTGATTTTTATATATTTTCTACAGATCTCTGACAGAGTTGTGATCCACCTTAAACAAATATTTTAAATGCCACTATATGCTTTACACACATAATATACTTGAATGCATTATGTGGACACAAACTATTTTAATTACATGAAAAAAATATTGAAATATTACATATACTGTACATAATATACTGAAATATTCTGTTTTTAACTGCTTGAAAAGGAGATAATACTCAGTTTAACACTGCATGAAAAATGAAATGAAATACTTTAATTTTTAACTACATGAAAAAATCATGAATACTCAGTGTTTAATTGCATGTGACAAATTATGAAATGCTGACTAGTAATATTTACCATTGTTGATAATAAAAGTGATTGTTAATTTCCTATAAGAGGGAGGCAAACCTACACTAATAGACTACTCACCAATCGCAAGATGCAGCCGATGGCCAAAGCACTGCAGTCTTGTCCACTCATTCAGGCTCACAGCTTTGACTATATTAGCTCCATTGTCCGTGGTGATGCACACTTGACGAGTTTCTGACAAGTTCCATGACATGAGAGCGTCTTGCAGCCCCTGTGCAATAAGCTCTCCTGTATGATCTTCTGGAAAAAAGCTCGTTTGAAGGCACGAACTTTTCAACTCCCAGTTGTCAATGTAATGTACTGTTAAGCTGAGATAAGGCTTGCAGGTTCTGCTGGACCACAGATCCGTCGTTGTGGAGAAATGGGTCACATTTGTTAGCTGGTGGGCCACCTTTTCTCTAACTGAAATGTACAACTCTGGCAGCGCGTTTTCTGCAAAAAAATTGCGACCAGGCAAATTATACTTTGGGTCAAGTGTCCTAATGAGATTTTTGAATCCTGGCTTTTCCACAACACTAACCGGAGCCATGTCTTTGGCGATGTATCTTGTCACCGCGTTCGTTATCTCTTTCCATTTAGCACTTTTTTTGTCATATGGCATGGAACTGGCAAATGAAAAGGCCAAAGTCATCTGCTTCGGTGCGTGTACCTTGGACTTAGGTGGTGTAGGTGACGTGGACATGCGGAGCTTGTGGCATTCCTCGTTTTGTAGTGGGTGACATTTAAGGTGGTGGAATAAATTTGTGGTGCTGCTACCTTTAGTAGCAACGGTTTTGCGGCATATCTTGCATAAAACCGTAGTTTGTTCCACATCTTCGCTAAGAAACCCGAACCACTGCCATATAATGGATCCAGTGCTGTTTTTTTTCGAAACTAAATCGTCCGTCTCCATCTCCGTCTTCCATTAACTCGCTCCGGAACTTTCTTTTTTTCTTTCCGTCCGTCTCTGTCTCTCCTCGCTTGATACAAAAAGTACGCATGCGCGCAGTTTTTTCTGGGCGGGCGGGGCAGTGTGCTGCGTGCTGTGAGCAGCACCAGGAGTGAGTGACAGGAGAAACTCCGGAGAACTAAATGCCGACGGCTTAAAACATTTACATGACAAGTACTCGATGTTCGCGATATAGTCATTTTATACATCTCACGGAGAACAAGCTGCGATATATCGAGTATATTCGATATATCGCCCACCCCTAGTTCAGACAATGAGTCGGTTTATTTACACTCTGACAAAAGCCAATTGAGTCTAATAGAGAGATAAACGCAGTACTAAAACTATCATTGTGGTTGTCCACATGAATGTTAAAATCACCTACAATAATTACTTTGTCTGTTTTAAGGATCGAGCCTGATGCAAATTCTGCAAATTCAGATAAAAATTCAGAATAAGGACCTGGAGCTCGATATACTGTAACAAATAGAATTGGCTGCAAAGTTTTCCAGGTTGGGTGAGTGAGGCTAAGAACAAGACTTTCAAATGAGTTATAATTTAGTTTAGGTTTAGGATTTATTAATAGACTTGAGTCAAATATGGCTCCAACTCCACCATCTCGACCAGTACTTCGAGGAATATGAGTATTATAATGACTCGGAGGAGTGGATTCATTTAAGCTAACATATTCATCCTCCTGCAGCCAGGTTTCAGTGAGACAGAACAAAT
Organism: Collichthys lucidus; assembly: GCA_004119915.2. Classification (NCBI taxonomy): domain Eukaryota; kingdom Metazoa; phylum Chordata; class Actinopteri; family Sciaenidae; genus Collichthys; species Collichthys lucidus. The sequence continues at coordinate 1,129,139 of CM014093.1, read as the reverse complement.
CAATATCATAATCAGATATTAATTCATTAACTAAGACAGCTTTAGAGGACAAAGACCTGATATTCAAAAGTCCACATTTAATTCTCTTATTTTGGACTGTTGGAGATGTTGATTTAATTTTTATTAAGCTTTTATGATGAACTCCTCTTCTGTTTGTTTTATCGTTAAATAATGTAGGTGGACGGGGGACAGACACAGTCTCTATACTAAAGGACTGGGTGGGCAGCTGCTCTAATGGAGGCGCAGAGAAGTGTGTAAGACTGCAGCTCTGCTTCCTGGCAGCTGTGGCCTAGTGGTTAGGGAGTTGTTCTTGGGGTCGGAGGGTTGCAGGTTCAAATCCCGCCCTAGCCATGGTTGAAATGCCCTTGAGCAAGGTATCTAACCGCACACTGCTCCAGGGACTGTAACTGGCACCCTGTAAATATCTGTAAGTCGCTTTGGATAAAAGCGTCTGCTAAATGCAATGTAATGTAAATGTAATGCTTCCTGGTCTCAACTCTGGGTTGTCGACATGGTTTTGGTCAGCTAATAAACTTGGCCATATTTCTAGATATGAGATCTGCTCCATCCAAAGTGGGATGGATGCCGTCTCTCCTAATCAGGCCAGGTTTTCCCCAGAAAGGTGTCCAATTATCTATGAAGCCCACATCGTTTGCTGGACACCACCTCGACAGCCAGCGGTGAAATGACGACATGCGGCTAAACATGTCATCACTGGTCACATTGGGGAGGGGACCAGAGAAAACTACGGAGTCCGACATTGTTTTGGCGTATTCACACACCGATAAAACATTAATTTTAGTGACCTCCGATTGGCGTAACCGGGTGTCATTACCGCCGACGTGAATAACAATCTTACTGTATTTACGCTTATCTTTAGCCAGCAGTTTCAAAAAAGACTCGATGTCGCCCGCTCTGGCCCCCGGGATGCATTTAACTATGGCCTCTGGTGTCGCTAACTTCACGTTTCGGACTATGGAGCTGCCAATGACCAGAGTTGGCCTCTCAGCGGGTGTGTCGCTGAGCGGGGAAAATCTGTTAGAAACGTGGAGCGGTTGGTGGTGTACCGTGGGCTTCAGTTTGGGGTTATGCCTCCTTCGAGCAGTCACCCAGCCTCCCGGCTGCTCGGGAACTACCGGGGAACGGCTAACTGAAGCTACCTGCGGCTGTACCGCACCGGCTACAGGGGACTGGCTAACTATCTGAGCTACTGACTGTTCGTTGGTGCGGTACCGTGCCTCTAACTCACTGACCCTCGCCTCCAAAGCTACAAATAAGCTACATTTATTACAAGTACCGTTATCACTAAAGGAGGACGAGGAATAACTGAACATGGAACACAGGACAGAAGAGAGCAGGAGAGGAGAGAGGAGGAGAGCAGAGAGAAGCCATTGCTATCGCTAGGCTAGCTAGTGACAACAGGCCATCCAGAGGATCTTGAAGGGGTGGACTCAGGAGAAGACAGGATGTCTGTGTCACACAAGCTACTAAATGAAAGTGATGAGTCATTACCAGACCATGATGAGGCAGGAGTGGAGCAGGGTGGAGGTGGGGAGCCACCAGGGAGGGCAGAGGCAGCAGGAGCTGAATCAAAGACAAGCTTTAAGGTACTTTTGTCCTGGATCTCTAACACTGAAGTCAAGTTGGTGAATTCATTGCCAAACTCAGCATCCATAAATTGTAGCCTGAAGTGGTCCTCTACCCCACACTGCCTCTTAATGTGCTGAACAAGTTCACCAGAAGTCTCTGGGATTCCGTCCTGCAGGATCAGTCTCTGGAAATCGTTTTCTCCAAGGATGACTCTGAGCTTCACTGGAGCCGCCATTTCATCAACAATCTGAATAAAAACAAAAACATATAAAGACATAGATATAAAAATATATTTGTACAAGAGTACTTATCTAAGGTTGAGATTTGTTTTCATTGGCAGTTCAATTGACAGTAAATTTTAAATCAAAATGTCATCATACCTTATACATGTATGTGTCTTTTTAATGTCACCATTCTGAGAGATCCAACAAAGTCTGCCAGAGGGTAGTCATCTGCTAGGTCACTAAGCTCAATAAGATCTGTGTCTTTGGTTGGACATGCCGTGAGTTCAAAAGCCCTGTAATGCTCACTATACCATCCACAAAGTCTCTTAACCATAAAAAACAGTCTCTCCTGAATAACAAAAACGTAAACAATCTGTCCAAAATCAGGAAGTCCACTTGTAGACCCATGAGCTATAATCATGTCCTTTTTAAAAGTTACACCTTTGGTTGACACAGATCGAGTCATGTGTATCTCTCTGGTACCAGGAAATCTTTGTTCAATGTTCTTAACAATGTCTGTTTTTAAAACATCAATAGGAACTGTTGGGACATTTGTCAGCTCAAGGACAGGCTTTTCAAAACTGGATGCTCTCATGTGATACGAAATCATGAGCTGATGCTTAAAAGCTAGTGAGAGGGGCACGTTTTTGAAGCAGTTGGAGTATCGAATTACATGCTTAAAAAAACTGTGCTTGGCCTCGAATCGCATAGTCAAGAGACCAACGAGAGGACCAAACTGCCTGATGAGTCCAGGATAATGGTCTAGGTAATGATGTTTGGGTAGAAGCTGCACATTAGGAAACAGTTCTTGGTATCTTTTGCGGTGCTCTGAAATTTTGCACTCAAGGTAAGCAACAGAGTCTTCTGTGTGTGTTGAGGCAACCACCAGCTCTACAACATCTTTTAGAACCATTAAAATTTGCCATGCCATGTCATCTTCTGGCACAAGATGCCCAATGATGAATCGAAGAAATCTTATCAAAGCCCAGTTCTCATGAGCGTTCCCCCCCGATTGTATTTGAGAATGTGTGTGGAATTACGTGGGGCCTGTTAGTCTTGTCTGACCACTTGAAGGGAAAACTAAGGATAGACTTGTTGAGAAGCTCAAGACTGAAATATTTCTTGGATATCAGCAGTGACAAACAATGTGCAAGCTCCACAGGTACGATACCTTCAAAGACATCATGCATGATATCTGGTGGATAACCAGTCAGAACATTAAAGTGGGCAAGGTTTTTGGTGATTACACATGGGCCTTTCACCCCAAAACAGCTTGAACTGTTCTGCTGGGCTGAATGCACATGCGAGTCATGTAGTTCTTTAGTCCTCAGATCAAATGAACCTAATTTTACATCTCTTGTTTGGATCTCTGCCCGTGTTGCTGTGCAGAATCGGCAGATGTACCCACCAGAAAAACTTTCATTAAAACCTGCCACACTATGGGCACCAAAGTTATCGGCTGCAACAACTTGAATTGTGCCTTTAACACATTTACCAAGCAATGGGACAAAAATTCCCTTCCTGCTCAAGTGTTTTTACATCTTGAAGAAGAGGATGCAGGACATTGTCATAACCGTACTTCTTCACATTATCAGATTTGCACAAGATTGCCAGGTAAATCGCTGAAAGTGTTGAATGTGAGCCTGGTGGCAAATTACTCAAAGTCCAGTAGATACCACAGAGCTTATGTTTCCTGCACGAAGTGCCAAGAGGATTACATAGCTCGAAATCATCTATGTACAAAGTTAGCAAGATTCTTAACTGACCCCCTGAAAGAAAACCATTTCCATTAAAGTGGGCGCCATCTTGAAATGATTTATAAGTACACTTTTCTCCTGTGACCCCATGACTCTGATGTGCTCTGTGATTTTCAACAACTTTATCCACAACATCTTTCCTATTGAAGAGCTGTTGCAAGCTCTTCAGTAAAGGCACATACTGAAAGCTTGTGTTTTCCTTTTTATCAAGCATGTACTCAGTGGGTTCAATGACATTAAAGTTCTCCCTGTAAAATTTGTTTCGGAGATATGATGTGCTCAAAGAGCCATCTTTCTCGATAGATTTTAGCAAGGGGTGAGACGTGGCAAGGGCTGTGGCTACTTCTTTGATCACTGACTTTTCATGTATGGAGCCATGTTTCTGAAACATAGTTTCAATAGTGTTAACAGTGAGAGGAAATGCAGCTGAGCATAACAAATAGTGTAGCTCCTGTAAAAATTCATCAACTTTTGTGCCTGTCACATGTGCGAAATGTTCTAGTTTAAGCAAAACTGCAGCAAAGTTCTGCTCAATAATGTCAGGCAGGGTCTTGCTTATATCATCATTATTTGAAGATGCACTGTTTAATTCCACTACACAGTCATCTGGGTTAAGTGTATCGAAATGTTGCATAGATATTTGTTTTGAAAGTACAATCCCCAAACATACAGGTAACAGTTTCATGACTCTTAAAATGAATGCCAATATGTGTGAAAAAGTCCCTCTCTGTAGAAATATTCAGTGATGCCACAGTTACTTTGAAACAGTAATCTGACTACTACTGACTACTGACTACTGCTCGAAAAAGTAACTTAGTTACGTTACTGACTACTTGATTTTGAAAGTAACTAAGTTAGATAACTTTTAGTTACGTGCAGCATATAGGCCTAGCACCAAAAAGGAAGACATTTTTTAACGGGGGGGCGGGGGTCCTGGGGCAGATACATTTTGTAACCTTTAGATGCAAATTCCTGCATTTTACTGAATTAGATGTCTGGCTTGATGCTGCCCCTGAGGCTGGGCAAGACATTGAAAAGATAGACGGTCCGACCTAAAAGTTGGACATCTGGCCACCCTACTTACAGCAGAGGCTGATCCCCCACCCCCTCAACATAAAAATGACTACCAGTTATGCCAATACTCACTTTTATTGATATCAAAAACAACAAAATGTCAAAAACATCTGGAACAAACAAAACTGACAGGGACATTTTAAAACTACTTCCTGAAAAAGGCTTTCACCTTTCACAAGTTGCAGCTAACTCTCTCTCGCGCCGCGGAACAGAGATATGAGGAGATAGAACGTTTGCAACAAATATCAACACGTTGAGCGGGAATTTCACCCAAAACTGCCCGGACGTTCCAATCGAACGCCGCGTTGAACTCATTGATTCTACAGAGTGAAATGCGAAAAAGTAACGCATTTAATATTAGATACGTAACTGTAGTCTGACTACTGGTTTTGAAATAGTAGTTGCGTTAGACTACTCGTTACTGAAAAAAGTAGTCAGACTACAGTAACGCGTTACTAAGTAGCGTGTTACTGGCATCACTGGAAATATTGCTACAGTTGCACAAAGGACAACAAAATGTTTTCAATTCCAGGAGCTCCTGACTTTGAGTTTGCTTAGGATGAACTCTACTTAAATGTATGCGCAACGCATTTTGCGTCTTAAAATTGCATAGTTTTGATATGGGCATGAGTGAAGTCGTCTATGGCGGTGATGTACTCTTAAATGTTTAAGTAGATCATATCTAGTCGAAAAAGATAGACTACACTCCTTGCACCTCCACATATCAGTAACACACAACGGTACAATCTAACATCTGGGCATTTAACATTTTTCATTTCCCATCTTCCCCTTTTCACCTTACTTGATCTTAAACTGTTTGTCACTACATTTGTGTACAAACTTACTGTCTACACTGAACCTGACACTAGCAGATGACTCCCTTTTCCTGCAGTCACTCTTGTTTGATGATGCCAGAAGAGTTTTACAGGAGTATGGCCAATGGTGGTGACTTGTATGATGACACTGGACACGTTTACTGCCACAAATTTCTGTGATGAATTGAGAGAGAAAAGAGACACAGAGTGAGGGAGAAGTACAATAACTTTAACGTACATAATATTAGAAAGAGAGCTAAAACAATAGTTAATCCAATGTATGACTGGTTCTATTATTTCCAGTGGACAAGTACATTAAATATGCGTCTTTGTGTTTGTGGAGGGACTGATTTGACTGAAAACTACAAGCGCGTGAATGTGCCGTGGTGCGATCGAGAGATACTGTAAAAATCCATAGCAAAGCTGCATGTCACGACAAACACCTGATAATTGTACTTTGGAGGTTGGTGGTGGCTACACCAGGCTACAAGCTAACGTTAATGCACGCAAACAGTGAAACAGTACTTTTACACTCACGGTAGCACACGTCCTCTCCCTCCTCAATAACGTGAATAACATCAGACTGTGGAGAGCTCCGTAGCGCAACGAACTGCTGTGTTTACACTCTCAGAAACCTAGCTGCACCAGAGCAGTGGTCCAGCCCGAGGAGATTTACGTCGAGTTAACAAAGAAACGCTGCCACGGCGGCGGCCGAAAAAAAAATAAAAAAACAACAACAACACTTGCTGCTCGTCAAAGGTGGAGTTAGTGTCGACTTTTTGTCGGACTCCAGGCGCCGTCAACCTGCTAACCTTAGTTTGCAAGCTTGCACATGGCGACAGTCAGACATGCACTATAATAAAACACGCAGAACAAAAAAAAAAGTCATTCAAAATGCAAAAGTCGGCAATAACTAACTGTCGATAACAATTGTGCACTTTTATTACCTTCTTTTCAATTGATGATAAAGGATTGAGCTTACCTTCTTCCACATGTGCTGTCTCATCTGAAAATGTCTGCCTCCTTTGCCCGCCAGGAACACACCTTTGACCATGATTAAAGAGGGGCATTACTGATTAGGAATTTGCTCATTACTGCCACCTACTGCTCCGGAGTTGTAAACAGAAGTGATTTGCAGTCTTAATCCATTAGAATTATGTTGTGTTAACATAAATCAGTCTAGTAAATTTAAATTGTTGTATCTTTTGTTAAAACTACATAATTTAGAAATGTTCAACTCTAAAACATGATTTTATATAATATAAGCTACATACTGGATTTAGGTTAAGGTAACAGACACCCAGTTTGCTTTTTTTGAGTGTATGATTACGCTGTATACTGTCTGATCATGCTGTGCACATGAGCTTGTTCTGCACTGCTCATAAAAATAAATAAAACTATAAATGATAAACATAACTTAATATTTACTTTGAAATATATTTATCCTTTGCAGAATTATCCTTGAGTGCAAGAATTTGTTTGTCAGAATAACAGAATTTTATACTGCGATATAACACTATAAAAAGAAATACTTGTTACCTCTTTCAGTACATCACAAACAGAAAGGTCATGGCTTAAAATAATTTTTTCTTTTTTTGAAAATGAACAATGTGCACACAGTCCTATGACAGGAAAAGTCTGAACACATAATGATGACCTGTTGATTTCCTCCCCTTTGTTTCATTTGCACAGCTTTGATAAACTATTTAGCTGCTGGATCTACTCAAGAGTAGTTTGCATATTTGGTCATCTGTGTAAATATGTTCTCATCCTTTTAAAACAGCTTTCAGAATATTGTAAAATAACTAAAATAACCGTTGGAATAAAGCAGAAATTACTGATCAGGTCATAGAATGTTGTGTAAAACAACTTTAATGTTACTCATTATGTCCTTTAGGCAGGGGTAAGGACCACTTATTGTACATTCAGCTGAATGAAACACTCTTAGCAGGGCCTTGCAGTCTGTCAGTCAGTTTGTTGTTGTTTCTGTACCACACAGTGATGTCCCCCGCCAGGATGCTCTCAGTCTCTGGTTTGACCCGTTGATATTAAAAGGGGTGTAAGATGATAGATGATAAAGAATTGGATTGAATGTTTCGGGATAGGTGTTAAATGTGTTGATTATTGTGTAGTAATTTATTTTATATTCATTTTTCTGGTGCACCATGGAGACTATTGAACATTTAGGAGCAAACGTGAGGACGTCAAAACGTTGCTACAGTATACAGTTTAGATTTGATTAGGTTTGTTGTGATGGATGAAGTTTTACTTAAAATGCATCAATATCAATTTAATTGAAATAAAGTAATTTAATTAAACATACAGTCACAACCAGAGCAACTCTTTTAGTTCAAATTTGATCACATTTGTCAACTAATTATCAGATATTGCTCAAAATGCACCAAACAGATGAATATTGTTCCGAGCTGAAGATGGAGTGAACCAAAGTGTCTAAAGTCTTTAGATACACAACCAAAACTGTTGTGTTCTTTGATCCTGATGTATATTAAAAATTTACCATGAAGCACAGATTGGATTAACGTTATTAATTGCGTGTAATTTATTTAAAGTATCCACCGATTAGCATGCGTAATGGAGCACAGAGGCCTGTGCACATCAAAGCTGAAATCATATTTGTTCCTACATGATTATTGTAGCAAAGAGAGTTCACAGTGATAGGATGATATTTATAGAAACACAACTTATTGCAGACTTTGTGGTTGTGACACAGTTCCTACAGTGACATGAAAAACAATGTTACTACATCAGTTCCCACCCACACAGGATTATTTCCTTTTCTATATTTAATATAACTGAAGTATGATGCAATGTGAAAAATGTGTGGCTCATTGTCAAGATGACATTTATTGTACTTATTCATATTTTATTAAGATTTTTTCAGAAGCTGAAACAGGAATGTTGCTGGTTTGTGGATTTCTGTTTTCTGTCACACAAACGTTTGGTTATCTAACATAACCTCATAACAGTGGAGTTTTTTTTTTGTTATGTTAGATAACCAAACGTTCTTCTTCATAATATTCACTCGGTGTCTCGCTATGGGATATGGTAGCTCCCGTATTGCCAGACAGCTTATCAAACAAGTACCAGCCAGTGTGGAGGGTCTATGGGTACCAGTTAGGACTCCAGGACCGCGCTAGCCACGCACGGCCCTGACACGTCAAGCATGTAGAACCAGACAAAAGTCAGAGGCGAGGACCAACTCGCTGCTGAACAAATGTCCTGAACAGACACTCCCCTAAATAAAGCCCAGGATGCGGCCATCCCGCGGGTAGAGTGCGCACGCACACCCGCCGACGGCTGCAGTCCCCTACTCGTATACGCCAAAGCTATATCCTCCACAACCCAGTGGGTTCGCAGAGGCGAGAGCCAGCAACTGCACCGTCTTAAGGGACAGGTGTTTAAGACTCGCTCCCAGCAGTGGCTCAAATGGGGGGCCTTTAAGCCCCTCCAGAACCACCGCTAAATCCCACGGAGGTATTAGTGGTCTGGAGACAGGGAGAAGCCTACGCGCGCCCCTCATAAACCGGCACACCAAAGGGTGTTGGCCCGCTGTTTTGTCCCAAAATCCTATATGGCAGGCCGCTATAGCCGCCAGATAAACCTTAACCTTAAACCTAAACCCCCCCTGCGAGAGCAAGTCCCTGCGCACCGGCAGCTGCCAAGGCTGGGCGCACAGCATCTGATGTATCTCCGCTAGCCAGTGCAGCGCTGGCCAGTGTGGAGCTATCAGGATCAGCCTGTGATTGTGCCCCCTCACCCTGGCGAGGGTGGGGGGTATCAGGGCCAGTGGAGGAAACGCGTAGAGCAGCTCGTGCGGCCAAGCGTGCGCTAGTGCGTCTACGCCCAGGGGAGCGTCCAGAGTGCGTAGAGAGAAGAACAGCTCGCACTGAGCGTTTTCTCTGGATGCGAACAGATCTACTCTGGCGCGGCTGTAGCGCGCCCATATCTGCTCCATGACCTGCGGGTGCAGCATCCATTCCCCGTACATCGGCATGCCCCTGGACAGCAGGTCGGCATCTGCGTTCAGGGTCCCCGGAACGTGAGTCGCCCTCAGGGAAAGAAAGTGCAGACTGCTCCAGAGGAGGAGCAGTTTGCGTGCCAGAGTGTGCAACACACGAGAGCGTAACCCCCCTTGACGGTTTATATACGCTACTGTCGTCGTGTTGTCCGTCCTCACCAGGACGTGGCGGCCCGAGAGGAACGGAAGGAAGTGTTTCAGAGACAGAAACACAGCTGAGAGCTCGAGAAAGTTTATATGAAGGCGTTGGAGAGCCTGGCTCCAGCGTCCTCTCACACCTCTACCCTTGTAAATGCCACCCCAGCCGGATAGGCTGGCGTCTGTGGTGACCACCTTTCTGGACGAGACAGTGCCCATGTACACCCCGAGTCAGGAAAAATGGGGCCCGCCAGTGGCGCAGAGCCGTCACGCAGTCTGCTGTGACCGTTATTCACCGTGCGCCATGACGCACGGGATCCAGCCTGAGCGAAGCGACCCAGCGCTGAAATTCCCGCATGTGAAGACGACCGAGGCGGGTCACAAGGATGGCTGAAGCCATCAGACCCAGCAGCCGAAGACACAGTCTGAACTGGACAGACCTGCGTCGATGGAAGCGCGCGAGGCACGCTTTGAAAGCTTTCACTCTCTCCTCCGAGAGGCGAGCAGTGAATGCCACGGAGCGCAGGGATAATCCTAGAAAGCATATCTCCTGCGTCGGAGAGAGTTGGCTCTTCTCCATATTTATCACAAACCTCAAATTTATTAGGTGTTCCGTGACAATGCGTCTGTGAACCCTGGCCTCCTGTTCTGACTGCGCCAGCAGGAGCCAGTCGTCCAAATATGTGGCCAGCCGTATGCCCCGGCGCCTGAGCGGGGCCACAGCGGCCTCTGTGCACCGTATGAAAACCCTCGGGCTGAGAGACAGGCCGAATGGGAGCACACGGTATTCATAGCACACCCCCCGAAAGGCGAATCGGAGATATCCTCTGTGAGGGGGGTAAATGGGAATGTGGAAATACGCGCCTTTCAGGTCCAAGGACGAAAACCAATCGTTCGGTCTTACTAGACGCAGCAGTGCCGCATGTGTCAGCATCCTGAATTTGTATTTCCGCAGAACTTTGTTCAGGGCCCGCAGGTCCAGAATAGGGCGGATTCCTCTTCCCCCCGTTTGGGAACGAGGAAATATCTGGAGTAAAAACCTGACAGACTCTGTTCGGGAGATACGACAGAAATGGCTCTTTTTTCTAACAGAGAGAGGATTTCCTCCTGTAAGATTCGAGCTAATTTTCCCTGTGCTCGTGACTGTATTACGCCGGAGAAACGGGGAGGGACAGCGGCGAATTGGAGCCTGTATCCCCGAGAAATCGCGCGTAACACCCACGGTGAAGCTGCGGTTGCTTTCCAATTCTCCCACTTGAGAGAAAGAGGCCTGGCTGTGACAGATTTCTTTTTATTTTCACACGTTTGGGGACATGTGTGTATGTGTGTGTTTGCGGACATTTTGCTCGGGGCGCAGCAGCCTCCGAGGCGATGTCTCTCCTCCCGCGGACCGGCTCTGGGGTGGGCAGCGGTGGCGTGGGACGCACACAAAAAAGCCAGAACGGTGGGCCTGCATAACGGGGAACAGCAGGATGTTCCACCCGAAGAGAGGAAGGCTGTCAGGCCGCTCTCTTCTTCTTCCTCGTCTGGGGGACTGAGGCCGCGGCGGCCGGTGGCGGCGGCGGGACTGCGGTCGAGGCAGGAGATTTTCTGTGCCAGCCGGCTCCGGGCTCTCTCCTCGGAGGGAGGGGCGGGCCGAGCTGCTGCGGCCGCTTTGGCATCTTGAAATGCGGCGGCTGAGAGGCAGCTTGAGCAAACGATTTGCGCTGCACTGGAGGTGATGGTGTGGGTGCTTTACGAGGGAGACAAAGTTTCAGGGCTTCGTTGTCCTTCTTCTTTGCCTCACATCGCTGCTGCATCGTGGCTAATGCAGAGCCGAAGACACCCTCCGGGACAATTGGCATATCTAGTATGTCATCCCGCTCCCTGTCAGTCAAGTTAGCGAGGCTGAGCCATCTCGCTCGCTCCTGAATGACGAGGGTCGCCATCACCCTGCCCGTGGCCTGGACTGAGACGCGCTGTATGCGGAGGGACAAATCGGCGATGACTGCCATTTCCTCCCACGCGTCGGGGTCCTGCTCGTCAGCGGATGCCCCAAACAGCTCTGCCTGATAGGCAGTGAGGATGGAGAGAGCGCTGAGAGCTCTGGACGAAAGGGCGGCTGCCTTATACGCCCTCTCGGCCAGTGCAGACTGGAACCGCGCGGGCTTGGTTGGCAGCATCGGACGCCTGGAGGAGGCTCCAGATAGCTGGCTCGTGCTGCCCGGGCAGAGATGCGCAGCTACGGGGGCTTCCACCGGAGGCATCAAGAGGAGACCATGGGCTTCCATCGCCTCGCAGTCGAGGGATGCTGCGCCCGGGATGGGGCTCCTGTTGCTGTACGGGCAGTAATTCCAAGTTTTGGACAGTTCGGCCAACAACTTGGGGAAGACGGGAAGAAGCTGTTTTACCGTACTACGAGCCAGGGGGAGCCGCTTGCCTTCATAGCGGGACCCGGTGGGCTCCGCTACTTCAGCCGGCCAGGGGACCTCCAGCTTCTCTGTCACACGTTTGCACGTGCTGAGCAGGTCCACATGGAGGGAGGGAGCTGGAGAGCTCACCCCGCCTTCCTCCCTGTTGGTAGACTCGGGCAGCTTCGGCTTTACAGCCAGGGCTGGGGCCACGGAGGTGTCGTCTTCCTCCTCGTCCTCTGATATGAGGAACGAGGCGTCATCGTCATCCTCTGTGAGGCCAATTTCCAGCATGTCTTCCTCGGAAAACAGGGGAGCTCGGAGCTGCTCGCACTGGGCGGCCCAGTCGTAGCCAGTCTCCGGAACTTCCCCGGCCATGACCTCGTCTTCCTCCCGGCTGCGCCGAGGTCAGCGGTGGGGAGAGATGGGTCACAGTCCGCGTCGGGAAACGGGGGAGCTCAGAGCTGCTCGCACTGGGTGGCCCAGTCGTAGCCAGTCTCCTGGAACTTCCCCGGCCATGACCTCGTCTTCCTCCACGGCTGCGCCTAGGTCAGCGGTGGGGAGAAACGGGTCACGGTCTGCGAGGCTAGCTTGGCGGGCTAGCCTGCGTCTGAGGCTCTTGACTGTGAACACTTTGCAGTGTCCACAGGACCCGGGAATTTCGAGGGCTAACCTGGCGTGGTCAACCCCCAGGCAGGTACTGCACACCGGGTGGGTGTCCCTCCCTGAAATTTTGTTCCCGCAGCAACACTGTAAACACCAAACCCAAAGTTAGCAGTACTCAAAAAATTTGACGTAATAAGTTACATCAAACTTTTTAAGTTGATAAACTTAAAAATTACAATTTTCTGAACTTACTTGTACTCAAATATTTTGATAACAGCTTAATCAAAAGTGCTCAAGTAACAACTCATACATTTGAAGTAAACATTACTCATGACATCCTGATTTGTAATCAAATCTTTTGATTGAAGTTTAATTGAAATTGCTCATCTACCTCAAGTCAAATATTTGTAGTAACCACTACTTTTTTCATTTTCATTATTTGACTTGAATCTTTTGATAAAAGTTTAATTGAAATTACCCACATAACTGAAGTCAAATATTTACTGTAGGTGTTACTCATCAATTCCTGTATAGTCATTAAATCTTTTGATAACAGTTAAATCAAAAGTGCTCATATAACAACTCAAACATCTTCAATAAGCTTTACACATTGTTTCCAGTCTTGAAGTTGATTTTAAAACTGGAAAACAATTCTCATTCATTAAAAATGTATAAAACTGAACTTATAAAGTCAAGTACACGGCCACCAAATGTAATGCTGACGGAAAAACATTTATTGTACAAAAGCTTTAACAACAGCCATGAACAATTAACAAAAAAAAAAAAAAAAAAAAAAAAAAAAAAAAAGACTGACAGACCACCTGCTTGCGTGTCGTGGGAGTCTGCCCGTCTGTGTCTGCATGTATGCCTGTCCTCCTTGCAGATATTAGGGAAAATTGGGTAATTCTGTCCTAAAGCTGTACAAGAACATACAGTGTTTCAGATCCAGGGTATAACTGCTGACTTAACTGACCCCTAAACACTATGGCCGTCCCAACCACAACAATTATGCAACTGAAGCAAAAAAAATAAAGAATTTTTTTTTTTTTTTTTTTTTTACAAAAAGCAACTCGAGCAGTACCTCCCACCCTTCCTTTTTGCTTGTGGCCCCTCCTCCATAGACATAACAATTTAGTAATATCGTTATGTAACGCAGAGCAACTGTTTAAGGGGGCCTTCCCACATTATATCCCAATTGCAAATGAAAAAAGAAAAAAAAAGAAAAAAGTTAGGCTGCGATCACACTGGCTGCACTTCACATCACCAGCAGACTTCCAGTCACTACTGAGTACCGACATTCGAATTTTGTTAAAAACCTTCGGTCGGATCGCTACCAAAATATCAGTTACAAGCAGATTGTAAGCAGAAATCTGTGTTCAATGTGATCGCGCCCATAATGCTTTTGCCAGAGACTGGAGGTACTTTTTTGAGTTGCACCAGTCTGGTTGCAATGGATAACCTTCCACAAAAACGGTCAAGGGCAAAGCAGGCCCCTAAAGGCATTAGAACCACACTCAATGAATGAAAACGTCGAGAGACAAGCAATAGAACACGTTGATCTAAAGTAGGCATGTGTCTGCACCCATGTTAGCATGGAAACTGGCCACAACAGATAAAGGTAACAAAAATATCAACCAAAATTAACACATATTAACATAATGTGGCCGCCTTCTTCCCCTTACACACTCACACCCTCCCCCCACACTCCCCTTACACTCCCCACCCTAGTTAAGTCATTTTTCATGGTCTGCAATTTTGGAGAGAGTTTCCCACCATCAAGGCCGAGCAGGACTTTTTGGACAAATTCAAATGTGTTCTTTAAGGCCTTTGGATAGCTAAGATGCAATGCATACATGAGCCCAAAAAGGACAAGAAATGCATCAGCATGTCTGAGGACACTCATCACAATAGCACCTTCTATCACAACAGACACCCTCAGGGCATTGTAGATGCTTGCATCATTCTCGCTGGAGAAGGTGAGAAGGCCCAGAATAACACCGCCGAGGTCGGGTTCATCAGAATCATCCTGGATGAAGAGAGACAGAAATTAAAGACGAAGACCAACAGTCAGTGGAAAAAGTTTGTTCACCCTTTTCTAAATTCTTACATTTTAATTTGGTCATTAAATATGGTCTGATCTTCACCAGAATCGAATGGATGAACAGTGTTTTGACCAATACCACCCAGACAATTATATTTTACCCTGCTTTTAATGGCCATAAAATGTAAACATCCACAGGACAGTGAGGCATGAGTAAGCACACCCTTGGCTAAGCATACTTCAAAAGCTAATTAGAGAAATTCAGACAAACTATGAAATCTGTCCAATTCAATTGCGTAATATTCTATTCAATTGCTCAGGTGTTGCTTAAAGCTGCCCTGACCAGTAGAAAACACACACCAGTTAAGAATTATGTCTTGATGGAAATATTTTTCTGAAGACCTATGATCAAGAGTTATCGATTTGTATAAGGCTCCAAAAGGTGATGAAACCATCTCTAACAATCTTGACACTCACAAAGGCATGGTTACCGAATGTGTGCGTGATATGACGATATAAAACGATGAATAATATGAACGAGTAGAAGATCGAAGACAATCTGCCTAAGTGGAGAAATCGTATAGATTGTGTAGATTGTCTTAGAGCGAGGATCCTTACTTTATCAGTGATGTTTACTTAGTGTTATCCTCACTTATTTTGTATTGTTTACTATATTCCAATACAGCACTTTATCAGTGTCAGTTTGCTTACATTCATAGCCCTAAAATGCTTATCCTTGCATATTTTGGGCATCCAGCACAAACATGAATAGAAGCATTTCAAAAAAGTTGAATATTTTGAAATCATCATTTTCAATTCAGACAGGCCCGGCATTAGCGATCAGCTGTTCCCAGAGTAAACAAAGGCAGCTGTCCAGGTGGAAGCGGCATTTAAAAGACACGAAAAACTCAAAAACTTTCTAAAAACAACATTGCGAGATCAGGACTCCACAGAGTTACAGCGAAGAAAACAAAAATGAACAAAAGAGAAAAAAAGTCAAAAAGCGACCTCAAAGGCTGGAACAGTTTTGAGAATAGATTAATGGTGATATTTTTTTAATCGCCTGATAAGAGTCTTACCTTAACGCAGCACGTTAACACAGCACGCATAACGGCCCACCACTAGTAAAGACAGAACAGACTAGATGTTGTTGATTTGGTGAATGCTGACATGTTAGATATAAACACCTTAAATTTAATTTCAATTCATGAACACGCTCAAATCATACGGCTACTGTACAGTATGCATTACTCAAACCAGCTGCATTTTCCGATCTGTGATCTGTAACACTCGGAGACCAATAAGCCCATTACCATTATCAAGAGGAATTTCAGGGACAATTCACACAAAAATAAAGACTTGAATGCAACCAAAAGCTGACAAGTAATCTGGGAAATGAGGGTCATCAGATCAACAAAAAAATTAAAAAAATAAATAAACACTTCACATTTTTATCAGAACCATTAACATTGCAAGATCTGATGGTGACTCAGGAGACTCACTGTGCAGGTCCTGAATAATTCTGCCACATCATGCAGATATAGAGGCAAGGCTTGTAGAGCTGTGGTGCGTCTGCTGTGGACGTCATGGGATTCCTATTCAGATAAACAAAAGCACAGAAAAAAACCCTAATCATGGAAAAGCGTATTTTAAAACCAATGCAACCAGAACATGTCATACGACTCATGTACAATGCTTCAAAAACAAAGGGAAGACCAAAACAATACAACTCCAGGTCAATCATACGTCTGATACCAGCCTGTCCAGTTAAGAAGCGACACTCCTTGCAAGTTCATTTTGCCTACTTTTGAGTCTCAAAAAAGCGCTATAAAAAATGATTTATTATTATTAACTTTTGTGCAAAACTTTGCTAGCAATGGGTAGAAATTACCACAGGCCATAACCAAAATAGGCCCTAATAATGTATTTGTCCAGTGGTTATCAACCTTTTTTTTTTTTCACCCTTTCTGGCTGATTGTGACGCATGCATCTTTATTTTTCTTCACACCCCACTGAAGTAGAGCTACTTATCCAAGAAACCGCCTCGTGGTACAAACAGGGTTGCAAAATTGTCAAAATGCATGAGTCACCAAGAATTTAGACAAGGAATGAGAAGAGAACAAGTCTGTGACACCACCAGACAAATAACCATTTCAGGGGCATATTTTGGTAAGCTTTAATTTCTAACTATTGCTTAATTTTGGAACTGCTTGGTCATATTATGTATTAAGCACTGGCAGGTGGTCGTGGCTCTGCCTGAGGTTTCTTCTTCAAATGGGTTTTTTCCCTTCAAATAGATTTTTTTATACCCCAAATATTTTCAAATCAAACTGAAAGGGGGTTTTTCCCTCACCTGTTACCACCAGGGGCTAGATTTTCATGTTCTGATGATGCTATGCATAATTCTCTCTTCTCTTCTTTCTTTCCTCTTCCTTGTTTCTGTTGTTCTTTGTGCTAAACAATTTGTTTGTTCAATGAGCTAAATTTACTGTATGAATTGTGCTATACAAATAAAATTATTATTGTTAATTTTTCGCAACAGTAGGAAAAAAATTGTAGGACCCACAATGAGTGTTGCCTCGTAACTGGACAAGCGGGCATAACAGAAGTATTATTGAGTTGGAGCTGCATTGCGTCGTTTCAGTGTCCTCATTGCCATTGTGGTCGTCAAATACACTGCTCCAAAAAGTAAAGTTCATCTTAAACCTTTACCTGCTCATCATGAAGCTTTAAAATGCTGGCCAGAGCATCTGCAGTCTTGCCTGTTTTTGCAGCCTTCTGTCGAAATAGTGTCATCATCCGAGGAAGATGGCGGTCCAGCGCTGCATAGAAGGTGTTGGGCAGGTTCTGGTTCGTGATTCTCTGATATTCTGCATATATCTGCATACATTGCACAAAAATGAGGAAAATACATTACAATCAGAAAACTCTGACTACAAATAAATGTGATTCCTATACAGTTGCGTGCAATTTAAGAGCTGATTCATGTTAATCACCTCAGATTCCATTTTGAGAGCTGGCCAGAGGTCCATTATCTCATTGACTGGAGGGCAGGAGACAACAACAGTCTGTCTGCGTAGAGGGAATGTGGCCTCCATCAGTTTTCGGATGAAGGACAGGTCCTTTTCAGTCTTCTGGCATTCATCAACAATCATCTGCCTCAACTTTTCGAGGTGTGACTCATTCTTTCCTTCAGGGAAGTTGGGCAGGAAATTCACCTCTGCACGCTTTGGTCGTTTTATATTGGAATGGGAAGATTCTCTCTCAGGGTGGCTCTTACTCCTTTTACCAGCATTGACCGCAACTTCTCTACATCCAGCCCGTCTCATCTTGTTTCTATAATTTCCCATTTTAAACTTAATTGAGTTTTTCCACCCATTCCACCCAGTTTCAGACCCTGCTTCGGTCAGACATGGATGTTTAGCCACAAGCGCCTCAGCTGCCATTGCAATTTCCATGTCATTCGGATAAGCTTTAAAACCATAAATGGTGGAAGCCAGATTGTCCAAGATGTTGTGCTTCATGTCACGGGTTATGTTGAGGTGGGTATTGTTCTTCTCATATTCTACATTTCCGTTCCTCAGCATCAGCTCCACATCGAATGAGAACGTTGGGATAGGAAAAGGACCGGGCGGCCACCTGCTCAGACGCTCTGGAGATGAGACGTCAGACAGCACCACTGTTGATGAAATTGAGCTTGAGTCTTCAGAGAAAGTGATGTGTACAACAGATTTCTGTGGCAGTTCATTAATATCTGTCAGGGCAGTCAATTTTCCATCAAAATCTGGGTCTTCGTAAAGAAGGTCAACATCAAGGTCGAGTTCCAGTTCACGTTTTAGGGTCAGGATTAGTGAGTCAACAGAGTCAGGTCGAGATTGCAGTTTCAGCTTCCGGGGTGGCTAGTCTGGTATAACTACCCTGAGCAACAAGGCCGGGGATGTATCAGTCATTGTGCTAGAAACAAACAAAAAAAGAACAGATTACAGCATCATACTGTGCAGCTTCACTTAGCAAGAGCACTGTGCAGGATTGTGGCCAGAGTAGATATTACAACTGTGTGTGTGTGTGTGTGTGTGTGTGTGTGTGTGTGTGTTCCTTACATTAACACCGTTTTACATGTATAAACCTCTTCGGGGTGAGAATAAGAGCACCGTCCAAGTGGTATGCTGGGAGGGGGACAATGTCATTCAAATTGGCCTGTGTGTGGACAGAAACATATAAAATGCAGTCAGTGTAGAGGCAGGGCAGAGGGCTGATTCTGGAACAGTGACTGTGTTGCAGTCTATAGTGAGTAATTAAGCCTGATTTTGTGTTGAAAGCAGCTGTGCACAACTTACAGTTCCAGGTCATATTGTAGCAATCAACCTAAAAGTTAAAGAAAACAACAACAATAGTTTAGACCTCTTACTTTTGAAACTGTTGCGTACACCATCATTATCATTGGTTTGCAACAACATTACCATGGATGAAGGACAAAAACAGTTTTGTCATGTCATGTCATTTCCAAAAAGAAAGATACAAACTGCTTAGCAACGGTACTTTAGAAGGGGTCCAGTCATGACTACATTATTTATTATTATTATTCTTATTCTTATTATTCTTCTTATTATTATTATTTTAACATGGGTGTCGTTTTATTAGGCATCACATACGTTCAAACTTGGAGGCGAAAGACCACCACAACGAACTTGTGCTCAATATTTAAAAGTTTTAACTTATTAAAATATTTAAAAGTTTTAACTTTCAACACATTGATCCAAATCGTCTAACTTCACATTATTTTGTCCTGTTAAACTCTCAACGATAGAGGTAACTGAATTTGAATTTGACACTTACCGTACCAATTGAAGTCACTTTCACCAAGCTCGCTCCAAAAGATGGCTTGAGACGCCTGAAGACTTGAAGACAGATTAGCTTTCCCATACACGGGGTTTCCCAAAAGCCTCCTGAAGGAGCTAGCAAATCATACTCGATACGTGTCTGGGTTAAGCCCGCCCTCTGTGTTTGCTACTGGATGAAGCTTCGACCAATCACAGGGTCGCTAAAATACCGCGTCATTGCCTTTTTGAAATGCTAGATTTTCATTGGTTCCAGTTTCTCTGCAAATGTAGAAACGGTCTAGACAGGGAGCTTGGCCAGACTTTGCAAGCAAATTCAAATACAGCTGCACAGGAAGTATGGGCGTGCCCAGGCTAACTTATACAGCCAATGGGTGTAGATCAGGAAAAAAAAATAACGCACCGACTGCATAATGGATTAAGCCGTGTCTGAGAATATTGTGGCCTAAAGCCATATAAAACAAAGCCTCTTCCAGAGTGCATTTTCGTTGTGATGAATTTCAATTCATTTCAATTCAATTCAGCTTTATTGGCATGATAAACATGTTTACATTGCCAAAGCGTGTAACAACAAAAAGCCCAGATAAATGTTTTAACATAAAATACAGGAATATTAAATAATAATAATAACAACAACAATAATAATAATAATAATAACAACAACAACAATTGAATTGAATTTCTTTGGCCAATATTGTTGACTTACTTAAAAAAAAAAGCCATATGTTATGCCAAAAATACAAAGACATGTAGATATTCTCGGTATTTAATACTTAGCAATTAACTTGTTGACCCTCATACATAATTGAAGTTACATTGACTTATACTCACAATATTTCTCCAAAATCAATAATTATTATTTAAAGTTACTCAAAAATGAAGAATTTGTTACAGAAACTTGATATATTTAAGTTAGTAGGACTATTACGAAACATTTGAGTATTCAAAATTATTTATTTTAATTATGTTGAACATTCGGGTTTACAGTGAACAGAGCTGAGAGTCTCCTCTGGTGTGAGGATTTTTAGTGGTCTCCATTTTGCCAACAAGCTGGAGCGCTAGTGGAGAAAAGGGTCGTGGCTAGCTGGTGTGCTAGCGTGGGGTCGAGGGGGTAGCTGGTGTGCTAACTTAGCTCGACCAACTCGAGCGTCCGTGGAGGGGAGCCGAGAGGAATTCCGCCGTGGAGGGGTCGGAAAAGAATACTTTCCGGTCCGGTCTGGTATGAACGGACAAGGCAGAAGCCAGAGCACAACACTAGCGTCCGGTGACGGAAGCTAGCAAAGATCCGTCTGGTGGACAGTTAAGCTAGCGAAAAGCTCTGACGTGAGATAAGTTCTCAGGTGAGAAGAGGTTTTGAATTAGGGGAATGTTATCCGCGCACACTATATATAGTAGATGGGACTACTGGGTGCGGCGCGGATGAACACATTCACCGGCCAATCAGGATTGGCGGATTGAGATAAATGCTTCTATCAGGGCTGCAGGAGGCTGCATCCCATAGCGAGACACCGAGTGAATATTATGAAGAAGAACGTGGGTTAACTTGACTGATTCTTCCTTCACTGAGCAGAGACAGAAGTACTGGACGTCATAACTAAATCTGACTGAATACAGCCTTATCTCTTTAGCACTTTGGTGCCTTATTAATGCCACACGCTGCTCATTAGAGGGAAGATACAGATACAGTTTAACATGTTCAGTTATTGCCCACAGAAAATGTCCAAGTATCTGCACAGCACTCCAGTCAGCATAATCTGTGGTGTAAACCTCACATGAGAGCACATACAGAGCTGCTGATTAGCTCACTTTACGTTTAAGAGTGTCACGTTTATTGTTGTTTTCTCTTAAAGTGATTGCAATGCATCTTCTGCAGCATATCAGAATTTTACTTGTGTTCTCCTTCTCTTCTTCTTCAGGTGGCCCCTTTCGCCCTCAAAATCCTGATCCTGAGATGCCTTCTGACGACCTAGTCTTCCCTCACCACGAGGAAGATGACATTGCTGGGCTGGTTGGCTTCAGAAGGCTGAGGCTGAAGCTGTGCCTCGCGACGTGAACGAAGACGGTAGAAGGGCGGAGGATGGCAGATCTCCCTCTCCTCCAACTCCAGCAGTCAACAACAATTTCTTTTTCCTGCTGTCCACGCCGCTGCTTTCTTCGCTCCTCACGCTAATCTTCTTGCTGAATGTCTTTGTTTCCCTCATGCTGCTCGTCATTTTCTTCCTCGTCCTCATCCTCTTGCTAATCTTCCTGCTTTCCTTCGTCCTCCTCCTGATCGTTTGGCTGGTGGTGATCATGTTCCTCGTCGTCCTCCTAATCTTCTTCCTGATCCTTTTGAGAATGACCATTTTCCTCTTCCTGCTTTCCTTCATCGTCCTCGTCCTCATCCTCCTGCTTTCCTTCGTCCTCCTCCTGATCGTTTGGCTTGTGGAGATCATGTAGGTCCTCCTGCTGATTTTCCTCAAGTGCCTCTTCGTCCTTATCTTTTCATCTGGATGTTTTCCCTCCTCCTTCTTTTCTTCTTCCTCTTCGTCCTCATCTTTTTGATGATGATGATAATGGTCTTCCTCTTGCTCTTCGTCCTTAAGATATTCTTGCTGCTCTTCCTCAGAAGGACGATCATGTTGGTCTTCTAGCTGATCTCCTTCTGTCTCATCATGACTATTTTCCTAAACTTTTCCTTCTGCCTTTTCTACCTCCTCTCCTGCCTCCTCTTCTACCTCCTCTCCTGTCTCTTCTCCTGCCTCCTCTTCTACCTCCTCTCCTGCCTGCTCTCCTGCCTCCTCTTCTACCTCCTCTCCTGCCTCATCTCCTGCCTCTGACTCTTTCTGTGACTACGACAATCTCGATAGTGAAATTTTGGCTGGTTTGTTTGAGGAGTCTGACAAGGACAACTTCCTCCTCATCAGATCTCCCTCCCCTAATAACAGCCTTTCTTCTTCTAACCTAGGGGATCTAGAAGTGCCCTCCACTCCTGTCCTCGACTCCTCTGGAAGGGAGGACAGTGACAAGGAGGAGGAGGAGCCTGCTGCCAAGGTGCCACAATGGTCTGATGACAGCGACTCGGATTGAGGATGGTTATGAAAACCCAGGTACATTAACGCACTGTTTTGGTTTCTGTTTTTGATTCTGGTAGCATCTTGCACTGGGACCATCCATCATCTCCTTATGTAAATAGTCACAAACATTTATTTATTTTTATTAAAACTTATTTAACTCTGTGTCGTAGCTTCTGCCTCTGGCGGGGCAAACAATGCCCCAGACAGCCTCTGTGTCTGGTGGGGCTGTAGACAAACCAAGGCAGCGTTTGGGTTTTTTGTTGTTTTAAGTCTTCATCCTCACTTTGACACAATGACTGGGTCGACTTTTCTTTCCTCCTGGGCGCTGTCTTTTGCATCGGTGATGCTGCAGGAAGCCCGGCAGGGCTGTCGACCCCTTATGTACAGGGCAGGATAGGATAACAACTTAAATGTGTGGTGAGAGAGAGAGAGGAAAGAGCTTTAAAAGAGCTTTAAAAAGAGCAGCTTTAAAAACCATAAAAACACCAAACTCTGACCTAACGACCTAACAAGCTCTGTCTGGTGCTCTGTCTTCTTCACAAGGACAAAAAAAGGTAAGCACAAGCTTCTGAGCAAATTCAACATTGAATATGATTGATTCAGTCATTCAAAAACTATCTTACTAACTAATTGTTCTCTTACCGTATGAGCTTATCACTAAATGTAATATGACCTGCATATTAATTTCAATATTATTTGTCTCTCATGGCCGAAAAAGTGAAGTATGAGCCTTTGATTCAGAAATAAAGCGACTTAGAATAGGGCAGAATTTTCAAAGCATCCATATAATCACATATTCATAACTGTATGATTCACAGATTGTCTTACCTCCTGAGTGGCTACCATTCACCGTCTTTTGTTATTGTGAGTCATATATTACTTATTTAATAATTTAAAAGGTTAATTGTCTGTCTTTCTCTTTCAAGACTGCTTCCCTGCCTAACAAAACTAACAAAACTAAAAACTACTCTGTGCTCCTTTTCACCCTTTTAGCTTATGTCCTCGTCTGTAAGTCGCTTTGGATAAAAGCGTCTGCTAAATGCAATGTAATGTAATGTAATGTAATGTCTTACTGTTCTTTATCATATTTTTATCTCCCCACCTAGCTGCTGCTGTTCACCGTGTCCTGAGCCCCCCTGAGCGAGGATGTAAACTGAAGCACAGAAATAAACATCATGTCAGTCCACTGAGCTGACTTTGTCACTCTGCTTTTAAAACTTAACTGTACTGATGTTAAATAAAACAGTCAGACGTCTGAAGTGACACTATATATTGTGAGACTTTCTTTCAAATCACTGATATTTGGTTCATGTGAATCAGTTTGAAGCGTCATAAAATGTAGTTACCAAATTTAGCAAGTACACAGAGTCATTCATCAGTTCAGACACAGATTCAACTTTAATGTGTCTATTAAAGGGGTCTTCATCCAGGGGTCCATGACCCCTAGGGAGTCTGCAGAGTCTGCATCGTAACCAAGTAACCAACCAAACAATTTCAGAGACATTAGAAGAAAATGAGTCAGAATAAATTATGAGATGGTGCAATAAAAGTCATACATTATATTCTTTTCATATCTAATTATTTAATTGAGTTTTTTTGGTGCAGAGGAGAAAATAAAAACACTGAAAAATCAGCAAATTCTTAAATGAATCATCAGTCGAGTTTTCCTCCTCGCAGTACTGATGATGGCCATCAATCAGCTCATGGAGATAAACAGTCATTCAACTGCAAAATGACTTACAAATCCAGCAGTGACGCAGACTGTGAGAGCACTGAGGACATTCTCTGTCACTGATGAGATTATTGTCCAACTGCTGTTCTCCCTGTGAGTGTTTACCTCACCTGACATTATCACAGCTAGCTATAGTGGGTCTGTTTGGTCTGAAAACACGTTGATTTAACTGTGTCTTTTTAAGACGTTAGACTCAAATTACTAGTTTCTCGTGTTATTACAGAAGGTCTTTATATTTTTACACAAACATAGAATCTAAATAGGCAATCCTCCTCTGGCATCTTGAACCACAGACAAGTTGAATTCTGCTGGTATCACACTGCTGATGTCTCCTTGCCATTGGCTTGCACTTCTGCCCTCTCCCTCTTAAAAGAAGGGCTGATCCGTGCTTAGACTGCTGTGTTGATTTGGATACCTGTCATATAACTATTCCATCTTTCTGTGAGGTATGATGGATCTGCAGCCCGCTGAAGTTTGGTATGTACTGAATAATCAGTGTCTAACCATTTTATATATTACCTATTAGTATAAACCTTCCATGGTTCTGCGTGCTTTTAAAAGTTCTACTGTAACAACTGAATGGAATTCTAATACAGGTCTATGGGGATGTTTAAAGAAAACATGCAGACGTGATAGTCCACCCTGAAAACATGAGAAAAGTCAACACAATAAGGTGTCATGCAGAAATGTGTGAACAAGATGCCAGATTATTGTTGGTGTTGTTGTTGTCGTCGTCGTCGTCGTCAGTAAACAGCTATCATAAGATCTAAAAACCTATTATTAGCCATTTGAAGTACATTTCTGGATGACAACAACAACAAAAAAGATCATACAAGAGAATTACAAAAACTAGATCGAAATAATAACTAAGACAATAGTAAATTAAAATAATACACTTTTTGCATATGCTTTATTTAGCCAAAAGTGTCAGACGTCTTATTTTAAACGTGTCTGATAGAGGTGTTGTGTCATGAAAGCTGCTGGTGGTCTGCTGGCACAGGTCACAGAGGTCATTAGAGGTCCGTCATCTTCTTCTTCTTGTTTAGGCCATAGACATATATACATAGACGCCGCATTGAGCGGGTTGGTCGTTGGTCGCGATACGTAAACGGCGCCGCCATATTGGACCTGGCAGGTCTGCCGGTAAACTAATACACGGAAATGGACTGAACTTCATAAAGCGCCTTTCTACAAAGCTCTTTAAGTTAATGTCTCTTATACACCCATTCACACACACACTAATATATCTGGGAAATAAACAGGCACCAAAAAAACAACATATGTAACTTTTAAAGTGATGATTATAAATGTTTACTCCTTATGTAAGCACCAAACCAACGTATGTATTTTTCTAATGCTGAATATTTACAGCTACTAATGTGTGTAACACTGTTACTGTGATGATAAATATTGAAATATTTATATTTAACATTTAATCTGTGTCTATAATAACCAGATCCTGAAATGTAGATGTGACATGAGGGTTTCTGGATAAAGAGCACTAACGTTTAGATTTAACTGATTTTGATTAATCGTTTTATTTCACATTGATGAACATATATATTGATGAACACACACACACACACACATACATACACACACACACATTATATACACACAAATATTATATATGTATACACACACATATTATATATGTATACACACATACACACACATATGAGAGAAGGATTTTTTTTTAGACAATTTTTTATTACTTCTCTCATTATTCTGGCATTTAGGGAAAAGAAATAATTTTGGTAATCGTAACGGAGCTAAAACAGGAAAAGTTATTGTCTGATTTCATGTCAGACAGTGAGGGAAAAAAATGTCTTTTTATACAGTGTATGTAAACTTTTGGTTTCAATTGTATGTATCCCATAGTCATATTTATATCTGCACTATATATATATCCTGTTCATTTGTACACACTCTGCACTTCTGGTTAGATGCTAAACTGTATTTTGTTGTCTATGTACTTTGTGCAATGAGAATAAAGTTGAATCTAATCTAAAATAAAATAAAGTGCAGCCTAGTACAGCATAGTGATCACCTACCCTGTGGAGATGAGCTGGGAAACAGAAGACTGAAGGAACAGCTCCAGCTCTGATCCTGACTGTCTGACCTGTCCTGTCAAAATCCTCCGGTCTGAAATGCTCACTGCAGAGCACGGATGATGGACTGGCAGAAAAGCCTTCCCTTCTGACAGCTGTTTCCCATTTCTTTCTTAGCTCTTTATCTTTGGGAAACCTACATAGAATCAGATCAATCGATCAGAGTAGTTACTTCGGCCCAATTTAGTTAAATAGGAAAGAGTTCTTGCTTGTTTGGTTTCACCGCGGGACAATATTATGCGCATGACTTCATAGTATCAGACATAAAGTCAGCAAATTCTGTTCGTAAAATGACGTTATAATGGCCAAATACAATCAAAAGTAATCTTTCATTCTTACCTGTGAAAGGTAATACCAAGAGATCTGTTTTGTACTGTAAACCGCTTGGTACAATTCCATGCAGCACATGAAATAGGCATCTTCTCCGTTTGCTCCTTTTCTCCGACCGCTCGACTCAGCCAGGACCAATATGGCGGCGCCGTTTACGTACCATTCAGCGCTCAATGCGGCGTCTATGTATATATGTCTATAGTTTAGACAGTCCAGCTGCCGCTACTCTGACAAACGATCCAATGAAATGCCCCAAAGCTCAGGTGGAAAAGTCAGACAGCGCTTGTTTTGAACTCCGGGACGCTCCGGATTTAACATACGGGGTTTAGCCATGGCACTGAAGTACGGCGACAGTAGACTCCACCCGCACGGGATATATTTGGCACACTTTGGGCACGCTTACGGGTGAACCCACAAGTTAAAGTTGAAAAAACGCATTGTGTCGAGCTCCGCCATTGGCTGCTGGCACACAGTGTATTTTTTTTTTCAATGGGCCGCCATATTAGGAAGCCAATCCCTCTCTGGTTCGGTTCAGAAAGGCAGGAGCACTGGGAGAGTTTGAGGGAAGTACTGCGTGCTGCTGAGCGCTTCAGTTCAAGCCGTTATATCTGCAGAGCGCTATCCGGCTGTGCTCCGTTCACGGTCTCTCATACGGGTTATTCAGCTTCTCCTCCACAATGGCGACCGCAACTCCGACCGGCCAGCGAAGCACGTGCTGCAGCGGCACACCGCTGAGCCCGACCAGGATATCCAGACTGCAGGAGAAGCAGCAGCTCAGGGACCTCAACGACCGCCTGGCCGTTTACATCGACAAAGTCCGCAGCCTGGAGTCTGAGAACGACGTCCTCCACCTGCAAATCAACGAGAAGGAAGAAGTGAGGAGCCGAGAGGTGACCGGACTCAAAGCCCTCTACGAGACCGAGCTCGCCGACGCCAGGAGGTGTTTGGATGACTCCTCCAAGGAGCGGGCCTGGCTGCAGATCGAGCTGGGAAAGATCAAAGCCGAGCACGAGCAGCTCCAGCACAAGTAAGCCGGTAACACGGAGTGTGTCACGCGCGGAGCTCCGCGCGCGCAGCGTT
Source organism: Collichthys lucidus (assembly GCA_004119915.2). Lineage (NCBI taxonomy): Eukaryota > Metazoa > Chordata > Actinopteri > Sciaenidae > Collichthys > Collichthys lucidus. Next base: position 1,101,318 of record CM014093.1, on the reverse strand, counting down.
AGTTCACACGCTCACTTTGATTTTCGAGCCATTTTCTGCAACTGTACGCAAGTCCGGGAGGACGGGGGGACGTTTTAAACCAAGTTTAAACATGGTTGTTACCCGACCACCATTGTCTGCCTGCGCTGCTGTCAGAGCCGCCTTCACATGGTGACGGTGAGTCCGTCTACAGCGGAATAATTACATAGATACATAAAGCTAAAGGTTGATGAAATCACACAAAAGCGTGGCTTAATTAGACTAGCAGACAAGGCAAGAGCAAGCGTTCATTGAAGGCGACACGGTGCCTTCAGGGTCCGCAGGCAGTGTGTGTTCAGAACAGGATTTCATGAGCCGTGAACCATCAAAATGTGCACAGTATTTATGAAATGAGATGTTTGTCGTCATTCACGTGCTCAGCAGCCGCTCGTTCACACTCCTGGAAGTAAGTAAGTGTGTGTGTGTGTGGACGGTAACAACTGTTACTCACAGCTGTTGACCTCGAGTGCATGAATAGACAAAGGGGGTGTGTGTGTGTGTGTGTGGGTGGGTGTGTGTGTGTGTGTGTATATGTGTATATATATATGCAGTTTCTTTAGTAAGCAGAGCCAGGTTCTGCTCATGGTTTCTGCCTCTCAAAGGAAGTTTATCCTTGCTGCTGTCCAAGTGCTTGCTCGTGGTGGTGATTGTTCAGTCTGTAAATATTATAAGTATGTGGAAAGTGTTGTTATGATTTGGAACTATAGAAATCAAATTAGGTTAAGTACAGCAGTGTTGTTGGAACAGCTGTGTGTTGTCCTGTTCCTTTGGGTGTGTGAAGTCCCACAGAATGACTGTGGCAGAGCTGCACTGTTGTTACCAAACAGACGTGTTAGAAGCACGCTGTGGAGCATGTACTCCATCCTTCATGCACATGGACTACACATGAGTGCTGAGCAGTCAGGTGTGGTGCTGTTGTGTGTTGTTGAACAGAGGAAGTGCTGTGTCCAACTCGCTGACGGTGTAACACAGGTGGCCCTGGCGGCCTCTGTCACTCGGCCAGTTCACATTAGCAATTAGTCTACTTTATCTGGATTTTTAACATGTGTTGTTTCTGGGTCTCCACACTAACTTGACTGTGCAGTAGGGGTGTGCGATATAGACAAAAAATAAAATCTCAATATTTTGGGGATTTTGACGATAACGATAATTAGACGATATTCTTTTAAATGTATGTTTAACAGTCTGAGTTATAGCTCATTAATTGTTTCTTGTGGATGATGATGATATTAATGGACACAATGTTTTAGAGGAAAAATGCTCCATTTTATTTGTATTTGTCTGCAAGAGCAAATAAAATTAAACACCATTGGTATACCAAAATATTGCAGACAGACAAATCTAACTTGCAGTCATATATAGGGGTGGAGCGATTCGTTGACGTCATCGATTACGTAAATACGTCGACGCGTAAAACGTGCGCCGTTGCATGGCAGTGGGTGTATATGCAGAAGTAAGATGGCTGCTCGCGGTAAAAACAATGGAGGTAGGGGTGGGCGATATATCGAGTGTACTCTGTCCATGTAAATGTTTTAAGCCGTCTGCATTTAATTCTCCGGAGTTTCGCCTGTCACTTACTCCTGGTGCTGCTCACAGCGCGCAGCACACTGCCCCACCCACCCAGAAAAATCCCCTGCCGCATGCGTACTTTCTGTATCAAGTGAGGAGAGAAGTGAAGAGCGAGTTAATTGAAAATGGAGACGGATGACTTGGTTCCGAAGAAAAACAGCTGCGGTCACGCCGTCTCTTGTTTTCGTGTGGTCACGTCAATATTTTCAAGTGCGCCTTTATTGCCGACTTTATGGCAAATACTTTGAGAAAACGGGGAAAGTCAGCGCTAGCTTACTGCAGCGTGTGGACACTTCCGGTTTTCAAAATAAGACGTGGGTGTTTAAATGTATTAAACATATTAAACGTTTATTTATAAAATATGAATGGTTAAAATTTGATGTTTGTTGTGAAGGCAGCTATTTTTGGTGCATACATTTCATCTTGTTACTTTTGAAACTAAGGTTTTGTTTTTCAAGAGATGTGTTTGAATAAAATCTTGAAATATTAAGAAGACATGCTTTTGCTTTTTATTTTGGTAAATTCATTGTCATTAATCAAGTAATTAAAAATCATTGTTAGAATAATTGATAAAAAATAGTCAGATTATTCGACTAATCGAAAAAATAATCGTTAGATGCAGCCCTAGTCATATAGAACAATGGCTAACTTCAGCTTCTGTCCAGCACTGCACAGAAATCAAACAAAAGAGGAATATTTGTTAAATGTTAATTTCAAATCAGATTCTTAAATACTGAACCAAAACCAGAGAGTTTGTAAACAAATGTAATAAAACAATTATTATTGCTATTACTACTACTACTACAGGAAACTGAAGCTGAAATCTTTCCGACCAGGCACGGTTCACAAATAGTTTCAAGCCTTCTCTCTCCACTACCTGAATCGGCAGTGTTTCTTTTGCTATATAATTGGTGATAGCATTTGTTACGTGTCGCCATCGGTCGCTTTATTGTCATGAGGCAGTTTTCTGTTGAAGGAGTTACCTTTGCCAAGTTAGGTTTCTCTTTGGCAGCCAGCTTTTGATACTCTTCGTATTCCCTCGAGTGGTTAGTCTGCAGGTGGTGAAACAGGTTGGTTGTCGAGCTGCTTTTAATGGCAACGGGTTTTTCGACAAACTTTGCACATTACTGTCTTTTGGGTAACATCACTCTTTTCAAAGCCAAAGTACTTCCACGCAACTGAAGTCGCGGGGTCCGCGGGTGTCCATGTTGTCTTCATGTTTAGAGGCACGCTAACCTGCCGGGAACGTGCTGGTGAGAGATCATGTGACCACCTAGGCCTGTTGCGGTGTGCTGCTGCACGCAAGTTACATAGCTCTTGTTCATCAGTCATTTGCAATAACTTGCAATAACGTAAATTTTCACATCGTTAAAACGACGATATTATTGTAAACATATCGCCCACCCCTACTGTGCACTATTTATTTGATCCATTTAGCTATCTAGGACTTTCCCCATGTTGAAATCACAGTAAAGTTGACTCACCACTAGAGATCTGTCCATGCCTCACACACAGACACGTCATGATGGGCAGTACAGCTGGCCAGCTTTGAGGTCAGCATGTGCTACGATGATCATGTGCACCTGAGCTTCTTCCGTCAAAGTGACTTGAGAGTCAAGTTGTTATTTGGCTGTTGGCAGATGAGCAGCTTCACCACCAGTAAAGACACATTAAACACACCAGGCCTCCCTGAATACTCCTCTTGATGTGCTTGTGGCAAAGCTTCTGGTTTTACTCAACACTTTTGACCATAAGTGCTCCAAAATATTTTCTGCTCAATTTGAAACAAACGAAGAAACAGCCAGTTTAACCAGAAGAGCTGGTTTTCTGCTGTAGTCTGCTGTCTGCTTTCTGAAGCTCTATGGTAACTTCTGTCTGCTGCTTCTTTATTTGGAGACTGTTCCTGTGAAGTGAGAGCCCAGCAGGTCAGTGCTTTTTCCTCCCAGCTAACGTTTCTCAGTAAAATGTGAGAAAGCAGACATACCACAGTACATTCCACTCATAGTTTGTCCACTTTAGCAGCGGTCCCACCCGCCCGTCGTAAACCTCCGAGCCACACCATGAGAAAATAACTGGCCCATGTCCAAGCCAAGCTCCTCCAACTGACTTTACTCACAAACCCTTTGAAACATTTCCACTGTTAACTTGGTTAACCCAAGCTAAGAACCCAGAAACTGATGTCTAACATGTCTTTGAAAGTGAAGTATGTGGCTCAAACACATTGTCAGGATTTTTTTTTATATCAGTGTTCAGGAATTTACTTTAACTCATCAAAATGCAGTCATGACAAAAAGTTCCAGTTGGCAGCTCTTCTGTGTTTTTCATTTTTGACTTCTGCTCTGAGCTGTTTTGGCCTCTAGAGGACGTGCTGTACTGACTGCTGTGAACTGACAGACTCAACCTGCCTCTGCAGGAGCAACAGTCAGCTGCACTCACTGGACCAGGACCAGGACGGTGTCTCCAGTCACCCCAGCAAGACTTTTAACATTCAGTCAGTGCGGCTGACAAGTAGCCAGTTAGTGTTTACTAGTGGAAATGTTCATTTAATATATCTGTCAAAGAATTTGGCATGCTATAATATATATTTTCATGTGTAGAAATAACTTCAACAACTGCATTTCTAACATGTCCCATACTGTGTTTTGCTCCATGTTGTCAAAGTTAAATGATCTCCTCTGCAGTGTAAATGGTAAATGCACTGTACTTGTATATTAAGTTTTGCACACTTTAAGTCCATGCACACTTTTACGATGATCCATGGAACATGGTTATCATACATATCAGACAACATATGTTGATACCGATATGCCTGTGATAGGGCAATAAAATCAGCGTAGCGATACATGTCTGCCTGTACAGAGCCATTCTGTCTGCTCCACAATGTTTGGTTTTGGTCCAACGTGTCAGAACTGTCTCAGGACTAACTGGTCTTCAGGTCTGAACTCTGACTCACCCAGTCTTTTCCTCCACCTTTCAGCTACAGCAGGAAAGATTCTGAGGCGACTGGAGCTCAGGCCAGGCTGAAGGACCTGGAAGCTCAGCTGAACTCTAAAGATGCCATGCTGGCTACTGCTCTGTCTGAGAAGAGAGGCCTGGAGGCCACACTGGCCGACCTGCAAGAACAGCTGCAGGAGGTACAGCACTGCTGTAACATGAATGTGATGAGGCTCCACATATCAGTGGAGTGATGTAGAGAGATCAATAGTGCTTTGTTAAAATCCAAATTCTGTTTGTGAATATGATCTCCTTCTGTCTTTCATCTGTTCAAAGCTGTGTTTTTGTGTTGTCAGCTGGATACAGGTCTTGCTCAGGCCAAGAAGCATCTTGCTGATGAGATGCTCCTGCGTATAGATTTGGAGAACCGCTGCCAGAGTCTGACCGAGGAGATGGACTTCCGTAAGAGCATGCACGAAGAGGTGAGAGTTTGACATGAAGTCTGTCTGTTCTGTTGTAGCTGACTGATGTGTGAGAACACGTTTGTCATGTACACCTCTGTATTCTGCTGGATAACACTGATCACACATCGACCAGCCATAATATTCAGACTCATTATGTGACAACACAATTATCCCACCACTCTAAATGCATTTCAGTTATTAGAAATGTCAGCATAATATGAGTGAATGTTAATCTGTCAAACCAACCTTTGGTTTGAGTTGATGAGGATGGTCTCGGACCCGAGTGCTGACTGTGTGCTGTGCTACAGGAGGTGAAGGAGGCTAGGCAGCGGTACGAGACCCGACTGGTGGAGGTAGACTCCGGACGGAAGGAGGAGTACGAGTATAAACTAACCGAGGCGCTGACTGACATGAGGGCTCAGAATGAAGAGCAGATCAAGATCTACAAAGAGAACCTGGAGAGCACCTACCTGACTAAAGTATGAACACACACACTGTCAGCACACACACTTCTAATTAGCCCCGGTCAAAGAGCTGACTGTCAGTACCTGCTGCGTCAGGAGAAGGTATCAGTGTTCAGTTTATCAGTCATGCTGTTGTCTTATTATAGAATGTCACTTAGTCAGTTTAGTCTCAGTTTAGTCAGTGATAGGAAGGAGGATGTTTGACTAAAGTATGTGGACAGTCAAACAGAGCTTTTCATCGGATGTTGGACCAATCGAACATTAATGAGGAGGAGAGTACATTTTAATATGATGTCTCATGTCAATTATTTATTCACCGACCTCGTCAATGAAAAGAGGCTGTAAGCGCCTCCCTTCAATAGCAGCCAGCACCGAGCCGCACACAATGGCAGTATAAAGAATGGACAGTGTAAGCGTGATGTCGCATAATGGTTTTCAACGCGCCGTTTGGAATCTCAAAATATGCTGCACTGGCTGCTGCCATGTTGGCTCTCCTGACTCCTCTGCCTCCCAGCTAATCTAAAAATCGTCAAAAACATGGAGCTGAGGCTGAAGAATCAAATCAATTTTATTTGTATAGCCCAAAGTCACAAAGAACATTTGCCTCGGAGGGCCTTACAATCTGTACAGGAAGTGACACCCTCTGTCCTTAGACCCTCGGTTCGAGTGAGGAAAAACATGCCCACAAAAAACCCTTTTAACAGGGAAAAAATGTGGAAGAAACCTCAGGAAGAGCCACAGGGGAGGGATCCCTCTGCCAGGACGGACAGACGTGCAATGGATGTCGCGTGTACAGGACAAATCAACAAAACATATTGTACAATTACAATGAATGATAAAATGACAATGAATCACAATAAATGATAAAATGACCACAGTAGCAGATATGGTAGTAATAATGACAGTAATAATATGCGTAGTGGACGTCGTGCAGGATCACAGCAGCCACGATGAGAGTGAGTGAGACACACACACACACACACACACACACACTCACTCCTATACAAACTATAACCTTTAAGTCTACTCTTAAAAGTGTTGACTGTGATTTCTCTCTGTTTACTTTGGAGCTTTAACAAACTGGTGTCACATCCAGGTCATGGTTTGTGATGACATCATGATAAGACCACAGTCTGACCACAGAGGATGTGACAGAAATGACAGAATATGTGGAGCAGCATATGAAATGAGTTGTTGATCCCACTAAATGTGTAAGCGTATGGTTTCACACTCTATGCTGATTGTTTCTTTTTGCTGTCTTGATTTGGAGGACAGTTTTTTTTTTTTTTTTTTTTTTTTTTTTTTTTTTTTTTCTGAAGTGAAACTGTGAGTGACACGTTCAGAAGCAAACATACCTCTTTACTAACTTCCTGTGTCAGGAAGTGACTGACACTGCTCCGTTCCTCTTTAACAGTGTGTTGTGTTGTTGTCTCCAGATGGAGGACCTGCGCCGCTTGTCTGAGATGAACGGAGCATCAGCCAACATGTCCCGAGAGGAGCTCAGGGAGTCAAGCCTGAGAATCGAGACCCTCAGTGCGCAGCTGGCAGGACTGCAGAAGGAGGTGAACGTCTTATTAAATAATTGACTTCTTAAGCAGCAAAAAAAAAAATCTAGAATCTAATCTACTTATTAATGTTGTGGTGCTTAGATAGTTATAAAAAAGGCTAAAGATGAGATCAGGTCTTTTATAAAAACCAAATGATCATATGAACTCATCTCAGATGTTTTGTGATGTTAAAAACTGTTCTTTTTGATAACAGTATCAACTCAAACTGTCTGAGGTCTGACTTGACTGGGTCACCTTGTTTATTGCTTCATTGGTGTTGAGATGGCAGCAGTCAGTCACCAACCTCTGGAAGTTCTTTGTAACATTAGAGGACAGCGGTCTGTCCTTCAGCTGCTTTTGAGTTAACACCTGTGATGGGCGTTGGTTCTCTTTGAAGTTCCTTGTTCAGTTTATCATTTTTTATTTGAGTGATTTCATTGGAGCAGGTATCAAAGCCTTGCAAGTGTTCTGACCTGCCCTGACCTCCTTGTCTATATTCAGTCTCGTGGGTGGCGTGATCGTATAATGGAGCTGGAGAGCGCATTGGCTAAGGAAAAAGACACGAGCCGCAAGCTGCTGGCAGACAAAGACCGCGAGGTGGCTGAGATCCAGGCCAAGATGCAGCAACAGCTGAATGAGTACGAACAGCTGCTGGATGTCAAACTAGCTCTGGACATGGAGATAAATGCCTACCGCAAACTTCTGGAGGGAGAGGAGGAAAGGTGAGGAGCAAGAATATTTTGCAAATAACGATGGCAACAGTTAAACAAAGTTTATCTGCTGAGCTGTAACCGTGGTGCCCCCCCCCTCCTCAGACTGAAGCTCTCTCCCAGCCCTTCATCCCGTGTCATGGTGTCTCGAGCCTCATCCAGCAGCCGCAGCGTGCGGACCACTCAGGGAAAGAGAAAGCGCATTGATGTGGAGGAACAGGAAGCCAGCAGCTCGGTGTCAATCGCTCACTCTGCCTCAGCCACAGGACCCATCTGCATCGACGAGATCGACACCGATGGCAAGTTCATCTGCCTCCACAACAGCGGAGACGAGGTGAGCGTTTGTTTGTGTGGCGACAGAACTGAAAATCTGACATCTGGTATCCAATCTCTGTATACACACTGTACTGTATGTGTATTCTCAATGATTGTGTCTGATTTAGGACCAGGCCATGGTGGGTTACGAAATGGTTAAGATGATCGGAAATGATACAGCCACCTACAAGTTCACACCCAAATATGTTCTGAAGGCTGGCCACAAAGTCACGGTAAGAGTGTAAAGTGTGAACTCACTGAGGATCCTCACAATGGGATTAGTCTAAAGTCAGGTCAATCCATGACACAAAAATGATTCTGCCTTAAGATGGTGCTAACAAATGTCTTCTGTCAGTCTTTGTCTTATACACAACCATGAATATGTTTAGTGTTTGTGGAGGTTGAATGATAGAGTGACTGAACGAGAAGTGATGTCTGATGTTCACACTCAACATGGTCATTCATGAAATCTTCGATGGCAAAATCTGTTTGAAATCCATCAGTGTGCATCAGCGATGGATCTGTGAACATATGAAATAAACACACAGCATCACAGGGTGAGGTCTCTGTCGTGGTATGACTGCTGGTCTTTGTTCAGGCTCATAGGTAAAGAAAACCTGTCGTTGATTCAACATTTCAATTGAGTTTCTCTAATGTTTCTACTGTTCACATTTGGGGAAGTGAAGCTCTTCATAGTGATGAGAGTGCAGCGCTTCCTCTGCACACTGAGTCACGTCTTACTGTCTGCAACACTGTGTCTCATGCTCTGTCACACACATACCACATCGGCATGCAGCTCTCAGTCAGTGATGGCTGTAATGATGGTTGTGGCTACATTCAGTTAACTGTGTATGTCATGGAAGGGACAATGCACAACTAGAACCCTGCTGCTGTGTTGCAGAAATAAATCACAAACCCTCATGCTGTCATGTTTTCAGACTACATGCTCCGCTCAGTGGTAAAGAGTCCAGGCTGCAGTCAGGATGTTAAACTGTGTGTAGTCAGTAAACCATGCAGTTTATCCTCAGACCACAGGAAGAAGGCGAACTCTTGAATCTGAGGATGAGCCCTCGTGTCTGTCTGCAGGTTTGGGCGTCTGATGCTGGCATGAGCTCCAGACCTCCCACAGACCTCGTGTGGAAGAACCAGTCCTCCTGGGGTTCAGGGGAGGACATGGACGTGGTGCTGATCAACGCTCAGGGAGAGGTGAGACCATAAACAAACATCAGTCATGTCTGATGGTTCACTCTTCACACACGTGTTCTAGTCACTGTTCTCATATCTTTTTTCTTGTGTGTCGGGGAGAAAAAGCAAAGTACCTGTGGATCATTTTCTGTCTTTGTGTGACAGGAGGTGGCAAAGAGAACCACAACATACAAGACAGCAGTAAAAGAGCAGGGTGAGGAAGATGATGACAGCGGAGTGGAGGCCACTGAGAAAGACCCCTTCCACCAGCAGGTGAGACTACATTAGTTGTTAATATAAACAAAGCAACAGACAACGTGCAGAAACTACTGAAGGTAAAAGTGGCATGTTATAGAAATCAATATAGTAATGTAAAGTGACCATGATATAAATAATATTGCATAGGTGACCATGGTAATATTGTAAGGTTGAGCTGGGATGATTCGGCCATGATGAGCAGTAGTGTAGAGTCTGACAGCAGCAGGGATGAAGGACCTCTGGAACCTCTCCTCCTTACACCGTGGGGGCAGCAGTCTGCTGCTCAGGAGGCTGATTCTATCCCAACAGATCGACCTTCATGTTGATCTCCATGTCAAAGTGTCTTCAAACGTCAGAGCATGTGTCGCCTCGTGTTCTGAAGGTGTCATATTTGTTTGTGTGCAGGGAGACCCTCGCACTGGAAAGAGGGGCTGCTCCATCATGTGATCCCAACCAGCACCCCCTCCTCTGAGCCCAGCCACTCTGCTGCCAACTGTATTTCCACAACTATTTTTCTATCTTTTGTAGTGTATTTCAACAAAATGTATAAATTTAATTTTATCTTTTTATTTCTCAGAAACATGCAACAAACTGACTTTTTGTAGAAAAACCAAAATAACTTGGTTATTCAACAAAACTTGTAATTCAGGAAAAAAAAAAAGGAACGAGCAGCTAAGGATGAGCTGTGTCTTTAAGAAAATGGTGTTTTAAATAGATTTTAATTTTGTTATTTTATATTTGATCTTATTCTTGTTGTTAATGTTATTACATTTAGGCTTTACGTTAGCAGAAAAGCCAGGGTGTCAGTGATTAGTTTAGGTCATTAGATTGTTTTTCAGTTTACATAAATCAACTGTATGATGTTCAAATGAGGACACTAAAACTCCAACAGTCTGAAGCTCGACTGGCCAAATGTTCAGCAGAATTCTTCTGTTATCTTTAGAAAGAAACCATAACTGATTGTATGATGAAGATACAGAGTTATCTTAAAGCCTGTTCATGTGTAAAAGGTCTGACCTGGGGACAGTACACAGAGCTCCCCAAGTCCACAGTGACAACACACACAGGCTGTAATGTGATGAACTTCCTTTGTAGACTTTGAATAATTTGCACCACTAATTAAAAAGTGTTGACTGTATTCCTAACTTTGATATTTGAAGTATTTTTTGTGTTGGTGTGTTACTTTGCATGCTATGGTTGTAATCTTCATAGTTGAATGATTAAATCTTGTTTTCTTGTACTCTTGTCTCACTGCCTTTTATTCCAACTGCACCGTGTAGAAGACAGGGTGGTTCAAAAACATGAAGCATGGCAATCAAGAAGTCAGCAGTACTAATAAACAAATATATTAATGTAATGTGTATATTAATAATAAACATAAATGCATTTTCTTTAATGAATTCTCACCAAGCTTCAGAGCAGCTGTAACAGCTAAGTGAAGCTGTTGAGCTGCAGAAATGACCAAGTGCTGAACCACATTTTGAACCACAGCATTTATGATGTATGTAGATGATTGCACAACATAAAGGTCAGTAGCCAAACAAGTGGGTGTTGTTTAAATAAGGAACTTACAGAGTTTCTATATATTCTCCTCATATCTGATGTTTGGTTAAAAAAGTAATGTTCTTTTTTTCCATTTGTTAATCTAGTTTTTGCACTTCATGTAAAAGGTTAACTACATTTTGCAACATGCTGCTGGTAGCTAAACCCTTACATGCATATTTAGTGATTCAAGTGGTTAAATTACATTTCTACCACTAAATGAGTGAATATCTAAAATAGTTTTGAGCCATGAAATGAAAATAATTTGGCTTCCTTAGGATGTTTCTATCTATATTCGGATGTAATTTCTAATGTTTTGAATCTATATAAACTTGAATATACTGTATATAAGACCTCCACTGTGAACGAACTGTTCACACAGGAAATAGCTGAATATAGTGTTGCCCTTGGTAGATGTGATACTGATGACGTGATTATTCATGCATTAACTTCCTGCTCTCACAGTGAGTGACTGACTTTGATGTGAGGAGTGAGTTTGAGAGATATTCTTAACATGTTATCATGACGTAACCTACTGTATTATTAGAATCAAACACTGTACAGGTAGCTTCATATGCACTCACACACAAAAACTAGCACTTGCTTCACTCTACACACATGAAACATGGACGTTCAACATGGCTGACTCCATGGAAGAGGACCTGCTGTACCTGTGAATATAAAAGAGCATCTAGATTATTCTAAGGTAACAGAAATATAATGATTCTAATTTTCAGATGATTATACAGTAATGAAAATAGTCCAATTTTCCCCATATTCTGTAAAGACACCCCTAAATCTTACACACTGCACCTTTAAGTATTATATTAATATGATTTAATTAATTAATAATTTCAGACAAACTCCTTGTATTCAACTTTGAATTTTATTTTTCTATATAAACACACACAAAACAGACCAAAGAACAAAACATTTCGAATAGGAAAATAGCCTTTGGTTTAAATGTGTCTCAATCAATCATGAATCAGACTGACTGGAGCTGTGTGGGTCCTTGAACCTGTACCAGGAGAGGACTTTAAGGCTGTGCTTGACTTCAGTTTAGGCACATGACCATCACAGACACCTTCATAACAAACACACGTTTACTGTCTCTGATTGAAACACCAGCTTCCCACAGTGTGCCAGTCATTCTTAAAGGAACAGTCCAATTTTGGGTGGGGGGGGGCACATTTAACTATCACCTGACTCAGCAAACCAAATATCAAACTGTTTCTTGAAGCAGTGCTAGAGCCAGAACGTCTTCATCATGGCAATGTTTCATCAGTGTGGGTCTCTTACTGCAGCTTAATCAGTGTTCAAACACTACAGTCCGTCCCCACCCACCTCATAAGGAGCCACAATGGCTGCTTCATCAGTTGATCTTTGCTTCCAGGTGAGGCAGTCCTTTACTGTGTGAATAAAGTGCTTCCTGGGATCTGTGCCCATTTACACACATGACATGAGCTCTAACAGAGCGGGGCTTTAAAGTGCAAAGAGAGCAGAAGGTGAACAGAATCCCCCTGACTAGAACCCAGAGTCCTAAAGCTGGCTCTGTGCTCAGACTATGGACTCTTTGGATGGCTGCTTCCCTCGCTGTCCCCCTTGTAAGGAATGCAGCACTGACGCTTCACTGTGCGACCTGGGAAGGAGGAGGACAACTCTCTGATTGGACTGTCGCCACTCTTTGTACAGTCGACAGTGATACCTGAGAGACACCTGAGGAAGAACAGAAGGGACGTTTGGAAAAAAAAAAAAGGATTACATGGTAAATAACAATAGGAAGTCCAAAACATCAGAAATCTGTAGTGCAGGCTCATGTGAAGGGTTTTATTCTGAGGGTTAAATGATGATGCTGATCTCCTTTGAACTTGGTCTGTTCCACCTCTTGCTGTGTGTAGCTCCGCTGATGTGACCACATCGCCCCAAATCAGCCATGAGCTAATCAGAATGTCATTTCTACCTGGTGCTGCTTTCAGATCAACAAACCACAACACTACACTGACTCCTATACTCCTATATATGATTCCTGCAAAGGTAAGGACATTATTGCATGAAGTGCCACAGCCTTCATCCTGAAATGGGTTGAAAGTTGTGGGTGTTCCTTGTATGCGGTAAACTTCCTGCCAATTCATGCTCAGCAAGTCATCGGGATATTGTGACATTTCTGAGCTGCACCCTAGATCAAGAGGGCAATGTTCCAATTTGAACATGTACTGAAGCATTCTGGTACAGTGACAGGAGATTTGATGAAATGAAAAAGGAAATAACCTAACAGAAGATCCACCCATCCACCCTGCTGAGCGGACAGAATGGTTTAGCTCATGTACATTATTTCTTCTGTCCTGAACAAGGATTTTCTGTGCCTCTTTTAGTGCAACACACACACCAACCATGAGGGGTAATGTGCGTCTGACCATCTGGAGTGCAGTCTTGCCCAAGGACACTGACATGTGGACAAGAGGAGCTGGACAACATTTTAAGTGGCAGCAGCAAGGTTCGCCTCAATTTGAATTGCTGGCACAGTATCCAAACCAGCAGGCTCCTACATCATGTACAGTGTGTGTGTGTGTGATCCTCTGAGAACAGTTCAATAAGAATAGAAGGAATCAGCAGTCACTGGTCAAAGCAATGACAAAGTCAGCATCAAAATCTGTTTTCTGTTTCAGTGTCAAGGGAATAAAAATAACTCCAACAAGCTGGAAAAAACAGAAATAGAAGGTTAACACTACTAAAACTGAATCACTTCTCACTCTGGTCTCTTAGGCTTTCTGGACTAGAAACAAATTCAAGCAGACAATGTAACCAGGCTCAGCAACCTCTATGGACATAATGGAGAAGACAGAGGAAAGAGAGGGCAAAGAGGGTGACAATAGGTCCAAAAACACCTGGGTTGGCTGATAGAAAGAGTGCATAAGTAATAAACATTGCATATCATCCACACCCACACGCCTTAGCATACTAACCAGGGTCCAGAAGAGGTAAATGGTGAAGAGGGCAACAGTGAGTGCGATGAGCCCCACGGCCTCCAGTCGGCTGGAGAAGTGAAGGTGATCTATGGCACCACGAAGGCAGAGCCAGCCGGAGATTGTGGCCAGAGGGGTGATGAGCAGGAAACAAACCATGTCACCAAACAGGGTGCGCTTCTCCTGTCGAAGACTCGGGTTCTGCACCCACTAACCACCAAAAAAACAGAAGCACAGTCAGCTTCTAGATTAAATACAATGTAAAAAAACACTAAACTGAATCCTCCTGTCTTTCCTCGCTATCCTGTACCTCAAGCAGCGGCCTGGACTTCCTCTGCACAGTGAACTGGTATTGGCAGAGCTCACAGAAGCTGGTTCCTGAGGCAGACAGCCAGTGTTCCAAACAGCTGCGGTGAATGGTGGCCAGGGTCCCGGAACATTCACAGGGGGACAGCAGCTCCTCCTGGGCACTGCTGTCATGACAGATACGACACATGGGGTTCTCTGGCATGGCACTGAAGAGGAGAACAAAAGAAGATACTTTGATTAGTTTGTTTTGCCTTTATTACAGTGTGAATATATCATTTATGGCTTGAATAGTATTCAGTCATCTTTTATCAAAGATAAATGCAGCTTATGTTCATTAAGAAGTGTCATGCTTTCACATCACAAAGATAAATGTTATGTTAACCAATAAAGACTACAGAAGGGGCTGTATGAATTATAGATAGATGGATGGATGCACAATAATATCATGTCTCGCTTAGTTCTGTTCATTTCTTCAGAGAACCTTTAATAACACAAGCTGTAACAGTTGGGCATCATGACTTTAGTCCTAACATGCATTACTCACCCCAAGCTGACTGCTGTGGAAAATTAGAAACTTTATTTTAAATTTGAAAACAACAATGACCTACCATTGTTTGGCATATGCGTCCAACCCTGGAGACATCAGCTGACCGTCCAGCTTGGTTGACACTTGTGAGTAATAGTGAGACTGCTCACTGGCTGACACACTGCACTCCTCCATGGTTTTACCCGGGAGAGGTGGCTCATCAGAGAAGCCACACATGAGCTCTGAGTCCAGCTCAGGCCGGCGGCTCACATGGGCTGACAGACACTGGTTTGGCAAAACTTCTGGCAACAGCGTGCAGTGATTAGTCATCATGGTGGCAGACAGTAGAGCGTTGGACACAGATCAAGGCCTTACTGGGCATCTCCCATCTACAGGAACAATAGAGAGGTGATGACAGAGAGAAAGGTCAGACTGCTGCTAAACGCTCCACTGTTTTCACCAGTAAGTCTGCGCTTTGGTGCTGAGCAGGTACAGTGCAGTGAGCTTATCACAGCTTTGTCACTGAAAACCAGTGCTAGCTGTATCCACAGCCTCCCAGGACCTAAACACAGACACTGTCTGCAGAGGATGTACTTCCTGTACGAGCTCAGGGAACTCAGTCTGTGCTCAGCCATCACTGTCTGGTTTGGATCGGCCACCAAACGAGACAGGAACAAACTACAACAGACAGAAAGTCATCGAGCCATCAGTGACTTATCCATGTCCAGGAAACATGGCTACACATCCATCACACCCTGAACACCACCTGTTTAACACTCTCCGCTCTGGGAGGTGCTATGGAAGCACTTTCTTCGCACAGGCCTTCACTGTGTGTCAGGAACTCTGCCTCTGTTTCACACATCCACAGTGCCTGCCTCTCACTCTGTCTGTACACTGAGAGCTTCCTTGCATGTGCACACATACAGCAGCAGAGAGAGAGAGAGAGAGAGAGACAGAGAGAGAGAGACAGAGAGAGAGAGAGAGAGAGAGAGAGAGAGAGAGCCCTGGGCCCTGACAGTTAACCTAGAGAAGACAAGGGTCATGGTCTTCCAGAAACGAGCCAGATGTCAGGGAAACCTAAACCAAGAGTTCTTACTGGGCTCCGCTGACATTGAACTCACACATAACTACACATACTTAGGACTCAAAATTAGCTCTACAGGAAATTTTAATCTGGCCATTAATGAACTCAGAGACAAGGGAAGAAGGGCTTTATACGCCTTAAAGAAGTCTTCGGTTATTGATATACCCGTTAGAATCTGGCTCAAAATATTCTACTCTGTAATTGAACCCATTTTACTGTATGGTAGTGAAGTATGGGGCCCTCTAATAAATCAAGATTTTGAAAAATGGGACAAACACCCAATAGAAAGCTTGCATCCTGAGATCTGTAAGAGCATTCTCAGAGTCCAAAGGAACACCCCCAATAATGGATGTCGAGCTGAATTAGGACAATTTCCCCTTTTAATTCGGATACAAAAAAGAGCCATCGAATTCTACCAACACCTCAAAGCCAGCGAGCCCAGCTCCTACCACTACAAAGCACTGCAATGCCAAGAGGAGAGCAAATAAGGGAGTCCCCTCAGCCAGCTGGTCCACTGGCTCAGCGCCAACAGCTCAGGGCACCAAGACCGCCCTCACACAATCCGGCCCCACCAAATCATAACTAAAGAAAAAGACAATTACATCAACTATTGGACATCTGCAACCAAAACCCAAAGCAAACTCCAGTGCTATTTGGCCCTAAACAGACAATACTCCATGGCAGATTATCTGAGCTGTGTAACCGACCCCAGACTGAGGAAAACGTTGGCTATGTACAGACTCAGTAACCACAGCCTGGCCGTAGAGACAGGCCGACACAGGCAGACCTGGCTGCCCAGAGAAGAAAGACTGTGCACCCACTGCACACAGCGCGAGGACATTAGAGACACATACTTTCCACAAATTGCGGAAACACAGAGGGACTTTGAGACACTGGACCCCACCCAAAAACTCCCATACCTGCTGGGTGAAGTCCAGCAATGTGCACACATAGCTGGAAGATTTCTGTACTGCTGCGTCCAGAGAAGGACATCCAGAGGACAAGAAGGACAGACTGAGACCGTCTCCTCCTGCTAGACATAATGAACTTTCTACATATTGATCATTATTATTATTATTATTTAATCTTCCTGTATTTTATGTTAAAACATTTATCTGTGCTTTTTGTTGTTACACGCATTGGCAATGTAAACATGTTTCCCATGCCAATAAAGCTGAATTGAATTAATTGAATTGACAGAGAGACAGAGAGAGAGACACAGAGATAGACAGAGAGAGAGAGACAGAGAGTGGGAGGGAGAGAGAGAGAGAGACACACACAGTCAGACAGACAGACAGCGGAAGTTGAGCTGTAGCAGGCCTCGCTAACCAGCCACACCTTTCCCCTGTCCCTCCGCACCGCACACACTCACCGTCAGTAGGTGTCTCGAACTCACGTTACCGCCAGCGTCAACGACGGGTGATGTTTCTAACGGACTCGCTCCGTTATGAAGTCACGCTCAACTTCCGCTTTGAGCCACGGCGGTTATTCGGTTCAGCTGTCTCGCCTCTCGACTTTCCGTCCCTGAGCTTGCCTTACAGGCAGACCATGGATGCACTCCATGCTAATTCCGCCCGTGTTTGTTAGAACGTCCAACATGTCGCCTCGTTACCTGTTGCAGCGGTACAGCGTGATGGAGACAGACACGGACTAGAGGGAAGCCGGGCCTGAGAGACAAACATCAGGGCGTACACTATACCTGTTAACCAATCACATTACGTTTTGCCCACAGTCATTTACATTAACCATATATGTACATACACAGTAGCGGTCCTGGCCACATTTGCGCCCTGGGCGAACCATACCTAAAACCGCTACTGTACATACATACTTTAGCCTGATGCTTAGTTTGAACAGCACTAATGACACGAGCCGCTGTGAGTAAACACAGACACGTTATGTAACACATCATCATCAGGGGTGGACTGGGACAAAAAATTGGCCCTGGCATTTTGGACCAGACCGGCCCACAACATTTGATAACACACCTTTTCAGTTTTTTCAGTGCAACTGTGCAAGTCTTTAAAACAACATACTTTGAGCCATTCAATGACTTAACAAGAATCAGTGAGAGTGAACACATTAAACACTTCCAAACTTGTCATTTATAAACACTACAAAAATACACTGCACCACTCAATCACAATAATAAATCTGAAGGCAGCATTCATCCTTTTGGGTGTGCCTATGTGTTTCAGGGAGGAAGAAAAGAGAAAAATTATATAATTTTTAAAAGTGAGATTTTCTATCAGTTATGTAGCCTACATTGTCCCTACCATCTAGGCTACATAAAGAGCTGCTATATCTGCAGGACAAAAAAAGCAACTTAGCCAACAGGCCAGCCTAGTACTCACCCCACAAACAATAATAGTCTAATAAGAAATTAGACTTATTGTTATTGTTGGTGAATAGTGAACAAGTTTTGTCACATTAAAGACTATTTTGTTCAGAATAAAGACATAAAAATAGGCTACTAAGCTCGGCTTATTTTCTCATCCAGCCAGTGTAGCTACAATGTCTTACAGTCAAAATAACACTTTTTCTGCGCCACCTTTGCGTTTTCTCTCCATCTCTAACTGATAACGTTTCACCTGCACACCGGCGCACCAAGACAAAGGGGGAGATGCTTCATGATATGATTGGGCCGGTCCCCTGTCAGTCAGCGTGTAAGGGCCGGTGGTAAGGAAATAAAGTCTTGCGCAGCCTTTCTTTTTTTCTTTTTTTTTCCTGTAGGCGGGACCAAAGCGAACGGGGTAGTTGTTCAACAGTGTGTTTGGACTGTGTGATCTACTGGTTATGGGCCGGTCAGAACAATATTTTAAAAAATAAATAAAAATAAAAAATATTTCAGGACTTATCGGCCCAAATAGCACGTCGGCCCACCGGGCAAATGCACGGTATGCCAGATTATCAGTCCGTGCCTGGTGCTCTTTATTCAGAAACCCTCATGTCACATCTACATTTCAGGATTTGGTTATTATAGACACTGATTAAATGTTAAATATAAATATTTCAATATTTATCATCACAGTAACAGTGTTACACACATTAGTTGCTGTAAACACTCAGCATTAGAAAAATACATACGTTGGTTTGGTCCTTACATAAGGAGTAAACATTTATAATCATCACTTTAAAAGTTACATACGTTGTTTTTGGTGCCTGTTTGTTTCCCAGATATATTAGTGTGTGTGTGTGTGTGTGTGAATGGGTGTATAAGAGACATTAACTTAAAGCACTTTGTAGAAAGTAAATATATTATGGCATGCCGTTCAGGAAATTAAACCTTTGAATATATGGAATGAAACTCTGAATATATTGATTGAAACCTTGAATATATTGAACGAAGTCTGAATATATGGAATGAAACTCTGAATATATTGAATGAAACCTTGAATATATTGAACGAAGTCTGAATATATGGAATGAAACTCTGAATATATTGAATGAAACCTTGAATATATTGAACAAAGTCTGAATATATGGAATGAAACTCTGAATATATTGAATGAAACCTTGAATATATTGAACAAAGTCTGAATATATGGAATGAAACTCTGAATATATTGAATGAAA
This sequence comes from Collichthys lucidus, assembly GCA_004119915.2. Lineage (NCBI taxonomy): Eukaryota > Metazoa > Chordata > Actinopteri > Sciaenidae > Collichthys > Collichthys lucidus. Next base: position 1,081,854 of record CM014093.1, on the reverse strand, counting down.
CCTTGAATATATTGAACAAAGTCTGAATATATGGAATGAAACTCTGAATATATTGAACGAAGTCTGAATATATTGAACGAAGTCTAAATATATGGAATGAAACTCTGAATATATTGAATGAAACCTTGAATATATTGATTGAAGTCTGAATATATTGAATGAAACCTTGAATATATTGATTGAAACTTCACTGACGTCAGACCTAGCGGCAGTGCCTGCAGCCATCTTGTGTAACAGTCTGTAAAAGCAAAAGACAATGAGTCAGGCCGCCCGCAATCTAGTTGCAGCGATATTAAGCAATGAGGCCATGATAAATACACTGGCGAATGCGTGTTGAAATCCTCCCGAAAAAGTTCGCTCAATTTTTAACCGTTTTGTTTAAAGTTTCGCCATAATCTCATTATGCATCTGTCTGTCTGTCCGCAGTCCGCTGTGTGAGTAACGTGCCCAAAGCTGACAATTACATTACATTACATTGCATTTAGCAGACGCTTTTATCCAAAGCGACTTACAGAGGAGGACATAAGCTGAAAAGGTGTAAAGGAGCACAGAGTAGTTTGTTAGTTTTGTTAGTTTTGACTAACAAGACAATGTGTCGCGAATCATAAAATACGTTCAATACTAATATATATAGACTTCACGGCTTCTTGTGTAACGTGTGGATGCTATAGCTAAAAGTGAATGACAACGAGTCAGTCCGCTCACAATCTCGTTGCAGCAATATTAAACTATGAGGACATCATTAACACTGCGTGTACGGGCCAAAATCCCCCCGATACCCCTGATCAATACAGTTTTCCTGACAAGGAAGTTCGCTCCCTTTTAATCGTAGTAGACAGAGTTTCATTCCATATATTCAGACTTTGTTCAATATATTCAAGGTTTCATTCAATATATTTAGAGTTTCATTCCATATATTCAAAGGTTTAATTTCCTGAACGGCATGCCATAATATATATATATATCAGTGATGTTCACAAGTCATTTTTTCCAAGTCCAAGTCAAGTCTCAAGTCTCTGTAGTCAAGTCCAAGTCAAGTCCAAGTCTTTGACGGCAATGCCAAGTCAAGTCTGAAGTCAAGTCTCAAGTCTTTTGTCCCAAGTCAAGTCTCAAGTCTTTGACGACAATGCCAAGTCAAGTCTCAAGTCAAGTCTCAAGTCTTTTGTCCCAAATCAAGTCTCAAATGACCGAAATAAACGTTATCATTATGGTACCATGTAAGGAAAGCACTATATAAATGCAGTCCATTTACAATAACCTATTAATTATTATTATTAATTATTATTATTATTATTATTATTATATCAAAATGCAATATCAAAATGGGTCAGAGCATGTTCACTTAGCATCATATCACTTGGGGACTAGAATGTGGACACTTCCTTTATTTAATGCTATGATCTGTCTGTGTCGCTTTGTCAGTGCCTAACACAGTTACTTTTTCCACATTAATGAAATCTGCTAAAGCTCAGCTTCCCAGGGATATCAAACATTTGAAGAAGGTCAAAGTATGTGTGAACAGGAGCCTTGTTAAGAGGTAGGCTACTGTGCAATTCCAAACGAAACCTTAAAATAGTAGGCACACATAATTAGGGCTATTCTAATGTGAAGAAACATCCTGAAAGCTTTGTTCAAACAAAGTTTTTTTAATGGTTATTGTTAGTTAGCATTTGATATTGATTAGTGTATTTTTTTTTTGTATTTAACCAACCATAGCCAACCAAAGCCAACAAGATGACTCAGCTCCTTGAACTTGAACAGCAGCAAATAAAGAGGCTACTGTAGTGTGTCTAAATTGAACCTACAACAAAAAATCTTTGGCAACAAATATGACCAGCGGGTTGTCTCGTCTGATCTGAGGCCGTAGTCGAAAGGAAAAGAAAGAGCCCCCCAAGTCACACACGAGTCACAACAGACAAGTCCAAGTCAAGTCTCGAGTCATTGGGAGCAAGTCTAAGTCAAGTCGGAAGTCTTTGTTTGCGCGACGTAAGTCCGACTCGAGTCCAAGTCGCTAACTCGAGTCCCCATCTCTGATATATATATATATATATATATATATAAAGTTCTGTGGTTTCCCATGGTCCATAAATGCACCTGTATGAGAGCAAGGGGGCGGCAGAGCAGGTGAGAGGGAGAGCGCGTGTGTGAGCGTGTGTGGTGGGAGACGGCACGAGTGAAGCTGCAGAGTGGGACCTGTTATGCCGTGTTATGTTCTTTCGGCGTGGTTATGGCATACCAGAATTGGGTTCTGTACTAAGAATGTTTGGCAATAAAAGCCAGTTTGCAACATAACGCCTCATTATTCCTGACGCGTCCGGCGGGATGTTACATTGGTGTCAGAAGTAAAACCGGCGAAGTTTTGCTAACCTTAGCTAGCGTGACCTGGTTATTTAGCCTGTAGCTTGGCAGACCAGACGAAAAAGGCCGGAGGTCGTCCGAAAATCGAAGAGGAGCCGATGGACGATGCTTATGCCGGTATGTCGACGCATGAGGCGGTGTTTAACCGTACTTCAGAGCATGTTGCCCACATAGGACAGTCGGCTAGGGAGTTGGCTAACGCGGCGCCCTGATGGGGACGCCCGTTGTAACCAAGTTCAAATGAAGACGCCGAAATACTCCGGTAAGACGGACTGGGAGGCCTTCCACGCCCAATTTGAACTCTTAGCACGGGCTGCGGGCTGGTCGAGGACATTAAAGCGCTCCAGCTGGCCCTGTGCTTTAGAGATGAGGCTTTGACATGCTTGCTGCTGCTTTGCCCTCCCGAAAGAGAGAACTATGGAGCTTTAGTGGGTGCTCTGCAGCGCCAGTTTGGACAATGCAACCAGCCTGGTGTTCTGCGCTCAGAACTGGCGAGCAGCAAGAGGTAGGCTGGGGAGCCGCTCCGTGTGTTGGCTAAGGACATTGAAACCCTGGCCAGGTCCCAGCGGGGATACAGCTGGAACCCACTGTGGTGAAGCTGCGGACAGTGACTGGTGAGCTAGCCCCTATGCTTGGAAGAGGGGTGGTGGCTATACAAGTGGGGGGGCTCTCAGTGAATTGTAAAGTGTGGGTTGCAGCGGCCCAGGACCCCTGTATATTAGGACTGGACTTCCTGCGGGCTGCCCACTGTTTGTTAGACCTGGGGAAGAACACACTGACATTCCCAGGAGGGCCCACAGTTGGAATGGTGCCCCCCACACAGGCCCCAAGGCCTCACCCGCCAACCTCACGAGCTGCGGAGTGTTATGGAATTTTCTCTTTTTAGGTTACACGAGGCCACGTGTGAGCCTTGTGATCCACGACAGTATTAACTGTTTGTCTTATGACTAGGTGCCACCATATCTCACTGTGGTGGCCAGGGTCGAAGAGACCTGTTGCTGCCTTCCTAGTCATAATAGATAGCTTGTTGTTGCCGTTCCAATCTGCGTAAGCGGACATCTGTGTCTCCAGACTAGGATGTGTTGACAATAACACCTCCAAGAGTAAAGACATTCTCTTTTACTAATTCTGGGGCGTATAGTATTTGGGGTGTGATCTTTGGGTTTAAAGTATATGCACCATCACAAGTTCGTCAGAATGCGAGACCGACTCAAACACTTCAGATGTACTTTGAGAGTGTCTCTAGTTCTCCTTGGCCAAGCGTCAATAAATAATACAGCATAAGACATCAGAGGCTCCTGAACACTTTCTTCCCTCCTGACCTCACCATTGACCTTTGACTTCAGCAATTTCTCCACAACAATTGGCGTCACGAACAGGATTTCAACAGAACAAAGACGTGGTAAGTGCCAAGTTTTATTACTATGCCTTACCATGTCTGCGTTTGACGAAATCATAAAAAACTATGTGCTTATTTAATCTGCCTGGAATATAAAAACATCTAAGACCCACCAGGGGGTCAAGAGCTTCAGTGTCTTGGGGACAATGTCCTGGCTGAAACCTCTGGCGTTGTTTGGAACGTATGTGTCATACAAACATCCCAGTTAGATGTTCAATTCGGCATATTGATTTAACGTGAGAAATCAAGAAAGCTGACAATGGTGTAAAAAACGATTTTAAAAAAATAAATGGAGCTGTAACAATAATTGATTACAGAGCAGTGTACAGTGTGTGGATCTGAAGGGGGGCAGGTTGGGTTTATGACCCACTGCATTGCCACTACGTGGCTGTTTGTTTCCGGGGCAGTTTCGGGCTGCACTCGGCACAGAGAGACCCACCTGAGGTTTAAACTATAGAAAAGACATTTTCGGGGGAGTTTAAATACACCCTCGTTTGAATCAAGATCGGGGATCTGCTCTGTGTCCTTTGGGAAACGTTGGTTTTAAATGTGTATACACTGGGAGAGAAAAAGAAGTACATTTTTCCTCCTTTCACCTCAGATCACCACTGCTGCAGTTAGAAAAGTGTGGAGACTGACCTTTAATGCTGCTGTATTGTGGTTTGAAATCTGTTTGTCTGTATGTGTAATGTCCTACTGCGCAAGCGAAAATGGGTAATGATCTGTCCAAAGCAGTAGACAAACCTGAAATCATGCAAACTGACTCAGCAAAAGCTAAATCAAAGACAAAACATCTTTCTGTAAAAGATCAAAGAACTAATGTGAAGTTAGATGGTCAACCTGTCATTGTTACGCAGCATGCCGGAGCAGGCACACACACATACACATCTGACCAGATATCACAATTTAAAGCAATGTTTTCGCCGCATGTGCCAGCTGGACTCATTGGTAGACTGAAAGGATGGGATTTTGTGTTTCCGTTCACTTCTCTTATGTGTGAATGTACGAATGGCATGTGGCCGTATGATGGAGCATTCGAGAGAGAGAAGCTGCAAATGGCTGAGATGAATGTTAACTCTAGTGTTGGAAATCCATCCTGGGACTTCAGATACATAAATGAGTGTATCCAAGTGTGGTTGACTGTGGCCCAAGAAAGATGTGGTGTGAGAGTGCATGACAAAAGCTGCGAGATTGGACCGGATGATTTAAGAAAGATGATTGATCTGACTTCTAAGTGTGTTACTGCCTCTCATATGCCTGTACTAGAAGCTAAGTTGCAAACTAGAGCTTTATAGATGGCTAAGATAAAGCAGCGACATGTTGATAATTTGGAAAATTGTGCAAAAGCTATGATGTATGGCTGGGCAAAGTGCCAAGCCAAGATTCCCACTCCTCGTGATTTGTTGAATATTTTAGCCGAGGTCGGGATAACACTGCCGGAACAACAAAACAATGAAAAAGCGATCTCTGTTTTTCCGCAACTTTCAAATACAAAGCCCTCTTGCAATGCTGAAATAGATGAACAACCAAGCACATCACAAACTAAAGCAGATGATGAGTTTATCCTAATGGCAGCTACAGTAGTGAATTAGAAAGAAAAGTCAAGATTATGCACAGACAGGAGAAGGAAGACAGCAGACAGTCTAATGAGTCAGATTTAGAAGGAGACGGAGCCAGACCCAGAGAGGAGGAGCCTTACACAGACTTTAGTGACGAGGAAGTGCAGATTGTAAAGCCAAAACAAAACAACATCTCTGCTCTCCCTCTTCAAGGATTATACTGTTAAAGTTTAGCTCTGTTCAACTTTATTTAAAAGTAACCTTTTTACTTAAATTGTCATAGGATTATTTCTACTGCAAAGAAAAAATGTTTTAAGTGTTTGAAGTTAAGTATTGTAACAATCATCGCATACTATTTTGGTGTGGCACAATCTTCTTTAAACTTAATTAACACATGTTTCAACCTGATAAATATGTTTCACACACTTTAAACCAACTCAGAATCAACTTCAACTCCAATCATGGTGCTCATTATGAATCGATAATTGTGCAGTTTGTGCTCAAATAATAATAAAAAAAATTGTATATGTCAAGCTAAAAAAAATCAAACTGGCTCTACTTAAAAGCACACTGTTTACACTACTACATAAATGCCTAAGTCTGATGTTACACTCGATTAGGCAGACCAGAAACACAGAGGCACATAGGAAAACAACTTTGCCCCTGCCTCTGAAGTGTCACAGACATCTTTAATAAATGCTTGTAAAAATAATGATTGACAACACAGCAGTTTGAAAACCATGGACTTCTGAGTTCATGGAAGAATACCAGAAAAAAACACTTAATCCAGTTCACTTGTAGAACTGAGTGGATCTTGTGTTAAGATGAGTTTGTTTTCCCTGATTCATACAAACATGGGATATTAAAGCTGGAATAAAGCGAGATGAACATGAATGTCTCATGGTGCAAATTTTTGTGCAAAATCTAAGACCGAATGTTCAAGCCGCTTACAAACTATCAGTCCTTGACTTGAAGTCAACTATAAACAAAATAATGGCTATGCATAGGAACGATGTTTTCTTCGCTGGTAATAATGCTCCCAGCTCAAAACAAATGATGCAGTATGTACAACAGCAGGGTGTCACAAATGCGGTGCAGCGGGACATTGGGCTAAAGAGTGTAAGAGTGGTTGTCGTCGTCGGAATAAATCCAATAACCAGAACCAACAACAAGCCGCTACATCATTTCCGGCTCTACCCGCTCCACAAGCTACTACGTCATTTCCTGCTCTTCCAGCCCCACCCACACAAGCTGCTTACACGCCAACATATTACAATCAAGCATAGGGAGGCCATGGAGGGGTGGGATCAGAACAACCATTTCATATTCAAGCTGCAACTATTCAACTTTCTAGTAATCCCGCTGAAGACCCGATAATGCCCGTTCAAGTTAATGGAAATACCGTTTAAATTTTGGTAGATAGTGGAGCAACTATCTCTACTGTAAAAACTGCAGAGCATGTATGCACACCTACATCCAACTTCATCACCACTGTAGGTGTTTTCGGGGTTCCCATTGCGGAACCGTTATCTCAGAGGACTAAAATAACTGTTGAAGGCTCTGAAGTGATGCATTCTTTTCTGATATCTGATAAAAGCCCAATTAATCTCATGGGGAGGGATCTGCTTTGTACACTGCATGCTATTATTCAGTGCACCCCGGATGGATTGTTTTTGACCCTCCCTGATGAAAAAGCTGCTCTAGCATTTCAGTTTTTGCAGAGTACGGAAGACACTTTGTATTGCTGGGAATTGATAGGTTTTAATATGCTTCCCAGTTTCACTGTTTCAGATATTTAGAAAATCGCCAAAATATCTCCAGCATGTGCAACATTGATGTCTACAATGAGGCCTCTTTTGCATTGTCATTGTACTGCAGCATTTAACCCTTCTGAGCAGTATAAACAATTGGTTTCCAGGTTTTTAAATAAATAATAGGGGTAGTGAACAGCAGAGGTTGTTTAATGTTGAAAAGTCATATCCACATATCGTGGTGGCCGTCACACCTGGCTGTGAGCTGAAACACCTTGGACACATGGTGGCTCAGCGCCAGGCATTGAGAGAAGCTGTACCAGCTTCTCAACACCAAACAGTAACATTTAGGGGAGGAACTGTATATGTTGAACTGAACATATGCAATTACCGATGTCTACATTTGTTACTCATCAGCCGCCTCTTCCCGCTCAGTATGGACCTCCTTCTGAATTGTCTGAGGTTCCACCTATTTTGTGGGCTAAACATAAAAATCATGTGGGTTTTGTAAATTCGGCTCCGCCACATAAAGTCACACTTAAGCCTAATGCTAAGCTACCTATGATTAGACAATACAATTTGCCTCACAGAGCTGTAGTAGGAATTGAAAGTGTCATTCAGTCTCTATTGGATCAAGATGTGCTAGTTCAAACCACTAGCCCATGTGACACTCCCATATTAACAATCCCCAAAGCAAATCGCCCTGATGAATGGCGGTTCGTGCAGGACCTGCAAGCTATTAATAATATAGCGGTACCTGCAGCTCCAATTGTGCCTGACACCAATTCGATTTTAGCTTCTTTACCACCTAACTCCACGCACTACACAGTCGTTGATCTGAGTTCTGCATTTTCCTCGATACCGTTGCATCCAGATAGCCAGTATCTGTTTGCATTTACATTCAAGGGTAAACAATACACTTGGCAACGGTTGCCGCAGGGTTTTGTCGAGAGTCCCACCGTGTATGCAGCGGCGGTAAAAAGAGATCTAGATGGGCTCCACCTGCCAGGTGGCTCCACTCTCTTGCAGTACGCTGATGACCTCCTAATAGCTTCTTCATCAAAAGAAGCTTGCCACACAGACTCTATCTTGCTGCTACAGAGACTGGCCGAGTGTGGTCACAGAGCGTCGCTGGCAAAGTTGCAATTCTGTCAACCGGAGGTGACATATTTGGGTCATGTTCTGAAGGATGGACAACACCTTTTGTCACCGGAGAGGGTGAAACTGCTAGTAAGCATGCCTCCCCCCACAACCAAGAAACAGATGCTCTCTTTTCTGGGGATGGCTAATTATTGCAGACACTGGATTTTTGAATATGCAACTATGGACTCTGTTTTTCGAGCCGCCGCACTGCAATCAGCTCCACCCATGGTACAGTGGACTGAGGAAATGCACAAAGCCTTTCAAGATCTGAAAAATGCTCTCACAATGGCTCCAGTGTTGGGTTTGTCTGACTATCATCAGCCGTTCCATCTACATGTGCATGAGAGAGATGGCTTCGCCACTGGCATTCTGGTACAGAAACATGGTTCTCATTATCGTCCCGTTGCGTACTACTCCTCTCGACTGACCCCTGTAGTACTCGGTATGCCAGGTTGTCTAAGAGCAGTGGCCGCTGTTGCCATTTTGATCGACAAATCCCATTGTAACTGGCTCATGACTGTGTCGTGCACGTTCCACATGCAGTATTACACATTTTGAACACATCTGCAACACAACACATGACAGCAGCACTTCGCTCAGGTTACGAGGCAATAATTCTATCAAGTCCCCACATAACTTTAAAGCGCTCACCTCCAATAAATCCAGCTACTCTGCTATCATTGATTGATACAGATGATGAGCATGACTGTATCGCCCTTAGTGAAATGTGCACATCTCCGAGACCAGATCTGCTGCAAACAGTGATACCAAATTCTGATATGGTTCTTTATACTGATGGTTCGGCCAGCAGACCATCTGACAACGTACATTTGGCTGGTTATGCAGTAGTAAATGATTCTGAAGTCATTGAGGCAGGATCCCTGCCTCATGGAACTTCAGCCCAAGCAGCTGAGCTGTATGCTCTTAGTAGAGCCTGCATACTTGCTTCTGGTAAAGTTGCCACTATCTACACTGACTTGCGATACGCATTCGGCACTGCGCATGACTTTGGACAATTATGGAAAATGAGAGGTTTTGTCTCATCCTCTGGTAAGCCATTACAGCATCACGCGTTGGTAAATGATCTATTAGAGGCTATTTTGCGCCCGTCACAGCTTGCGATTGTAGAATGTGCAGCCCACACTAAAGGAAATGATCCTGTTTCACGAGGAAATGCAATGGCTGATACTGCAGCCAAACAAGCTGCACTTTCCTCCTCCTCCATGGTCCATCAATATACCTCCACACAACCCGTCAATCCAATTCCAGTACCTTCCGCTAATGATGTCGTGAAAATGCAAAATCACGCTGATGACAGGGAGAGAAGTCTTTGGTTGCGTAAAGGTTGTGCAGTTGATTCGGAGTCTGGCTTGTGGCTCCACCCGGATGGGCGACCAGTTTGCCCAAGAGCTCTCCTACATGTCTTGGCACGTGTGGCACATGGACCAACACATGTAGGAAGAGGGGTAATAAATGACGTTATTCGTTCACAATGGTTTGCAGCAGGCATTACACAAGTCTCACAAACACTTGTAGACAGTTGTATGACGTGTCAACAGACCAGAAAGAAGAATAGCACGGTGAAGCATGACCATCTGGAACCTCCAACAGGTCCCTTTGTAAATTTGCAAATAGACTTATATGCCAAGTTGTTAAGGCTACAAATATTTGTTAGTTGTGACAGATCGATTCTCAAAATGGGTTGAGGCTTTCGCGACAAGGAAAGAAGACGCTCGAACAGTTGTTAAGTGTCTGCTAAAAGAGGTGATCCCTAGGTTTGGAGTGCCACAGGGAATAGATAGTGACAGAGGTCCGGCTTTTGTATCAAGAATAACGCAGGGTCTGTCAGATATCTTAGGGTTCAAGTTACATGTTCCATATCACCCACAAAGTTCTGATCAAGTTGAGAGAATGAACGCAACTATCAAAGATCGGTTGACCAAAACAGTGCTGACAACAGGCCTAAAATGGCCTGATGCACTGCCTATTGTGTTGTATTCCATCCGAAGCGCACCGAGCGCAACAACAGGACTAAGTCCTCATGAGGTGTTAATGGGGAGACCAATGTCCACAAGTCCACCTTTGACACCACACAAAACTTCTCTGCTTTGGACGGATGAGTTTATGAATATGTAAAAGATTAACTGACGTTTTGAATTTTATCATTACAGGTGTCTGAACGGCTCACAAAACCATTGGAGTAACCAATTTATCCTTTTAATGACGGAAATTTTGTATTAATCAAATATTTAAAAAAAAAAAAGTTTTTGTCTTCCAGGTGGAACCAGGTGTTGTTGACAATGAGGACTTGTATTTCCTGCACTTTAACCAAACTGCCTATTAACAAAACTAACCAAACTGTTAACCCTGTTATGTTTGACTGTCCAATTGACAGATGTGATGACTGTTATATTGTTTACCCCCTGACTTGCTCTCAAGGTAAATGGTCGTGGACAACACATGACCGATTAAGACAGTGCTGAGTGCACCCAGGTAATGAAGGTAACATTCACAGCTGCTGTACCTTTGACTGAACCTCTGGAGCTGTGGTGTTTCACTAAACAACCATTAAAAAGTTATCCCGATTATAAACTGTGGGCTGTTAATTACTGAGATGTTCCAGGGGAGGTGCAGAGTGGTAAGATCTGTACTATGGTGAAACTGATAAGGGTGATAGTTTTCTATATATTGGTTAATTTCTTCTATAAATACACTTGAGGTAGCCAAACCTAAATCAACAAGGAGTAATGGAGGTACAGGTGAAGTTTCTCAAATTTTAGTGCAAGAAACAAATTCGGCCCTCAGTCTAATGGTTGATTATGCTCACAATCGTAATCTCAGTAACTGTTGGCTGTGTCAAAATATGCCTTCGTCCATACACTCACCAATGTCTCATCCAATTCCATTCACTAGAACGGATTATGAGATGTTCAATTGGAATAATTTGGCCATGAGATTTGAAGATGAAGCAGATGGGTGCTATACTCCTGCCTACCCTATAGATTCGGCAAAGTATTCACATAATGCTGAAATTGCCTTATACGTTGCTAAAACAGTTAATGAACAGTACCTGCCAAGCGGTTTCAATTATACTACCTTTTTTCGCATTATTCATATACAGATGTATGTGAAATTAGGTTTTGAATATAGAGTTCAAATAGTTTTGGCCCAAACAAACTGTTCAAAACCTCTTGGAAATCAGGTGTGTGTTCCCCAACCATATATTGCATCTTTAATGGTGGAGGCTCTAGTTTCTGTGCAGCCGTGGTCCGGTGTTAGGTCCATGGAGTCACTTCAGATACAGAAACGTAATTGCTCAGTGCCACAACAGATGGAGCGAACTCCTCAACTTATGTGCCTCCGGTGTTCACCCATGAACGGCAAAATGTTTCCTTGTGTTTTCAGGGAGTAGGAGACGGACCTGATAATTTAGGACAAAGCAGCTGTAAAACAGTAGTAAATGTCACTCTGAGACAGTCGTCGTTACCTGAGAGAGTGTATCTAGTCTGTGGAGATAAAGCTTATTGCTGCGTGCCCTATGAGTTGTTTCATGGTGTCTGTTATTTGGCATACCTAATTCCCTTGATCAGGGAAGTGAAATCCGCTGAGATTGCTTCATTATACCCGCCTCTACATAAATATAAAAGAGAAATCCCAACATCTCAATAGATAGCCAGCATCCTCTTACGATACGATACGATACGATAATACTTTATTGATCCCACAACGGGGAAATTCACTTATTACAGCAGCAGGAGGAGGGGAAACACAATGTACATATGTCGTACATATTTACAAAAAGTACTATTTATAGTGTAATATGATGTGCAGTGTAATATAATGTGCAGTCAGTATAATGTGCAAAATAAAAACAGAAAACAGACATGTACAAGTCTACAACATGGTCATGTGCAGGTGTTGTACAGTCTCACTGCAGCAGGGATGAAGGACCTGCGGAACCTCTCCTTCTTACACCGTGGGTGTATCAGCCTGCTGCTGAGGGAGCTACTCAGAGACCCCACAGTGTCGTGTGGGGGGTGAGAGGGGTTGTCCATGATGGATGTCAGCTTAGCTAACATCCTCCTCTCACCCACTTCCTCTGTGGAGTCCAGAGGACAGTCCAGGACAGAGCTCGCTCTTCTAATGAGTCTGTTGAGTCTGCTCCTGTCCCTGTCCGTGCTGCTCCCTCTCCAGCAGACCACAGCATAAAAGATGGCTGAGGCCACCACAGAGTCATAAAAAGTCCTGAGGAGAGCTCTGCATACTCCGAAGGACCTCAGCCTCCTCAGCAGGTGGAGACGACTCTGGCCCTTCTTGTAGAGAGCATGGGTGTTGTCAGTCCAGTCCAGTTTATTGTTTAGGTGAACACCCAGGAATCTGTAGCTCCGCACCACCTCTATGTCCGATCCCTGGATGTTCACCGGTGTGAAGTGTGATGTTTTCCTCTGGTAGTTGACGATCATCTCCTTCGTCTTGCTGGTGTTGAGCTGAAGCTGGTTTAGCTCACACCAGCTGACAAAGTCCCTGATGATCGTCCTGTACTCCAGATCGTCCCCCTCTGAAACACGTCCAACGACGGCTGTATCATCGGAGAACTTCTGGATGTGGCAGTGGGCGGTGTTGTGGGTGAAGTCCGATGTGTAGAGGGTGAAGAGGAAGGGGGAGAGCACCGTACCCTGAGGGGCACCTGTGCTGCAGAGCACCACGTCAGACACACAGTGCTGAAGCTTCACAAACTGTGGTCTGTTGGTGAGGTAGTCTGTCGTCCATGCAGCCAGGTGTTGGTCTACTCCCACCCTTTCCATCTTCACTCTGAGCAGTGACGGCTGGATGGTGTTAAACGCACTGGAGAAGTCAAAAAACATGACCCTCACAGCGCTCCTGCTGTCCTCCAGGTGGAGCAGTGATCTGTGCAGCAGGTAGATCACTGCGTCCTCCACCCCAATCCCAGGCTGGTAAGCAAACTGCAGGGGGTCCAGCTGTGTGCCCACCAGCAGTCTTAAGTGTCTCAGGATGATCCTCTCCATAGTCTTCATCAGGTGAGAAGTCAGGGCAACAGGCCTGAAGTGGTTTGGCTCCTTGGGGCGCGGTGTCTTTGGTACCGGGACCACACAGGAGGTCTTCCACAGGGCCGGGACCTTCTCCAAGCTCAGGCTCAGGTTGAATAAGCGCCTGACGACACCACAGAGCTGGTCAGCACAGTCCTTAAGTAGCCTGGGGCTGATGCCGTCCGGGCCTGGCGCCTTCCTTGCCTTGATCTTTTTTAGTTGACTCCTCACATGATTATCAGTTATGGAGAGGGGGGAGGAGGATGACTGGGGTGGGGGTGTGGGGGTGTTAAGTTGTGAACTGGTGAGTGGGTGGCGGTTAGGTGTTGAAGGTGTAAAAGGTGTCGGGCTAAGGAGTGGAGGAGCAGGGGGAGGGGGAGCCCGCCAGGGGAGGTGTGAATAGGGGTCAGGGGGAGTGAGAGAGGGAGGGGGGGCAGAATCAAATCTGTTGAAGAACCGATTCAGTTCATCTGCCCAGTCCTTGTCCCCGCTCACTGGGTTCCTCCCCACTCCTTTTCCGTGGCCTGCGATGGTCTGCAGTCCTCTCCAGACGTCCCTGGCGTTGTTCTGCTCCAGACGCTCCTCCAGTTTCCTCCTGTAGCTGTCCTTCCCCTTCCTGATCCTCAGCCGGAGTTCCCTCTGGACTCTCCGCAGTTCCTCTTTGTCCCCCGATTTAAAGACCCTCTTCTTCTCGTTCAGCAGGGCCTTAATCTCGGAGGTCACCCAGGGTTTATTGTTGGGAAAACACCGTACCCACTTGGAGGGCACAGTGTTCTCCACACAGAAGTTGATGTAGTCTGTGATGCAGTCGCTCTTGCCTTGGTACGGTATGTATATAACTCAACAGGAACTTGAATCTCTGTCTAAAGTCCTGGAGAATCATCTCAATGCCTCCAGTAGAGCCATGTTAGCTGAACATAGGGAGCTGCAGGAAGTTAAAACTGTAGCTTTACAGAATCGTATGGCGCTTGGTCTCCTGTTGGCAGCACAGGGAGGAACTTGTAAAGTTATAGGTACTGAATGTTGCTTCTACATCTCCGACGCGACTGCTGAGGTCATAGATATGGCGCATGACACAGCTCAAGGTATCAAAGAGTTACATGATAAACATGGGTTCAACTTTAGGGATTTTTCTGGTACCTTGGGGTCATGGGGATCAGGGTTAGTTAAATTTTTGACTACTCTATTTGTCGGTGGACTCTTTATTCTTTTCCTCTGCACTTGTATGATCTCATTTAAAAAACTAATCGTGAAGAAGACAACAAGGTCAGTGGTTCAAGCACCCCAGGTGTGTATACGTCCAGAGGTTGCCAATCCAGTGGGTAAGAGGTATTATCATTTTGAAGGTTTTGGGGAAAGGATTCGAAGCTTTGACCTTGATGATCTTTCTCTTGGTGAAAATGATGAAGAGGAGACTTATGGTCTGTAAATGGAGGGTGTCTATTTCTTCTGTTACCTCTGTGTTTCATTTTAGGTTAACTTTAGGTGATGATTCTGGTTTTACTGGTTGTTTAGTATTCTAGGAGATGTTATTTTTAATCATTTAGAAATTGCCATATTATGAATCACTTTTAAAATCTATTTTCAATGATGGTTTTCACAGTAATGTAATACATGCTTAAAAGTTCAAAGTTAAAATTTTGTTATGATGATATGCAACTGATGGATAACGACTGTTCATGGAAAGTTCTACGAAGATGGATTCCATGCCACCATGCATCGTATGTGCTAGTAACCTCTCCATGGTGGTGACCCTCTACTGTACATAATGTACATGGGTCGAAGATTTTGCAATGTCTTGATTTCAACGATGATTGTTGTGATTGATTTCAAAGAGAGAAGAAATTTGCTCTAGAAATGTTAAATCAATTGTTTTATGGAACCCCTTCTAATTGCTAGGGTTTTATCTACTAGGTGAAATAATAAATTTGATCTTTCTCCTCTCCCAGTGGCATATTTGCACATGATCTGTGACCTCCCTGATGACCTTCTTTAACACCTTTGTGTTGTAGGGGATCTTCGCTAGCTTAAAGGCCCTTGTTGACCTGAAAGTGTAACTCACACATCATGGGAATGGGATGATGGGGTACATAAGAGGGGTTCTTAAGGGTTTTCACTAATTGTATGAATTAATCTAAACCGACTGCTTTGTTTGAAAGAATGATTTTTATGAATGGCCTTTTGAATAATTCTGTGTGATTGGAATGTTTTATATTGTTTGTGTCAATCTCATTCTGACTGTACTCCCTGGTGGTCTCTAAATTTGGTAGATATTATTATTTGGTAGTTAGTATTGATCTTATGATCAATAAGAGGGGATTGTTATGGAATTTTCTCTTTTTAGGTTACACGAGGCCACGTGTGAGCCTTGTGATCCACGACAGTATTAACTGTTTGTCTTATGACTAGGTGCCACCATATCTCACTGTGGTGGCCAGGGTCGAAGAGACCTGTTGCTGCCTTCCTAGTCATAATAGATAGCTTGTTGTTGCCGTTCCAATCTGCGTAAGCGGACATCTGTGTCTCCAGACTAGGATGTGTTGACAATAACACCTCCAAGAGTAAAGACATTCTCTTTTACTAATTCTGGGGCGTATAGTATTTGGGGTGTGATCTTTGGGTTTAAAGTATATGCACCATCACAAGTTCGTCAGAATGCGAGACCGACTCAAACACTTCAGATGTACTTTGAGAGTGTCTCTAGTTCTCCTTGGCCAAGCGTCAATAAATAATACAGCATAAGACATCAGAGGCTCCTGAACACTTTCTTCCCTCCTGACCTCACCATTGACCTTTGACTTCAGCAATTTCTCCACAACACGGAGGAATGTCGGGGCCCAGACCCCCAGCCTCAAGCTTTTTCCCTTACGCCCCTGTTCCCCACATCTTGTATACCAGTTGGCGAACAGCCCCCCGCCCCTCGTCAGCATCCCACAGCGGGTGGGAAGGAACAAGGCTCCATGCAGGATGGAAAAAGGCCTGTCGGCAGAGAGATACAGGTTCGTGACTCACCTGAATGGAGAGCGCAGCAGGAGCAGGATGCTGATCTGCACCCCGTGCTGCAGTGGGTGGAGTCAGGACGACAGCCGCAGTGGAACGAGGCTGCTGGATGCTCCCCTGCCACTAAAGGACTGTTCACAAAGTTTGGGGCTCTACGGGTGAAGGAGGGGGTGCTCCAGAAAGCCTGGAAGGAGCCAGCTACAGGGGAAGAGACGTGGCAGGTGGTGGTCCCCAGAGCACTGAGAGAGACGGTGCTGGAAGCCTCTCATGGTACTACTGGGGCGGGGCACTTTGGAGTCTCAAAAACCCTCCGTTGCGTCCGGCAGGGTTTCTACTGGGGTCAGATGAGGAGAGAAGTCGAGGGCTTTTGTGCCTCTGCACGGCACGTGATCAGCTGCAGAAAGCAGGCATGAGACCGAAAAGTGGGGACTTGGTGTGGGTGTATAGCCCAAAGAGGAAGAAGGGCCGATGTCTCACGTTAGACAGCCACTGGGTGGGACCTTGTGAGGTTTTGGAGAAGCTGGGTGAGGTAGTATACAGGGTTCAGCTGCCGCCAAGGGGGAGACGGGTGGCCCTCCACAGAGACAGGTTGGCCCCATACAGAGGTGATGCACGCCCCCATCGGCGCCCTGGGCCCTCCACACCTTTCCGGAGGAACAGGCCAGCCACGCCCCCAGACTCAATGACTGTCTCTCAGCCCAACTTCCCACATTCTTCCCCATCCCTTTTTCAAATCCTGAGGGATTGTTGGCGTCATTATCAGTCCACTGTGAAAGAGGCTAAAAGAAAATACTTCTCTGATATAGTTTTGTTAAACTGTCATAATCCTTGTGTATTGTTTAAAGTCATCAGCTCCACTCTGAATGCACCACAGACTGGAATCGAGGCCTCCCCTGCTGTGTGCGAGAACTTTTTGAACCACTTTATCGATAAGGTCACTTTTACTAGAGCACGTATTTCTCTTCCTGTTTCGGACCCCTCAGTATTTGTCCCCTGCTCTATGGTGTTAGACACGTTTGACCCTGTGACCCTGCCCCTATTGCAGGAGATTGTGGGTCATCTGAAGCCCTCAGGTTCTCCGTATGATGCTGTCCCACCCCGACTTTTTAAGGAGGTGTTTCCCACCATTGGACCATCATGTCTCTCGGTCATTAATAGCAGCCTGTCCTCTGGTGTGGTCCCTGTACATTTTAAACATGCAGTTGTGCAGCCTCTGTTAAAAAAACCTGGGCTTGATCCTTCTGTCCTGTCTAATTTCAGGCCTATCTCTAAACTGCCCTTCTTTTCTAAAATCTTAGAGAAGATTGTTTATTCCCAGGTTATGGACTTTTTAAACGAGCATAATATTCTTGAGATTTTCCAATCCGGTTTTAAAACATTGCACAGCACAGAATCAGCGCTTTTAAGAGTTTTTAATGATATCTTTTTAGCTACTGACTCTGGTCACTGTGTTGTCCTTGTACTTTTAGACTTGACTGCAGCTTTTGATACAGTGGACCACGAAATCTTGATTGCTCTTCTGGAGCAGTGGGTGGGCATCAGTGGCAGGGCACTCCAATGGTTTAGTTCCTATCTGTCACATCGGACTTTCTGTGTCAGCCTCGATGACTCTGTGTCCTCCACTGCTCCTCTGTCGTGTGGGGTCCCACAGGGCTCTGTGCTTGGCCCTCTTTTATTCTGCCTTTATATACTCCCACTTGGCTCCATCCTAAGGAAACACGGCATATCCTTCCACTGCTATGCGGATGATAGCCAAATCTATGTCCCTCTCAAAAAGGCTGACTCGTACTCTGTCAAACCGCTTCTAATGTGTCTAGAGGATATCAAAGCATGGATGGCTTTAAATTTTCTGAATTTTAATGAGAGAAAGACAGAAGTGATAGTCTTTGGTGGCACTTCTGGGACTCCCCCCCCTCTAGTTGATCTGGGTGCCTTGGCTCAGTATCGCATCCCATGTGTTAAAAATCTAGGGGTTAAGGTAGACGCCGATCTTAAATTCGATAGCCAGATTAAAGCTGTGGTGAAGTCCAGCTTTTTCCAGTTAAGGCAGCTAACAAAAATAAAACCAGTCCTTCAGAGACAGCACCTGGAGACAGTAATTCACGCCTTTGTGTCCACCCGGCTTGATTACTGTAATGCACTTTATTTGGGGGTTAATGGGTCCTCGATTAGCCGTCTTCAACTGGTCCAAAATGCTGCTGCACGTCTTTTAACTGGGACAAGCAAATTTGAGCACATTACACCGATTTTAGCTTCACTCCACTGGCTGCCTGTTCATTTTAGGATTCATTTTAAAGTTCTTTTATTTGCTTTTAAGGCCTTGAATGGCCCTGCCCCACCGTACCTCTCTGAGCTGCTGCTCCCCTACACCCCTAGCCCTCAGGTCAGCGGACCAGCTGCTCCTGACTGTCCCTAAGGCTCGGCTTAAGTCCAGAGGGGATCGAGCATTTGCCGTTGCAGCCCCCAAGCTTTGGAACGAACTCCCGCTGCACGTGAGACAGGCCTCTTCTCTATCTCGTTTTAAGTCACTTCTTAAAACCCACCTCTTCGCTTTGGCTTTTAACACCATGTAGTTGGTTGATTTTATGTGCATACATGCATTTTGTTATTTACTTATTTATACTTGTCTGTTTTTAGTTATTTTATCTAGTGCCTTTTACTCTATTTATTTTATTTTTATTTATTTATTTATTTATTTTATTTTATTTTTATTATTATTATTTTTTGCTTTTATCTTTCTCTTATCTACTTGATGTTGTGTTGTGTTACCATAGTGTTATTTAATGTGTTTTTATTGTACTGTGCAGCACTTTGGAAACCCTGTGTTTTACTAAAATCGTGCTATATAAATAAATAAAGTGGATATGTATATATGTAATGTATGTATGACTTATCGGCCCAAATACCACTCGGCCCACCGGGCAAATGCACGGTATGCCAGATTATCAGTCTGTGCCCGATCATCATCATCATCGGAGGTAAAAAGTTGCAGAAAAGGTGAAATCCAGTGTGTGCATTTCCTGACATGACGATCTCACACTCAGACTGTGCATCCCCCGAATAACACAGCTCAGAACGAACATCTGAACACAAGTCATTCAAGCGGAGGGCTTTTAGTGAAGTTTCACGTTCATAGCAGGCTCGCTGTTACAAAGTCTCTCATCAGTTATGCATCACTTGTAGTTGAAGCACATTCACTGTAAATATCCACTTTAAAACACAGTGATGAAACAATGTGGAAGAAAATAAGCACAAAACGCAGAGACACATACTCCACACTCCACACTCAATCAGACAAATCAATCTTCACGCTGCTTCCAGTGAACAAGTGATGTGGATGAGAACGAGCAGGACCGTGTCAGCCTGATAACAACACGGTGGCCTGAATTACTTACACCATTTGAAGAACAGTGCCCTGTTTGAACCCACAGTTATCGAGCTGGGTGGGCGGTAGTATTACTGAAGCATTTTTATGAATGTGAATCTTATTTCGGTCCTTTATATATAATCTGTCGAAGTCTGAGAGTAACTCTAAAATTTAATCTAATCTAAAATGTATTTTGAAAAGTACAATTTAACTACAACTAAATAACTGAATGAGGAAAATCAAATATAATATATTCTTTCCCTCATTGTGTTACTTCTGTATGAAACCATTCACCATCAAATTAGTGCAAGATGAAATGAATACATTTAGATTCTTAAGTGAAATTCTGTTCATCAGCAGCAGGACCCCTTACCTCTTTCTTTTGATACATGTTGGGTGGAAACAAAATGATTCTAGAAGTAGGCTTATATTCAGATACTCTCAGCCAAAGTAGCAATTCAACAGCACGTAAACTGTCTGTGTTATCTCAGACATGATGTATCCACGTAAAAAGATACATAAGTAAAAAATAACAGACACTGAGCCATTATTTTAAATCTTGTTTTTTTAAAAATCATGTTAGATCAAATGTTCTCAAAATGTGTTCTGCATTCAGTTCGTGTCTATGTATTTCTTTAGTTCAACAAAAGGTGGAGCTACAGCACAATATATTGGCAATGTTGTGTTTTCCAAAGCATTCATATTTACTGTGGCCAATTTTACTCCCATAGGAAACACTGACTTATCCAAGTGTTGAAACACATGCTTCTGAATCCAGAGCTTCCCAACATACAAGACTCTGAGGACTGTCTCTAGGTCCTGCTTCTGTCTTCTACCAGAAAGTCACTTAGAAATGAGGGAAATCACAATTTACAATCTGTGCAACTCAATTCATAAATAATAACCTATAAACATATACATATACCCTTCACACATATACATATATACATACATACACGCTGGAATGTAATATATTACATTGACACATACAATAAGTGTGATGCATTTATATTAATTAGTCAGTGATTTACTCATTACACAGAAGCAGGGTACTCTGTGTCAGGACCTGTGGTGCAGAACCCAGCAATAATCTGTATTTTATTTTATTTTATTTTATTTTATTTTTAATGTTGTGCCTATGGACTGTTTAAAAATGCTGCAGGTGTGTTGTGATTTCTGTGGAAGATTTTAACATGGATAGCAGTTTATTTGTAGGTTTGTAGAAGAAATACAGGAGGAGGATTTAGAGAAAGTTTCTGTTGAAAGAGTTTTCTACAGGAACCATCTCATTGAGCTCAGAGCAGGAAGCTGGATTACCAGGTTTTTCTTGATGCTTGGAGCACAAAAACATGGTCTAGATAAGTGTGTAAGTGTGTGGAGGGAGGCCACACCCACAACACAACACACAGAAACAAACAGAAAACACAGGGAAGGATGGGAACAGAGGAAAACCCAGGGGAGAGAAATAGAGGCACGGCTGTGGCCATGACGATCTCAAGTCTCTTCTTTCCCTCTTTGCTTACCACAGCATTCTGCAGCGACATGCCTTTTTTCTTTGTTGTTGTTTATATCTTACATGCTTTCGGTGACTACTTTAAAATAAAAATGTTTTATTTATTTGCTAGATTTTTTTGAGAAGGTCTTCGATTTATCTTATATATTTGAACTTCTCCCCTCTGACCGGCACTACAGAACACTGTACACTAAAACAAACAGATATAGGAACAGTTTCTTCCCACAGGCTGTCACTGTGATCAATTGTTAACACAAGCTGTGAAATACCTGTACATTCTAATTTATTTGTCCTCACTGTTTACACTTAGTTTGCTGTGCATAGATGTATATACTGTCATATCCACCTAGCTCATGTACAGAACACAACCGATTGTACTTGTTGTAAATGTTGCTGTTTATATACAGACAGAGGCGGACGGACAAAAAATTTGATAACACACCTTTTCAGTCTTTTCGGTGCAACTGTGCAAGTCTTTAAAACAACATACTTTGAGCCATGCAATGACCTAACAAGAATCAGTGAGAGTGAACACATTAAACACTTCCAAACTTGTCATTTATTAACACTACAAAAATACACTGCACCACTCAATCACAGTAATAAATCTGAAGGCACAAACAATAATAGTCTAATAAGAAATTAGAATGCTGCCCACTGACTTATTGTTATTGTTGGTGAATAGTGAACAAGTTTTCTCACATTAAAGACTATTTTGTTTAGAATAAAGACATAAAAATAGGCTACTAAGCTCGGCTTATTTTCTCATCCAGCCAGTGTAGCTACAATGTCTTACAGTCAAAATAACACTAATTCTTATTTCACCTGCATTAAACTAACCAACTTGGCCATAGGGCAATAGACAGAATTATTTGATTGACAGTGTATCATATTCATCAAGGGGGTGGGTGGCTTTATCCTACTCGTTGCATTTCATACATGTTCTGACAGTGGTCCAGCTTACCGCAGGTTCAACACCAAGACAAAGGGGGAGGTGTTTCATGATGTGATTGGGCCGGTCCCCTGTCAGTCAGTGTGTAAGGGCCGGTGGTAAGGAAACAAAGTCTTGCGCAGCCTTTTTTTTTTTTTTTGCCTGTAGGCGGGACCAAAGCGAACGGGGTGGTTGTTCAACAGTGTGTTTGGACTGTGTGATCTACTGGTTATGGACCGGTCAGAACAATATTTAAAAAAATAAATAAATTCAGGACTTATCGGCCCAAATAGCACGTCAAGCAAATGCACACGGTATGACAGATTATCAAGATTATAAGTCCGTGCCTGTATACAGATACACACTTTTAACTGTACTTCACTGTAAAACTCTGTACAACTGAGAGCAAAGTGAACCAGAGTCAAATTCCTATAAAGTGGTCCTGATTTGGAACTTTAGTCTGACTCTCAAGTGACCTCATTCTCCGGAGCAGAGACCCGATCATGTTGCTTCCTCATTGTTCACATGTTCTGTGTTCATTCATTTAAATAATGGGAGTTTAGAGAATGGTCTATAATCAGTTAGAGACTGTGGATGGATCAGGTGTGTAAGGTGTTTCTTCAGTAACAGTTTAACCACAGCAGCCAGCAGGGACAGTGCCAGTCAAAGAGAGACCATCTTGGAATCAACATATACATTGTATAACTGATTCTATCATTTAACGTAAGAAATCATGAGTCGTACAAAGTGTGCGGCTGACACATTCTTGGGCTGAATTAAAGTCACTAGTACAATTTTACGTGTGTGATGATGAAAGAATACAGTAATGTTTATGAGACTTTGTCAGGTGTATTTCACCACCATGATTATCTGATTATTGTGCATGTCTATGGAAAGACCATTTCCATATAGCGGCCTTCTGGCGCTGGAGGAAAGTTCAGGGGACCAAAGCCAATGTAGCATGTCATCTGGGGACCATGAATAAAAGTGAATTTTATGGAATTCAATAATTATGGAGATATTTCAGTCTGGAAGTGTTCCTGCCTCAAGCGACTCTTCACTTCCACCAGGCTTGTGCATTTCTCAGAACCTTTCCAAACCTGCCATTAAGCACCTGTCCACCAGATGCTATCGGGAGTTGCCACCAATCTTGGTCACCTGACTCCCATGTTCACTTGCTCACCTGTTCACATTCCCAAATCATCCCCACCTGCTGTCACACCCACCTCTCATCCTCTCCCGGCACATAGAACCAGTTCACCAGCCTATTCCTGTTCCCCATGTTGTGCAGCTCTACCTGTTCTATAAACTGTTTCTGGAGCTGCTGTGTGTTTGTGGCGTGCTTGCTTTGGATTAGTTTTGTCATTTGTCTGACCTGATCATCTGAATACTGGTTGTCTTCTCCTTCCATCTTCCTTCTCTGCCTCAGTGTCTGCGTTCGTGTGTTCAAGTGTAACACTATGGGAGCCGTCGAGGATGGATCAACACTGGAGGAACAGGGAACAAACCAGTGAGCCAGTCCTTCTTGTCTGACTACTTTCCTTTGTTTTTTTCAGAAACACAACACACTTTACAGTTCAGCAGCTCACTGACATACATGAGGTCTGTGGGGACACAAGATTTGGCCTTACAGACAGAAGTTCAATGGTTGTTTGTCTCTATGTGTCAGCCCTGTGATCAACTGGCAACCCGATCAGGGATTACTTCTCCTCCCACCCAGTGTCAGCTGGGACTGTCAGCTGAGTGGTTACAGAAAATGAATGATGAATTAATGAAAGTTTTTAAAAACACATAGCAGTATGTCATTACTGCACCCACTCTGTAGAGCATGTGAGTGTAATAACTGTAACAATATCAACATTTTGGTAGACCTTCATAAGCAAAGTGAAAAACTGTTGAGAGTAACTGTGTGTTCATACTGTTCAACAAATGAAGTTTTCTAACTAGGTTTAGGAACAAGGTCCACGCCTTGAACTCATATCATTTCCGTTTCACATGTACTTAATCATGCTTTGTCCCTGCCAAAACCCTCTTCCTTTTGTTATCTCTCTCTCTCTGTGTCTTTCATCTATACACAGGAATCATGGGTCTCTAAGACATAGAGCTACGGAGAGATGGTTCCACCACCCAGAGACTCAACTCCCGGGTTCCATCCAGCCTTCCCAATAACGGTCAACTTCCATCCACCGATGACACTGTTCTCTCCACCCTCTGACCTTTGTCCCTATATCCCCTCATCTATCTATCTTCTAAAATCATATTCACCAAATTCAAACCACATTTCAAAAGATTTGTGTAAATTGGAGGAAACTAAAGGCTACAGTGATTTTGACCCATCTAGAGTCACACATCAATGTTGTTGTCTGGAAACTATTGAAAATGTATTTACATCTTTATTTTATGTATTTTTTAATTTTTTTTACATTGATGCTCCCATTGATCAAGCCTGATGTTTGAAGTGACCCCTGAACTATCCTAGTAGTAGTCAGTAGAGTTCATCTGGAGCAGTGTTTCTCAAACTTTTTCAGACCAAGGACCACTTTGTCAAAAAAAAAATTTTCAGGGACCACCTGACCCCGTCTTCAGCCACCTATCCATCATTGTTTCCCATCCTCTCCGTGCCTTGTTTTAGTTAAAGTTCACAGCTTTTGCTGCTCTTTTCCTTGCTTTCTTTTCCTTACTTACTGACGTGACAGCGGAATGATTTTGTCTATAGGAGACGCCGTGGTTGCTTAGGCAACAATTTGGGCACTGCTAATTCAGATTTATCTTCATATATCCATTATACATATTTAAAAAAAATATTTGTCTGCATTTTTGTTCAGAGAACAAATTCGCTTTACACTTCAAATAATGTTAGGTAGGACTAGGGCTGATATGGCCTGTAACCAATATCTCGATATTTTTAAGCTATATCGCGATACACGATATATATTTCGATATTTTTGTTGTTGTTGTTTTGTATTGTTTATTTCTAATAAATATTGTCATTATTTCCATGATAGCATTGTAATTGCTCAGAATCAACGTAGAACAGTAGATTTACACTTGCTGTGAGACACACCTCTTTTATAGCATTTTAACACTTGTCATATTTTTTATGAATTTTTAATATATTTCATGATGTAAATATGAGCTTTAAAGCTCAATAGCTTCCAGGTCCTGTGACCTATTGGCTCAAAATCAGTGTAGAACAGTCGAGCTACACCTGCTATACGACACACACTCTTTTTTATAGCATTTTAACACTTGTCATATTTTTTATAATATTTTAATATATTTCATAATGTACATATGAGCATTGAAGCAGTGCAGAATCATACTTGGCATATGAGACACTTTTTTAAATCAAATTTTAACCATTCTTTATATTTTATAAATAGACGTTTAATACATTTAACACCCACGTTTTATTTTGAAAACCGAAAGTGTCCACACGCTGCAGTAAGCTAGCGCTGACTTTCCAGTTTTTTAAAAGTGTTTGCCATAAAGTCGGCAGTAAGGGCGCACTTGAAAATATTGGAGCAGCTGACGTGACCACGCGAAAACGAGAGACGGCGTGACCGCAGCTGTTTTTATTCAGAACCAAGTCGTCCGTCTCCATCTTCAATTACCTCACTTGGACTCTTGGCTTCACCTCGCCTCACTTGATACAGAAAGTACGCATGCGCGCAGGGGATGTTTCTGGGTGGGCGGGGCAGTGTGCTGCGTGCTGTGAGCAGCAGGAGTGAGTGACAGGCGAATCCCCGGAGAATTAAATGCCGACGGCTTAAAACATTTACGTGACAAGTACTCGATGGTCGCGATATAGTCATTTCATACATCTCACGTAGAACAAGCCGCGATATATCGAGTATCCCTAGGTAGGACTCCACAAACTTGTGTGGGAAATTCGAATATTTTAAGAGATCCTCTCACGGACCACTTGAGGTCGCTCGCGGACCACTAGTGGTCCGCGGACCACACTTTGAGTAACACTGATCTGGAGTTGGGGTTTTCAAACTGTGAATGAAGAAAAGAATGCTGTCTGACTGGTGATGTTACATTCCCTTAACACACACACTGAAGATAGCTACCGTGCAAGGTGCTGCTCTGGATTTTAATCCAATCAAATCACAGTGTGTGAGTGTTACAGAAATGTAACATTACCAGTCAGACAACATTCTTTTCTTCATTCACAGTTTGAAAATGTGACTATTGAGTCAGATTTGAAAGCAGAAAGAGCCTGAATGAGCGAAACGGGAGGAGAGTTATCTTTCAAAATAAAACAGGAAATGACAAGACATAACAAAAACCCAGCTTGACCTCACCACGGTGTGACAGGCATTACTAGTCTAAATGATAATGCAAACCTGATGTAGACATTTTATCCACATGAGATCATCTTTGTGTTTTTTTAATTGTCTGACCTGTAATCCAGAGAAATTATTTGACTATTAGACCACTGTTCATGTCAGATCACACACTGATAGTTTGAATCATCCTGGCTGATGCTGAAAGACAATACGTCAGACTATAAGAAGAGATTATATATTATTATATATTATATAAGTCATAGACTAGAGTCATAAGAGTGTTTTCTTTCAGAATGTTTGCTGATGGTTGGTTTTACTATACTCACTGCAGCCAGAGAACAAAACGAACCTGCTCATGTTTCCGAACCGAACGCACCTGGGTATGTTTTCCTGTCAGTTTCCCCCCTTTTATTTTGAAAGCAGTATTTGTCCTGTTCCGGTCTTGTGTTGTGTAACTTATCACTCCTGGGCTCGTTGTCATCATCACAACAACAGACTGTTTGTCATGTGAATCATGTCAGAGTGTGTGGAGTGAGTCTCCAGCGCGCGTCCTCTCCCCGTCTCTCAGCCGCAGACATGGCTCTGTCTCTGGGGTGGCTTTCGGCTCTAATCGCAGGTCTTTTCTCCGCTCATGTTCTGCAGAAACTCTGCTTCCCAAACTTTTGGACGGACCTCTTCTTTCTGCTGAAGGTGGTCAGGTACGGAATGAAGCTGGAGCTCTTCAAGCTCAGAACCAGCGTGTGTACGGTCCTGGACAGGTTCATCCAGCAGGCACAGCGAATCCCCAACAAGCCGTTTGTGATCTACGATGGACGGATCCACACCTACAGGGACATCGAGGAGCGCAGCAACAGGCTGGCCAACGTTTTCCTCCACACGGTCAACCTGAGGAGAGAAGACTGCGTTGCCTTGTTGATGAGCAACGAGCCCGACTTCTTGTGCGTTTGGTTCGGGTTGGCGAAGGTCGGATGCTCGGTGGCTTTCCTCAACACCAACATCAAGCACAAATCCTTGCTACACTGCTTCAACTGCTGCGGGGCCAAAACTCTGATCACTGGCTCAGGTAAACTCACCTTCACTCATCTGGCGCCACAGTCATTCAAATGAGTAAATGACATTTTAATATTAGAATCAAATAATTTGATAGGCTGATATTTCGTTTTTAAATTAGCTTTATTGAACTTTCAAATCAAAGCCTGCTGTGTGTATTGTCACAAGTATCACAGCTTCACATTGCTCCCTGCTGGCTTTTCTAACACTGTCAGTGACACTGACCCTGGATCCTTTGGGGATTCATTGTGGATCAGATGTCACACCAGGAGTCAGTTTAGAGATGCACTGATGGACCGACCGAGTATAGTATGCATGCATCCTGACAGAAACAGTGACACACACACACACACACACACACACACACACACACACACACACACACACACACACACACCAGGTGTGTAGTGGGGAACAGCGTGGAGAGTGGAGAAAGTAGTTTCAGAGTGAATACCAAAGTAAGAATTATTAGTTAAGTCCAATTCAAATGATGAAGCGAGAAACATAAATTTAATTAAAAGTGGGTGTGTGTGTGTGGTTGATTATATTTCTTAGAAAGAAAGTCCAATTCAGCAAAGAGAATAAAAATGTATGTCTTGAGCTTGATATGTGATTTTATAACGGCTATAATAATAATAATCACAGTATATAATTATTTCTATAGCACATTTGAGAACAGAGTACATACAGATAGAATAGATATTTAATAATCCCATGAGGGGAAAGACAGGTTCCCAAGCCAAATCCGTACAGACTGAGCTGCTGCTGCCTTCAGTCCACAAAGAGCAAAGAGTGAAAACAAAGAAAATAGACTGAAGAACACGGACAGTGAAAGATGAAGTGAGAGAAATCAACAGTTAGAAACGCGATCATATACAAAAACAGCGTAGATCTGTATATTATTAAAATATCAATATTATTATTGATATATTAATATCAGAGTGACATTTTGAAGTGGCTGATCAGAGTGCAGTAGTTCACTGTCAACGTCAACTTACAGTTGTCCTCATGTATCTGACCTGATGACTTAACTCCCTCCATTGTTCCTGATCTCAGGATACAGATAATTATTATTCATATTATTTATAACTGAACTGTTTTACATTTTGACATTATAATCAAATCACAGTTATTGTATTTTTTTAAATCTTCCATAGAAACAAATATGACTGAAATAAATGACAGTGTTCCTCTGTCATGTCTGCTGGAGGTGCAGTGAGGCAACTGACTTAGTCAGCAACTGATACTAACACAATGAATTTTATAAAGCTACAGTATGTCAGATAATACTGATACTAACTGCCACTTATTCATTATTATTTTTGAGTAGTTTGTTGGTCATTTTTCAGTCGTCCAGAACTCAATCAGACGTCTGCATCCTAAAACAAAGAAGTATAAAATCATACATGTAAATAGAAATGATTCAAATTGAAATAAAACACAGAAGAAGTGCAGCAAACGGTCACAGTGGAACAGCAAGGCAAGCGCATGCTGACATAATAAACACTTCAAATCATACAATAACATATCACCAACATTGTCTGTTTGCTGCTCATTGAGTCATTCATTTCTCAGTACGTTGTGTTTTTGGGAGACTTTGCTGTGCACAGAGGCACACAGTAAACCTTTTCCACACTTTGGAAACGTTCCACAGGCTGGTAGATAAAAGCTGCAGGGCACTCCTTGATTCATTTAGTAAACACTGAACATGAACTCTGACTTCTAAACATTCTGCCTGTTTTCAAACTTGTGTGTAAACTGTGGACCAGAGTGTGAGCTTCCTGCTGCATCATGTTTTAATGTGCAGTACTTACTGTTTCAATGATTCAACAATTGACGGTTGACAGTTAGTGGAAGCAGCTTCAGCTTCCACCCATGTTTCCCTGCAAGAGTCCTGTTTCTTCAGTTATTAAGATTCATCATGCTGCCATGTGACACGATCCACATTGGTTGCTCACTACTCAACCAAATAAGCATGATGTCGGTTGGGGACGCTGCCCTTACCACAACCCGAGGACAGGACGGTTCATGGAACAGCTGGAACAGTCAGGCAGCGATCAGAGTAGGTGTAGGCTCATACACAGTATCAGCACTGTTCCCATATGACGTGTCGACTTCTGCTGAAGCTGTTTTTCTGTGTATGACAGTTGTGAGGATAAAGAGTGATGTTCCACAGAGGAGCCTGCAGACTCAAGTACTTGTGGAAACACCCTCTCTCTAGCACTCTGATTGGTCCTCTGTACAGCTGCTGGGCTCTGTGCATTCTCACTGAATGTTTTCCAGGCATAAGTTTTATCACAACTTACTAACTCAACTGACTGAACTAACTGAACTAACTCAATTTTAGGTTGGCTTTGCAAAGAGACAGTTCTGTTTTTGGGAAAAAAAAACATAGAGAGAAATATGAAGGCCGTGAGTTACTGAGTAAATCTCATCGCAAAGCACATGATTCAGTAAATCTGAGTCAAGATCAGTGCTTTATTTCTCACATCCCCCTTTTTATATATATTCTTGAGTCAAGACTTTTCCTTTTCACAAGGGTACAGTATATGTATGTGAATAAATATTTCAACATGAAATTATGAATGATGATGAATATCGAAAACATAAATAAAACAACATGTCAAAATAAAACAAAACATGGGTTAAAGGTAAACTTTATATTCACATACTATATACCATACAATATACATATTAATATCACAACATATCCATATTATTGATCAGAGAATAAATAACATTTCCTATCTATTTTGTTTTACTTTAAACAAGTCATATGTATATCAGTAAGTATATAATCATTTAATTATCCCTCTGAACAATGCTGATTTATTAGAAAATAAAAATTAATTGCTGTAGAGCCACTTCTGGGCCACATGTATTTGTGGTCTCTGTAGCAACAAAAAACATAAATCACTTTTAATCCAGTCAAGATTATAATAGTGGCTGTACTCCATAGGCCATAGACGTATAGGATTCATAGACGTACACACAGCAGCTTGCTTGGCTAATAGTCTGAATCATCCCCGCAGAATACTGGCTGAGTGTTACACCGCTTTGTCTACTTTGTGTTGCAGAGAAGGCTTGTCGATGTAGCCTTTAGACCCAAATATCACATGTACATTGTACAAATATTGTACAAACATACATATTTGTAATCATTTACAAAGTCCCAGTCACAAGTCGTGCTGTATTGTGAAATGATTATATGTACGTATGTAGGAATATCCATGACAACTAGTCACACAACTCTTTTCAAAGTACAAATTGATGTATACGCGTATATTATATCATATATCATATAACATTATTAGTGTGGTGGAGGCTTAACGTTCATAAACTGGCTACTCTGTATTGCAATCGCGAAGTGTGCGTCTGTTGGAACGCAGTCCATAAAGTTCCCCCAAGACTTAAATAAGAATGAAGAAGCAGGAAACAGTCGATCCTTTTATGGCTCTTTAATCTAGTACACAGCTGTACAGGTGTATAAATACTTCTTGTGTGTGTGTGTGTGTGTGGTTCTGGAATAAACAAAAACAATAACAGCCATCAATAAACAGCTCACCATATGCTTGGTTACAGCACACAATCCGAAAGAATGATCAGGCATCATTAGCATGAATTATATAACTTGACATACAAAGGGAATATACATAATATCGCATGTTTAACTGACAGCAGGGCAGTGGCATAAATAATTGCCCTTTAAGCCATAAGCAATGATAGCTAACTGCTAGAAATGCACACTGTAACAGCAGACTTATAACAGGTAAAATATAGCGACAACGAAAATGCATCCAACAACTAACATGTAACTTACATTTCTCTGGACGCACACTGAACCATAAACAGCTGATCAAGCGCTAGCGACCGTAACCTCTTCTCCGACCATGCATGTGTCCCGGTGTCAGTCTCTTCTTCTCTCTCTCTCACCAGCAGCGGCCCAATGGAGCATGATAGTGCCCCCTTGTGGCTGAATCAGCTTAAAGCACCTGCTCTGTCTTACAGCCTTCAGAACAGCCGCCCCCAAATTTGCTCCCGCAAATTTGCAGTATCCAGTCTATCACTGTTCAATTTCTTCTGGTACAGCAGGGAGCCTGATGAGACGGCTCACAGGTCGGATGTAGGTGCGGTCCTGGACCTTGACCTCCGCTGTACGAATCAGCCCATCAGCCCCATGGATCACGTTGATGATTTTCCCAATAGGCCATGATGCTCTGGGCAGTTGAGGATCGACAATCATCACGATAGTGTCCAACTGAAGAGGGGATGTGTCCGACTGCCACTTGGACCTGGTTTGCAATGTGGGCAAGTAATGACGTAGGAACCGCACCCAGAAGCGATCGGACAGCACCTGACAGGCCCTCCATTGGCGACGGCTGAGCAGCTCTGAGTCATGATACACTGCCTGAGGTAGAGAAGGGTCTAGCCGCCCCATCAGCAACAGATTGGGGGTGACCGGGTCCGGGTCTGCTACGTCGGATGATACGTAGACGAGAGGCTTGGAATTGAGAATCCCCTCGATCTCAATCAGGACGGTGGTCAGCACTTCTCCACTAACAACTCGTGAGCCCAGGGTAGCAGTCAGAGCAGCCTTGATAGACCTGATTTCTCTCTCCCAGGAGCCTCGGGCGGGTTGAAACAAAACTTTATCTGGTACTCTGCCAGCTGGGCTTGGAGAGAAGGATGGAGGGTTTGAAAAGCTTCTTGTAACTCCCTATCCCCACCTCTGAAATTGGTGCCCTGGTCTGAGAGCAACTCTGCTGGTTTACCGCGACGAGATATGAATCTCCTCAAGGCCATCAGGAAGGAGTCCGTGTTGATGCTGGACAGCACTTCAATATGGACTGCTCTCAGTCGTGAGGCATTTAAAGAGCAAACCCCAACGTTTCTCATTCCGTCGGCCAACCTTGACCTTCATCGGACCAAAACAATCAATCCCCGTAGAATAGAAAGCTGGTTGATGCAGCCTGAGCCTCGCGGGAGGCAAGTCTGCCATCTTGGGGTTGACAGGTTGGGCTCTCCATCTCTGACACTCAGGGCATGAGCGCTGCTCTCTTCTTATGGCTTCACGACCACGAAGGATCCAGAACTTCCTTCTGAGCTCTGCGAAGAGTCGCTCTGCACCGGGGTGTCTCAGCTCATGATCCACTTGTCGGATGAGCAGCTTAGTCACAGCATGTCTCGGGTCAAGGACCACAGGGTGGATCACGTCGTCCTCCAGATCTTGGCAGCGCCGCAGTCGACCTCCCACTCGTATCAACTGGAATGTTGAATCGTATTCTGGAGCCAGTGTGAGTAAGCAGCTGGAGGAAGGGACTTGTTTCCCAGCTGCTAGACACTGGAGTTCTTCAGGGAAGCTGTCTCTTTGGGCGGACTGCAGGATGCGAAGTTCAGCCTCCTTAAACTCCTCTGCTGTAGGGGTCCCTTTTGCATCCGCAGCCGCCCCATGAAGGTACCCCGCAGTCGCCTTCACCAGTTCACTGAAGGTGCTAAACTGCTGAGCGTCAGGTAAAGAATGGTCGGTGCCGAGTACCGTGCTAACCAGGCAGGTAGTGGGCCTTCTCAGCTCTTCAGCGATGTCTTTACTCATTGTGACTGGGTGCACTGGCCACTGGTCGGGTGGCAGCCGCAGGAACATGGGTCCATGGATCCAGCGATTCTCACCGGAGAGATCCTGCAGTGATTTCCCCCGGGTGAGGTCGTCCGCTGGGTTCTCTGACGTCTCCACGTAGTGCCAGGCCTGTCTATCAGTCAACTCTTGAATTTCTGCAATACGGGTACCTGCAAACACTTTAAAGCGGCAAGAGTCTGATTGGATCCAAGCAAGAACAGTTGTGGAGTCTGTCCACATAACCACTCTGGTTATCTCCAATGTGAGCTCGCGGGTCAGTACACTTGCGAGCTGAGTACCTGTGAGCGCAGCACACAGCTCCAACCGTGGCATGGAGAGCTGACGCTTGGGGCCCACTCTGGATCGGGCTGTCAGGAATGCCACCTCCACATGTCCCTCTACATCCCCTGTGCGTAGATATGCCACACTGCCATATGCACGTTGAGATGCGTCGCAGAAGATGTGAACTTCTCGCTTAGTGGCTGTATGGTCCATGACTGGAGTCACATAGCAGCGAGGCAGTCTGATGTTGTCAAGGTGTTGTAACTCGTTCTCCCATTCTTGCCATGCCGTGAGCAACTCACCGGGCAGCAGAGGGTCGTCCCACTCTCGCTTCTTGTCCCATAGCTGCTGCACAAGCACTTTGGCCCTCGTAGTGTACGGTGTGAGGAACCCTATGGGGTCGTATTGGCTGGCCAATACCCTGTAAATGTTCCTCATGGTGGCAGGGTGGCGTTCCATCGGCCGTGACTTATACTGCAGCGTATCCGAGTGGCATAACCAACGCAGCCCCAGGGCAGGTTCTTGAGGGTCCATATCTGTGTGATTCAGCAACTGTTCACTGCTCTCTGACCTGATCTCCTTGGGAAGGTGGCCGATGACATCAGGCGTGCTGCTGGCCCACTGTCGCAGTTCGAAACCTCTCTCCAGTAACAGCCCCCTGAGCTCGTCTGCGACATCTTTGGCCATCTCTGGAGTAGGTAAGCTCTGTAACCAGTTGTCCACATAGAAGTGGTTTTCGATGGACTCACGAACTGCATCCCCTGGGTGGGTGTGATCATGTACATGCCTCTGTAGAGCGTATATGGCGCAACATGGGGAACAAGTAGTTCCAAATGGAAGGACCTGCCACACATATACACTAGGTTGGGAGTCTCTCCTCAGGTCACGCCAGAGAAAGCGCAACAGCGGGCGGTCTTCAGGCAGCAGCTTCACCTGGTGGAACATTCCCTTAATGTCACTGCTGACTGCGATGGAATGTTCCCTAAACCGCAGCAGGACACCCAGAAGAGATGCACCCAGGTTTGGGCCGGACATCAGTAGCTCATTAAGGGTTTCATCCCTATAGGTGTAGGAACAGTTGAACACAATTCTATCCTTCCCATTATGTGTGACCAGGTGATGGGGAATAAACCATGACTCCTTGGAAGTCTTTACCTGCTCTTGGCTAATTCTGGAGGCATATCCTGCTTTCTTCAGCTTTGTGATTTCTGCCTGATATGCCTCTGCCTTCACCGGGTCTCTGCCAAGACGCTTCTCCGTGCTACGTAGGCTGGGGAGTACAGCTTCTGGCTGCGCTGTGAGTGTAGGCATGTTACTCACCCGCAACAGTGGAGTGGCGTATCTGAGGACCCCATCCACCTCCACTCTCTTAGTCTTTGCTTCTAGAAGGTTCATGGCCTCTTGGTCTCGCCGCGACCTAGTCACCAGCTTCTCATTCCTATACGGCAGGGTGTCCAGCTGCCAAAGCTTCTCTACCTGATTGAAGACTTCAGCCGCTGGGGAGGTGGTGGACACGAACAGACTCTGCGGTGGGCGGCTGCACTGTTTCAGAGACCGGACTGGCCCTTGAAGCGTCCAGCCAAGCCTGGTCCTCACGGCAGCCGGGCCCCCAGGTGGGCCGAGACGTACAGGTTCGATCGGGGTCACAAGGTGCGGACAGTCCGAGCCTATCAAGAGGAGAGGGTGGACATCTGTAAATGGCTGCAGGGGGAGCCTCTTGAGGTGCTTATATCTGCGCTGAAGTCCCTTCACTGGGTAAGAGTGTTCAGCAAGACCTAATCCGCCTGCAGTGAAGGCTCCCTCAATCGTAAATGTCTTTGCTGACTGACCAGGGGGAGAGATCTTGAACGTCACTGATGAGCCATGTTGTGTTCTCAAGTCCTGCCGAACTGTTCTCAGGGTGAGGCTCTCTGGAGTTCCTTGAAGCTGCAGCCTCTGAACAGCCTCCTGGAGGAGGATTGTCCTCTCTGAGCCATCATCTAGGATGGCATACGTCTCCAGAGTGTGGTCGCCGTTGCGCAGTAGCACCTTACTAACCTTCAAAAGGACCTGATTGCAGCCAGCACGTCGGTCCAGGTACAAAACATCTGTCGCCGACTTCAACTCTGCACCAGTCATATTCCCTGCAACACGCTCATTCCTGCCAGGCCGTAGATTTACTTCATGCAAGGCCTCAAGGTGCTTCCCTTTGCACATCTTGCATAGGATTCTCAGCCTACATTGGGCGGCCTGATGGTGCCGTCCACAATGCCAGCAACGATTATTAGCCTTTACCCAGGTTATCTTCTGCTCCTTGGTTAGTTGCTTGAAGTTTAAGCACTGATCCAGGAAGTGCTCCGTATTGCTGCAGTAGGGGCAATACACTTTGGGCTTGTCTTTAGTCTCACAGTGCTCTGAGACAGCTTGATCTGCTTGGGGGGTTATGTCATGGGCGGTACCATGCAGAACATTCATGGTCTTCCTGGGGGCTCTCTTATCCTTGTCGCACTCTTTCTTAGGCCAATTTCTCCCTCTCGTGACATCCTCTATCTTGTCGAACCGGTCACCGTCCTCCTGGATTTCCAGTTCGTAGTCAAGCCACTCTGCAAAGTCCATCAATGACGGGATTCCCGCCTTCCAAGAAGGTGTCGTCGGAAAGTGGCGCGGAGATCCTGGGGAAGCTTCCTCATTAATCTAGCCGCATGAGACCCACACTTTAACTCAATACGCCCATCTTCACCTAGTTGCTCGAGCATCCCAACTAGAGCTCGGACTCTCAGAGCAAACCTCCGGAATGCTACAGTGTCACCAGCTCGGATAGCGGGCTCCTCCATGAGCTCTGCAATCCGCTGTAGAGACAGTTGGTGGGGCTGACCGTAGTGTTTGATCAAGGAAGCCATTGTGTCGGAGTAAGGGAATAAGGAGTTGCTATAGGAATCAGCTATCAAAAGAGCCTCTTCAAACTT
Organism: Collichthys lucidus; assembly: GCA_004119915.2. Taxonomy (NCBI): domain Eukaryota; kingdom Metazoa; phylum Chordata; class Actinopteri; family Sciaenidae; genus Collichthys; species Collichthys lucidus. The sequence continues at coordinate 1,045,599 of CM014093.1, read as the reverse complement.
GAGGTGGTCACAGAGCACTTGGTACTTGAACATCTCTGTCGCATCAGCAGGAAGAATATTGTCAAGTGCAAGCTTTAGTCTGGAAAACTCTCTTGGGTCACCCCGTGTGAACTTAGGGATCGACGGTGCCGGGCCTCTGTATGTCCTCTCGTTACTGCTAGGCAGTAGCACTGATGAAGTTGGCCGTTGTGGGGGTGCAACCGACTGCACACTATGATAGTGTGGTTCTGACAGCACGGAGGGAGCTAATGACAGCCGTGCTTCCAGCTGCTGCAGACGTTCTCTAAGGTTCTCTACCGTATCAGCAGGTTGTGGTCCTAAAGGTGTAGGCTGCACCCTTGGTGGCTCATAATCATCATTGGGGAAGGCTACTGGTGGGGGGAGGCAGCGGCCAATCATCATCTGCTATGTTATTGTCCTGTACAGCGGGTGGGCGGTACAGCTCTCTTGGCAGAGGCGTCGGTGTGGCCTGCAAAGGGGGTGGTGGCAATGGCCGGCTGTCCCATGCTCCTGACTGTGGATGACGCGTCCCAGGTGGTGGATGCGAAATAGGTGATCGTGACGGTGGAGGCCTGGTGCCCTCCTCGGCAGCATGGGGGTGAGTCTCTTGTGGATAGTGCAGCTGTGCAGACTGTAAACCAGGGAGGACTACACCACTCCTGTCCATCTGACGTCTCATATCCCTCACCATCAGCTGCAACCTCCTATTATCCTCTTGTATTTGCTGCAACACATCCATCGTTACAGGTGGGCCCTGATGTGGCCGTGGCGTACTCACATACACAGGTGCTGCAGCTCTGACGTGACTGGGAGATGCCTCTATGGCCTCAGCAGAATACTGAGTATGATGTAGTCGGTGTGGGGTGAGGGGTGTCATCTCGACGAATCCCTCTGTACTGCTCCAGTCAGCCTGCTCCTCCGCAGCATAGGTGCCTACAGGGTAGGTTACAGCCTGTGGGATGGTGTACCCTTCATAATCATCCATCCATCTTGGTCGCCGCGTTTGCCTTATCCGGCTCGAAGGACCATTTGTGGTGGAGGCTTAACGTTCATAAACTGGCTACTCTGTATTGCAATCGCGAAGTGTGCATCTGTTAGAACGCAGTCCATAAAGTTCCCCCAAGACTTAAATAAGAATGAAGAAGCAGGAAACAGTCGATCCTTTTATGGCTCTTTAATCTAGTACACAGCTGTACAGGTGTATAAATACTTCTTGTGTGTGTGTGTGTGTGTGGTTCTGGAATAAACAAAAACAATAACAGCCATCAATAAACAGCTCACCATATGCTTGGTTACAGCACACAATCCGAAAGAATGATCAGGCATCATTAGCATGAATTATATAACTTGACATACAAAGGGAATATACATAATATCGCATGTTAACTGACAGCAGGGCAGTGGCATAAATAATTGCCCTTTAAGCCATAAGCAATGATAGCTAACTGCTAGAAATGCACACTGTAACAGCAGACTTATAACAGGTAAAATATAGCGACAACGAAAATGCATCCAACAACTAACATGTAACTTACATTTCTCTGGACGCACACTGAACCATAAACAGCTGATCAAGCGCTAGCGACCGTAACCTCTTCTCCGACCATGAATGTGTCCCGGTGTCAGTCTCTTCTTCTCTCTCTCTCACCAGCAGCGGCGCTCTGCCCAATGGAGCATGATAGTGCCCCCTTGTGGCTGAATCAGCTTAAAGCACCTGCTCTGTCTTACAGCCTTCAGAACAATTAGCTTTCTATCTCCTGACTAAAAGTATGGAGCAGCTGGGTGATTAAGAGTAAGAGAAAGCATCCTTTTCCTAAATGTGGCCTTCCTGTCTCCATCTCAGATTTAGTGGAATCTCTGGACGGCATCCTAAGCAGCCTGCTGGAAGACAACATTCAGGTGTGGGCCATGAAGAGCCAGAGTGAGCACAGACACGTGCACACCCTGTTGGATAAGATTGATGCTGCCTCTGACCAGCCTGTACCAACCGGATTACGTCTCTGCACCTCTCTCAAATCCCCCACCCTCTACATCTTCACCTCTGGGACAACCGGTGGGTCTTTTGTTTAGCTCTGATCCACTCACACTAATAATACACATGTAGACTATGTCGTGTCAGTGGTGCCTGCAGTCTGTACCCGTTTTAATTATAAGATAGATAGACACATCTTATTATTCAGTTTACTTTCCCTTTATTCATTTATTTATTTTCTTCATTGTAGAAAAAATGTCTGTAGTGACAGGTGTGCTGATTGCTGTTGAGCAGAAAGATGAGGAAGGGAGACCACACACACAAGCAGAGAGATGGACAGGAAAAACAGGAGACACATGAGATGAAAGGAGACACAGGGGACAAAGACTGAGGCATTGCTGTGGCAATGACAACAGGAAGGTTTCTAACTGAGTAAATGATCTGAATGATCTCTTTAGATCGGAAGCATTGTTCCAGTTCTCTGACTGTTAAGGAAAGGTGCTTCATGTGCTTCCTTTCTTACATGTCATCTTCATGTCAGATCCATCTGATGGTTAGCAGATAGTTTGAGTCAGAACTTTTGATTTATTTAATATGCCACTGTTCTAACTGAGGAGAGAAAGAGTGAGTGAGCAGAATTTAACAATGTTTGTATATAAAACATTTAAATAAAGAAAAAAAAATACCACCCTAAAGTGAACAAATAGAACGACACAGTCTGAGTCGTACGCAAATCTAACCAGCATGCATAATGATCGATTCTGCACAGTCCCAAATCATCTCGAAAAACCATAATAACATCTTTTCATCTTCTTAACTCATTATGAATTCATCTCCTCTGACCTCATGACATTTTCCATGGAGATCAAGGAAAGGAAACATGCTGTATTTTTTTGACTGCAGAATTTCCCTCCTTTTGCGCAAAGCTTGCTGGGATGGACTACATGACCCTGAACAGATAAGAGCCTTCAGTAAATGTATTTAGGCCGGCTATTCATGTCATTTGAAACATTCTGAGAAAAGGGAAGTGCTTCTGGTGGTGTCATCAAAACGTGTTTAATCATTTACATGTCATGTGTATGACTCAAATGGTCGTGGTTGCTCATGGCTAAACTGTGAAATCTGCTTCAATACCGCTCATACCACATCATTTCATTTATACGTTGGGAAGTAGATAGTCTGAATCCAGCGTGAGTTCAGGCTCTGCAGAGAAACACTAAACACTTGTTTTTACCGGACGTCATCTGTCTGTCAGAACAGTAATGCTTTGACTTTGGCCAGTCCTGCTGTCTTTACTGTCTCCATCACATGCACATCCCTGACCTGAAGGATGCTTTTAAAACAGAGTGAGAGCTTTTTAAACAGGGAAACACAGAGGGCAAGCCAGGATCTGGTGCTTCAGTGTCATTGGTGTCTTGGCAGGACTCAAAGGATGACGACAGACAGATTGAACATGACTTGCATTTCAATTTCATTATTGGAGTCATCAACATGCAGCCACAAAACGATAAGAATATTATCAGAATTCTATTCACATGCAGCATTACATGATGTATTGTTCTATCACAGAGGTAGGACACGGCTTTGTACTCGCTACATGCAGAAATAAAGTATGAAATAGATTTTTGATTATTGATTTTGCTATATTGTTATATAACGCAGTATTATGTCTTTACATTTTCACAGGGCTTCCTAAGGCTGCTGTCATCACTCACCTCCAGAGCTTGAAGGCAGCAGCTGGATTTTGGGCGTTTGGGGCGACTAAAGATGATGTCATGTACATCCCTCTGCCTCTCTACCACAGTGCAGCTTCACTGATTGGTATAGGAGGAACCATCGAGCTGGGTAGGCCTCTGAAAATCTTTCCCCTGCTAATCCTTTAATTCTCTTTTGTATGTCGTCAGATAAAATATAAACATGGCTCCCTGCAAAATTGTTGATAAGTTGTTTCCCCCTATATTTCTGTACATTTTGTCAAACTGGCACCAAATTTGCAGATTTAGCTATTAGCAATGTACCCATAGATGTACAGAAAACTGTCACTTTATCACTGTTCTACTGAAAAAAACTTATAAAGCTTATGATTGGGGGTGGTTGGTAGCGTAGTGGGTTAAGTGGCCGGTTCGAATCCCGCATCGGACGGCCATTTACTGTGTGTCACTCCCCCTCTCCCTGCTTTCTGTCTATCTTCAGCTGTCCTATCATTAAAGCCATAAAAGGCCAAAATAATAATCTTTAAAAAAATAAAGCTGATGATTGTAAGGTAACACCTGGAATACAAAGAGTCGATTCACAGATGTTTATGGAGTCACGCTGAATCTAAAAATATGTGTGTCATGTCTGTGTGTTCAGGTTTGATTTTGATTTCTGTAGATTTTTACACCGCACACCGTATCTTTGCCTCACATCTCTCCCTCTGCACCTACCCCAACAACCCTACTAGTTTAACAGCTTCAAGAGGAATCTCAGATCCCATCGGCTATCGTCACTTGATGATCTAGCCTCAGCCTAGCCAGTATTTCTGAGTTTCCGGTGTAGCCAGTGGACCTCAGATAATATTGGAGCCCAAACTTCTTCTGCAATCAGATCAACTTGATGCACAAGAATGACAAGACAGACAGATTTGGGTACTCTCTATAAACCGTTATCTACCTATGAAAAGCTAAAGCATCGCCAGATGGAAGCTGATTGGACATTTTGCCCAATGCGTTGTGTCTCTATACTCTCCACACAGACCAAAACCCACTCAAATTTGATTGTTGATACTCCTCAGGCTACAAACCAGAGCACTTCTGGACCCAAAATCTTAGTTCACCGACAGATATCATTCATATATACTGTATATTCATATATATGCATTCATATGCAGATACCTCTGTATAGAGATGACCTCTGTTCTATTCATCACACACATCACACATTCATCAAATCAAATCAAATCAAATTAGATCTTATTTGTGTAAGTCACAAAGTACATTTGCCTCAGAGGGCTTTACAATCTGTACTGGGAGTGACACCCTCTGTCCTTAGACCCTCGGTTCAAGTGAGGAAAAACTTTTTTGGGGGGTTCAGTAAAGGGAGATGTGACCGCATCTTCAACCAATATCGTGCCTGACTAGACATAACCCTGAAAGAGACAGACCCAGACAATAGAGAGAGAGAGACACACACAGACAGAGAGAGGGGGGAGGGGAGGGACTGTTGGCAGTTTCCTTTCTGCACGAATGTTGGTTTAAATGTAATATTAATTTAACATAAATCAAATATTTTCATGTCATTAAAAATTTTAATTATGAAACTGTAATTGATTGATACATATAGTGACTTTAGAAAAAGAAAGATCTTGGATTTTGTTAATCTTATCGGAGGGGAGTCTAGGATCATTCCCTGACACAGAAACATGTAACAGAGCAAAAGAGGAGAAATGAAAGAGAAGAATAGAAATCTGTGTACTGTGATTGATTATCTTCTGAACTTAAAGGATTAGTTCTGCAGTTCTGGGCCCTGACACAAAATGATCTCTGATGGACTGTTTGTTATATGATGATATAAAGACGTGTCATACACAGAGTCCTATTTAGGTCTGCAGACAGTGGTCACTGACCAAAGTGTAACTGGCAAACTATGTGACCCCTTTGAGGACCCTGTTTCACTTCAACTAGCAGCTTAATGAGAGGCTTAAAAAAGGAAGTGGACACAGTGGACTATTATGGAGAATATTATCATTATTTCTAGGTCATTGTTGTTGTGTTTTATAGAAATTGTAACGTTTAAATACAGTGAACTGTGTGTGCATGTTTCAGTAACTAATTTTTCCCAAATTTAAAAGTAATATTCTAGTTACATCAGCTGTCCTGTTGATAAAGGCTTGTTTTCTGTGTTTGTTCCAACTGCTACCAAAGTTGACAACGTTCAACAACCTTCCAACAGTTGTGCTAACAAACCTTGGTGAAGATGTACTTTGTACATGTTCGTCACATTTAACCATTAGACCTTTTAGACTGTGTAAACTCTCCACATGGGGCTAGTAGGGGGGTTAAAATGGGATTTGGTAGGTAAGGGAACTCAGATACCTGGTGTAACCACAGAGGCGAGGGAACATAAGAGTTTGCTGCTTTTAACTTTTATGGACAATTAAAGGTTAGAGTTAGGATGAATACATATACAAATGATACTGTAAGTTCAATATTTCAAATAAAAATGTAAAAAGAAGCATTTCCTTTGAACTGATATCAGACAGCAGGATTCTGACTTAACAAAATTTAACAGACATTTTTCAAAGTTCTGTCTTTTTTTGTATGAATGTCTGCAGGAGAGGGATTCGTCCTGGCTGTCACATGTTTGTTAGCGGGATAAAACTCTGGCTGTAAACCTACATGTGACTGTCGGTACAAAGATACTCATTCAGTTTGGCTTATTCAGAGTGAAGAACCTCAGATTATCATTGGCCTAACTGTAAAGTGTATTTTTGTACTCAACAAACGTATCCCTCTAAGAACGATATGAAGGTACGAGTACAGAGATGACTCTTTGAGAACACGTGTGACATTGAAAAAGGTTAGTCTTTACAGAGGTGACATGCTTGGTCCAAAGAGCAAAACTTTAAAAACTGAAGTTTACTTGAATGTAATGCTGTTGTTGGGTGTTTCATCACAGGTGCCACCTGTGTCTTAAAGAGGAAGTTCTCAGCCTCCCAGTTCTGGAATGACTGCAGAAAACATGACGTGACTATTTTCCAGTATATTGGAGAGCTCTGCAGATATCTCTGCAACCAGCCAAAGGTAATCCTATGTTTGTGTTCAGGCACAAACATTAATACCATCCTAAATTTGTACTGACAAAACTGGCACAAAATAGACATTGTCTCATATATTAAAGTCACTTCAGTTACGTGCCCTCTGCCTCACCTGCCTCACGTGTCTTGTTCCCTCATTTTGATTCTGAATTGATTCTAATGCACTAATATATACTCAAGATGACTTTACAACTTGTTGACTTGTTAATCACAGCAGGCAACAAAACAGGTCCAGTTCGTCAGCATACATTATTACTCTTTGAATGACAGAGCGAATGAGTTTGAGTCGAGCAGTGTTCAGCAGCATCAGTGCTCTGTACAGCAGGCAGACTTTTTCCATTGCAGAAAGAGTCCTTTACACTCACTGCTTCTTCTGAATCATTCAAGTAACATTGTGCATAACTGTGGCAGAAAAACAGGCAGGGTCTTTGTTTTAGTGTTTGCGTCCTCCTATAGTGGACACATAGACATGCACATGCACATGCACACACGCAGTGTGAGGACAGAGCTTGTTCCTTCTTCAGGCTGGACTCAAAGTCCTCTTTGTCCACTCTGCCTCTGTTATTTGGTTGTGTGGGTGGAAGGCTGGCCTTGACTGTCCTCACCACTGATTGGCAAATTGAAGATGTATACAGCACAGAAGCACCTTTTCAAAGGGTCAGTGTGCGCATGCAAGCATGTGTGATAATTACTGCATGTCTGCTGTCGTTATGTGCCGTGATCAATGTGCAAACATGGCAAACACCATGGAACTCATCACAGAGAACACGAACGCACCTGGCAAGATCAAGAGTGCAGTGACCAAGAACAAACTGCTGATAGCAGTAGGCTTTCTGTAGTATGAGAGCAGCACATTGTATTATGCAGTCTTTGGTATAGTCCAATGGAAACTACTGGAATGTGTGTGTGTGTGTGTTGCTTTTGTTGTGACAGATTCACTGTCTTTTGTGGTTTACTTATTTTTCATTCTTGAGATCTGCAGTTTGAAACCTCATTGCATAAACAGTATATTATAATATATACTTACATATTCTTACATCACTGTTATCATATCCTCCTCCCTCCATCAGACGGAGGTGGATAAAGTCCATAGGGTACGGATGGGTGTTGGGAACGGGCTGCGGCAGGACGTCTGGCGGGACTTCCAGAATCGCTTTGGAAACATCAAAATGTGCGAGGTGTATGGCTCCACTGAGGGAAACCTTTGTTTCATGAACCACCTCGGCAAGATCGGGACTGTGGGCCGCTCCAACTTCATCTACAGGGTGAGTGCTTGATAGACTTGAATCACAGTAACTCCAAGAACAATACTGAAATGAGATCAAGACCAAAATGAGATCCAAAAAGAGTCCACAGACTAATTAAAAGCAGTCAGGAACATGAATGTGGTTTACAGATGTGATAAAAACCTGCCTCTAAAGTATTACATACACAGGCACGTGTTATATTTATCCTTAACTGTCTCATTCTGAATTATTTTGAATGAATGTTCAGTTATTTGTCGACGAGTGTTTATAGAAAGCATGGGACTGCGTGCACACATCTGCATTACACTTTCCAAGAAATACTCCCAAGAAATGAATTATTGACATCCTTGCCAGTACACTTTTGACACCTTTGTGTGTGTGTGTGTGTGTGTGTGTGTGTGTGTGTGTGTGTGTGTGTGTGTGTGTGTGTGTGTGTGTGTGTGTGTGTGTGTGTGTGTGTTAAGGAATGCCGTGTCGTAAAGCAGCAGTCTTTCTCAGCTTCGGTCTGCATACAGCATTTCAGTTAAAATGTCTTGTTGACATGAGTCCAACGTATTATTCAGGCTGAAAGAGTAATAATGATTAGATCTAATAATTATGCATGCGGAATCTATCCAGCTGCCTTAACTCCTTAATGTACAATACAGAGCTAATGAATGTAAAACATACAGCTCAGACAGTCAGGGTCAGACTAAAACACAAAATGTGTCCAGAAGCCACTGGTACCATGATTTCTAATATTCTGTGAGGGTGGGTGTACAATGAGTTTGTAATGCAGCCAACATCCCCTCTACCCCCTGCCTGCTGCTTTCATGGCTAGAACATGTTCCTACTGGAAAAAGTTCTGTGTACTAGCTACAAACTATAAGAAAATTTGAGGCTTTCAGAAATTTGTATTTAGAAGGTTTAGTTAATCTTTGCAGCACAATGCAGCAATCCATCACTTTGTTTACCTTTTTTCCAATTTGGACTCATCAGGTAAAAGTCTAAATTTCCACTAGACTAATGTCCATTCTCTGTGTTTCAGTTCTTTTTTTCTTCATCTTGTCTCCCTCACACTCCTGGTTTCTTTTACAGTAATTCAGACCATGAAGGTGTGATTCCCACAGTCTCATCTAAACAGCTGATGTTGAGGTGTTTCTGCTACTTGAACTCTGTGATGCATTGATGTGGGCTCTAATCTGTGGTGCTGTTCATTAGTGATTTCTGAGCATGGTGACTGTAATGAACTTCTCTGCAGCAGAGCTAACTAATGGTCTTCATTTCCTGGAGCAGTCCTCATGAGAGCCAGTTTCATCAGAGTGTTGTCTGAGTGATGTTTTTTGTGACTGCTATTGCAGAAATGTGATTTCTGTGAGGGTGGGTGAGTAGCCAGCATCCCCCTCACTCCCTGGCTGCTCTTAGGATTACTACATAGACAGACTATTGGAAAACATTTGTGGCTCTCTGAAATGTGTGAGTTTAATTCATCTTTGTAATAAAGAAACTTGATGGTGAGCCAGCTCAGTTTTCTGGTGCTCAGTTTGTAGCTTCTCATACAGCAGTGTTCCCACATTTCCTTCTGCATCAGACCATTTTCACTGACAGACTCATGTGTGCTAGTAATGACCACAATGTTGCTTCTGGCCTTTAGATGAAGTTTGGCTTCTAAATAATATTTAAATATTTTTGGGTTGTGCTGCGATATAAAATATATATCCTAATACACACATTTCCTCTAAAAATACCATACCATAAACTTGACCTTAAACCTTAGACATGAATAAACTTGAATGAATACATTAATGTAATATTAACAACAGATAGAATAGTAAAACACTGGCTGGGACCATTTTACTACACTAAAGTACTCATTATACGATAATACTTGTGTACTGTAGCAGCTGTGGCATCTGGTAGAGCAGGTCATCTAGTAATCAGAGGGTCACTGGTTCAATTAGACACATCATGTGGCAGACGCAGTGTGCCAGACTTAAATTCAACCACTCAAGGTCCCATGGTTAACTGTAGTGAGTGGTGGGGTGAGAGGTAAACAGGTAAGAGGACATCTGTCAGGTCAGGTATTATCCGTAGTAAGTGTTTTCCAGAAGAATGTTTGAGGGACACACATGGCACAGTGTTATAACACCTGTGGTGGTGGTATAAGGATCATTTAAGGTTTTCAGACCTTAATGTTTACTACATATTCCATAAACGATCAATAAAGACATTAAACTGGAACCTACAAGAGAAATCCAAGCGAAGGTGTTTGTGACAAAGTTTGAGACAATAGTGCATACATCTTTTTCTGTTTCTGTAATTTAAGTCTTCTAATCTAATCTGATTTCTAATCTAAAACAACACAATGATGTATTAGTATTATGTATTAGTATTATGCAGTAAAGATAATATAATTTATTATGATTACAATAATTGCAGTGCTTTATAATTGAGAATAATAATGTCATTGAGAATGCTCTCATTCATCATCATCAGCAGCAGCATGAACTCCTGAAGATAATCTCTCTTTTTTGTTTTAAAGTGAGATGAACTTTAAATTTTGTATGAAATTTTGAAGACGAAACACTTTTGGAGCAATTACCTCCCTGGAAGAAGAAAAACAGAAAAGAAAACACCAAAGAAAACTTTGAGAAACCCATCTGAACTGAGGAGTCCAGCAGAAAAGTCCAACCAACTGACAAACTGTCAGTTTGTCTGTCTTGAGGACGACAAACACAACTGACAATGAGCAAGAAGAACAGCCAGAGAACGAAAAGAGTGAGACATCAGAGCCAATACAACCTGCACAAGGGCTTTAAAAACAGAATAATTATCTACAAACTCATTTAAATTAAAGCTAACAGCTAACCAACAAGATTGGAAGCCTTAGCAACGGTTACTAAGGAGTTGGAACAACAACAACCATGCAGCCTCAGCAGAGCCCTGAAACTCAGACACAGCACATACAGAAGCTGGTCCTCTCTTGTACACACAAGATCTAAAAAATGAAAGTGCCAAGAAGGCATACAAACAGAAAGTGCTGAAGGAAAGAGCAGAGACACTCTTCTCTGACTCCTACAAAAACGGAGACGCCAGCAACCTCATCTTCTTCACAGAGCAGCCACTAGCATTGCACTCATAATGACCCACTACCCCTCTGTGAAGAAAGAGGGGATCTGTAATGGCTGGAAATTGAAAGTCAAAGAGGCATGTTGAGCCGCATTTTGTAATAATGGTGCATTTTGTAATAAACGTCCAAAATGTAATAACTTTTTCATTTCATTTTGTAATAAAGCCGCATTTTGTAATAAACTGCCGCATTTTGTAATAAACTGCCCCAACGCATTTTGTAATAAATTTTGATGCATTATGTAATAAGTTATTACATTTTGACAAGATTATTACAAAATGCACTTGCAACTTTTTTATTTTCTGGGAAATGTAATAACATGGTGCATTATGTAATAATACCTAATGTTGTTGTTTGTTAAACAATGAATTTATACAAGAGTGACTTTTGTTGTTTTTTATGCAATTTCCCTTAGAGCTATGTAGCCCAATAAATCTATGTATGACAGAATATAACTTTAGTTGCCTATTTGAAGTTTGGAATTATATAGGCCAATAACTTGTGGCCAAATTCAAAGCTCTACATGGTCTGTCACTCAGGCAGGGAGGGGAGGGCAGGCTGTAATCTGATTGGCTGCTGAATCAGTTCTACAAAGATCATGCGCTGCTTGCATGCTTAATTGAGACAGCCAACAGAGTTCAACATGATGCCAGGTATGAAAAAACTGTGCCAAATATTATCTGTGTAATTTGAATTATGGTACTGTGATGCCGCAGGTGGTGGTGGGTTATCAAAATTGTAATAATTAAAATACTTTCTTAAATATTATTCAAGATAAAATATTTTAGTACTTGAAATGAAATTCCACAAATTAAATAAAAGTGCAAAAAAAAAGGCACAAAATGCTACGGAGCCCCTAAAGGGACATGGGGGAAAAAAAGTGAAACGTTTCTAGTGAGCACAAGATACTTTGTGCGCACCAGAAAAGTATCTTGTGCTCACAAGAAAGTATCTTGTGCTCACGAGATACTTTTCTGGTGCACACGAGAAAGTATCTTGTGCTCACTAGAAACCTTGGGTTAAGCACAGGCAAGAAGGCTGGCTGAATTCGTGGCAGCGGCAGCTAGTAGTGGCATCTGCCGGTGTGTGAGGCAGCTGCCACGGCAGCTGCTGGTGTTATGGGCATCTGTTTTTAATTTTATTTTATAAAACAGTCGTCAGAGTTGTATTAGCCTCGTTGGTAATAGCTAGTTGGTATTACGTGAGTTCTGCATTAATTTGCGAGGTTTTAATTAATCTCTCAACTGCTGCGTGTGTGTGTGTGTGTGTGTGTGTGTGTGTGTGTGTGTGTGTGTGTGTGTGTGTGTGTGTGTGTGTCACGACAGTTGCCGGTATCTGAGGCAGCTGCCACCGCCTTAGCGGCAGGTCCGTAGCAGCTGCGGTTGAGAGAGATGTTGAAAGATGAATTAAAATCAATGCAAATGCTAATACAGAAATCACATGATGGTAATATTACTTCCATCAAGTCCAACACAACAAGGATTGTTTTATAAGATAAAAAATCAAAACAGATGATCAAAGCATCAGTAGTTGCCATGGCAGGTCACCTGCGCCACACAGCGGCAGCAGTGGTAACTGCCCCAGACACCGGCATCACTGCGACACAAATCGCGTAATGGGAATGCCAATACCAGGGACACAACACTGACGACTGTCTTATTAAATAAAAACAAATGCCCATAACAGCAGCATTTGCGGCGGCAGTGCCAGACACCGACACACACACACACACGCACACACACACACGCAGCAGTTGAGAGATTAATTAAAACCTCGCAAATTAATGCAGAACTCACGTAATACCAACTAGCTATTACCAACGAGGCTAATACAACTCTGACGACTGTTTTATAAAATAAAATTAAAAACAGATGCCCATAACACCAGCAGCTGCCATGGCAGCTGCATCAGACACCGGCAGATGCCACTACTAGTTGCCGCTGCCACGAATTGAGCCAGCCCTCTCGCCTGTGCTTAACCCAAGGTTTCTAGTGAGCACAAGATACTTTCTCGTGCGCACCAGAAAAGTATCTCGTGAGCACAAGATACTGTGGTATTAGGTATTATTACATAATGCACCATGTTATTACATTTCCCAGAAAATAAAAAAGTTGCAAGTGCATTTTGTAATAATCTTGTCAAAATGTAATAACTTATTACATAATGCGGCAAAATTTATTACAAAATGCGTTGGGGCAGTTTATTACAAAATGCGGCAGTTTATTACAAAATGCGGCTTTATTACAAAATGAAATGAAAAAGTTATTACATTTTGGACGTTTATTACAAAATGCACCGTTATTACAAAATGCGGCTCAACAAGGCAAAAGAACCAGACTGCCCCATGACATCAATCAACATATACAAGAACGGGACTGTCATGGTGCAGGGGAACCTCAGGCAGTTTGAGCTGGACTTCCCCTCATAAAAGGAAGAGCCCGACTAGAGAAGTGCTCTCCACCTGATGACACCCACACCCTGCCAGACACAATCCCCACCTCAACCCCCACCTGTCCTCCTGCTGAACAGCCCTCTGACAAGAGTGAGCCCCCCAGCTCTGAACAGGCCCAGGACCCCCAGCTAACCCACATCATCACCGACATGAAGATGAAGTTCAGTGAGCTGGAGAGAGAACTGGTACAGCTGACAGAGCTGATCAGCCATCAGCCGAGCCAGGAGGAGACCTGGAGCCTCAACATGGAGCTGAGCAGACTGAGGCAGGACAAAGAGAAGAACAAGACAGAGCTGAGCACCCTGAAGACTGAGATCAGAGAGCTGCAGCAGCACAAGGAGAGCTACATGGTAGCACTGAAGGAGCTGAAAGAGGAGGTGAATGAGCTGAGAGAGGAGAGAGAGAGCACCAGGAGAGAGCTGGCCTCTCTGTCACAGAAGCTCCAAAAGAGAGACAGCCCAGGCCTGACAAGACAAACTCCGGATTCACACCTAGACCACAACCAGAATCCTGGGAGCACCACACAGAAGCACCAGGACCAAGAGGCTCCACCAACCCAGATCCACCAGAACTGAGAGGCTCCACCAACCCAGAGCCACCAAAACCGAGAGGCTCCACCAACCCAGAGACACCAGAACCAAGGGGCTCCACCAACCCAGAGACACCAGAACCAAGAGGCTCCACCAACCCAGAGACACCAGAACCGAGAGGCTCCACCAAACCAGAGACACCAGAACCAAGAGGCGCCACCCACCCAGCAGCTCCCCTCCATTCACCAAACCAACACCACAGCCACACCCCTCCCCAGTCCACTGATTAACTCCACCCCCTGTCCATCCAGACTGGCACAGCAACCAGACATCGTCATCCTCATTGACTCCAATGGAAAGTTCTTAAATGAAAAGAAACTGTTCCCCAACCACAAAGTGGTCAAACTCTGGTGTCCAAACAGCCAACATGCCATGGAGCTGCTATCAGAGGAGCAGCTGGGTGCTCCAAGCCACATCATCATCCACACCGGCACCAACGAGCTGAGAACGCAGCAAGAAAGAGTATCGGAGTCACTCAGGCGAATGATAGAAAAAGCCTCCAACACTTTCCCCAACAGTAGAGTAGTTATATCAACACCGCTACCCAGGAAAGACTTCCACCCAGACACCATCCACAGGATTAACAGCAGCTTCTCCAGAGACTGCGTCCTGAAGCCCAACGTCTACCTGGCCCACCACCCCACCCTGGACATCAACTGCCTCTACGACCATGTCCATCTGTTTAAAAATACCGTCCCCATCTTCGCCCAGACACAGAAGAATATCGCTCTCAACCGAGACCAATCCACCCCCCACAGAAGGAGCAGGTTGGCCCGCAGCCCCCCAAGACCGCTACCCAGACCACCACCACGGAGACCTGACTTTCCTCATCCCCCTCTACGAAGACCCTAACAAAACAGCTATGAACCCCGTCAAACACGACCAGAGCCCCTCCTGCCCCCAGGAGCCCCACCCCAGCGCCATAACCAGGAGCCACACCCCAGCCCACTGAGCTATGCTCAGGTGGTGAGGAGAGCAGCAGACCCCACCACTCAAACCTCTAACCCTACCCCTACACCGCCACACAGCCAGCTGAGAGACATCCAACACATGCTCAGCCTGCTTTGCTCCCACCTGATAGTTCAAGTTCAGTTTTAACACTGAATGCAACATTTTGAATTTCAAAGTGAATGAAATCGAAATCATTTATTATCTCATGTTGGAACATCCAGGGTCTAAGGTCCTCTGCTTTTGGCCTTAAGAGCAGAACCCCAGATTTTATCACAGAGTTAGGAGATGCAGATATATTTATTTTGCAGGAAACTTGGTGCAGACGAGACACTTCCACTGGTTGTCCCGCAGGCTACAGAGAGTTGGTGTTCCCATCCACCAAACTGAAAGGAATAAGACAGGGCAGAGATTCAGGTGGAATGCTGATTTGGTACAAAGCAAACCTTGAACACTCAATCGAATTGATAAAAAAAGGTGAATCTTCAATTTGGCTCAAAATAAAAAGAGAAATTGTTGCCACAGATAAAGATATATTCATGTGTGCAGTGTATATCCCCCCATCAGAATCCCCTTATCATAATGAAAATGTTTTCTCCAGTTATGAAGATGAGATCAGTCACTACCAGGCCCAAGGAAGCATACTGATCTGTGGAGACCTTAATGCCAGAACAGGTTTAGAACCAGATTTTATTAATCCACATGGAGACAGACATATACTTGGCCAAACCAGCATTCCTCTCCCTTCATATCCTTCACATCCCAAAGAAACAACTTGGACAAAACTATCAACAAAAGCGGGCACCAACTCCTGCAGCTCTGTCGAACACTGGGTCTGTACATAGTCAACGGTCGACTTCGAGGGGACTCCTTTGATCTGTACGCACACAGCTCTCCTCCTTGCAATAGCACAGTAGACTACAACATAACAGACCTAGACCCCTTCTATCTGAGAGCATGTACAGTCAGCCCCCTCACATCCTTATCTGACCACAGTAAAATGACGCTGTACATTAGAAAGACAGTAACAGACCCCCACGCAGCGGAGCCCAGTAAACTGAACTATACAAAACTACCTAAAACAGCAAAGAGCACTACCAGAAAGCAATCACACATCAAAGAATCCAATTCCAATTAGACCATTTTATCTCCAATTCATATTCCCACAGTGAAGACGGCTTGAATCAAGCTGTACGGGATATCAACAACATTTTTGACAATGCAGCAGAGTTGTCCAATTTGAAACAGTATCAACATCACAAATCAAAGAGATCAGCCAGTGAAAAGTGGTTTGATACAGACTGCAGACGTCTGAGAAAAACACTCAGAAATTTATCAAATCAAAAACACAGACAACCTGACAACCCCGAGCTGCGCTTTCGATACTGGGAAACATTGAAAATATACAGAAGAACACTCAGAACTAAAAGGATGCAGCATGCGCAGCACCAACTGAATGAAATCGAAGAGTCCATTGATTCAAATAATTTCTGGAAAAAATGGCAAACAATTAGCAAACCGCACAAAGAAGAATTGGCTATTCAAAATGGTGAAATTTGGAAACAACATTTTGAAAACCTGTATAGTACTATTACACTGAATTCGGCCCAAAATGAACTCCTGAACAAATTACAAACTCTAGAATCAGTCGTTAAAGACAACCAGAACCCTTTAGATTATAATTACTGAAAAGGAGCTACTAACTAAAATCCAGGCCCTACCATAAAGGAAGACCAGTGGTCCCGATGGCATTTTGAATGAAATGCTGAAATTTAACAGCAAGAAATTCAACATTGCCATTTTGAAACTATTTAACCTTGTCCTCAACATTGGGTATTTCCCTGACATCTGGAGCAAAGGAATCATAACACCAATCTTTAAAAATGGAAATAAATTTGACCCAAACAATTACAGAAGCATATGTGTCAGCAGTAACCTGGGGAAGGTATTCTGCAGCATCCTAAACAGCCGACTGCAAGACTTCCTCAGCGAACACAACGTTCTGAGCAAAAGTCAAATTGGATTTATACCACGACACCGAACTGCTGACCACATCTACACCCTTCACACTCTCATTAAGAAACATGTTCATCAAAACAAGAACAAATTTTTTTCTTGTTTTGTAGACTTCAAAAAAGCATTTGACTCAATCTGGCATAGTGGTCTGTTCCTAAAGTTAATCTATCTATGACATAACTAAAACAGTGTACATAAATAATAAATGTGCTGTGAAGATCAACAGCATGGAAACAGATTTCTTCTTTCAAAGCAGAGGGGTGAGACAGGGCTGCAGTCTCAGTCCCACCCTGTTTAACATTTATATTGATGAATTTGTTAAATTTCTTGAACAGTCGGATATCCCTGGCCTCACTCTCTCGGACACAGAGATTAAATGACTACTCTTTGCAGATGATCTCATACTGTTAGCTCCATCTAAAGAGGCATTACAACAGCAGCTGGATCATCTGCAGAACTTTTGTGAGACCTGGGCCCTGACAGTTAACCTAGAGAAGACGAGGGTCATGGTCTTCCAGAGTTGAGCCAGATGTCAGGGAAACCCAAACCATAAGTTCTTACTGGGCTCCGCTGACATTGAACTCACACATAACTACACATACTTAGGAAGGGCTTTTTACGCCTTAAAAAAGTCTTCGGTTATTGATATACCCGTTACAATCTGGCTCAAAATATTCTACTCTGTAATTGAGCCCATTTTACTGTATGGTAGTGAAGTATGGGGCCCTCTAATAAATCAAGATTTTGAAAAATAGGACAAACACCCAATAGAAAGCTTGCATACTGAGATCTGTAAGAGCATTCTCAGAGTCCTAAGGAACACCCCCAATAATGGATGTCGAGCTGAATTAGGACAATTTCCCCTTTTAATTCGGATACAAAAAAGAGCCATCAAATTCTACCAACACCTCAAAGCCAGCGAGCCCAGCTCCTACCACTACAAAGCACCAGTGTTGGGCACATTACTTTGAAAAAGTAATTAGTTACAGTTACTAGTTACTTACCCAAAAAAGTAACTGAGTTAGTAACTGAGTTACTACACTATAAAAGTAACTAGTTACCCAGGAAAGTAACTAATGCGTTACTTTTTTTTTTTTGAACTTTTTATTTATTCACACAATTTTAACACATGAAGATGTACATAAAATTATATTAATCTCCGTTACAGTCATTCAAATCAACATCGTTGCATACCCTTATTTATATATACACACAATACCTTTTCCCAGCAACCTTTACGCTGATACATATAGTGTTCCATAAAAAAAAAAAAAAAACTACTGCTACATCCCTTATAGTCAAATAATGCAGATAATTCACTTAACAATCACAAACATTGATCGTTACTGAGATAAAAAAAGGGAATTAAACTAATTTTTCAATAATAATAATAGACATCCAAAATAAATTCACTCCAAAAATTAACAGAAATTAAAATGAAAAAAAAAGAAAAGAGGTGCTTAGTGTTCTGATATCATCTTTGTTATAGGTTCCCATCTTCTTTCAAATTTTCCCAGTTTCAGTTGCAATCTTGCTGTAGTTTTTTCCATAGTAAATACCTTCTTTACTCTGTCTCTCCACTGCGTTATAGTGGGGGGTTGTGGTTTCAACCAAAAGGTTGTGATCATTTTCCTTGCTATCAGAAGCAAGACTTTCAGCAAGTAGCTGTGTTTTCTGTCAGTTAAATCCTCAGGTATTATACCCAGTATGTATAGGCTTAGCTCAAAGCGTGTATCTATACCCAGAACTTTCTTTATTTCTTGTTGTACAGATTTCCAGAAATTTAGGAGTTTTGGGCAATCCCAAAATATATGAGTAAAATCACCTACGTTCCCACAACCCCTCCAACACAAATCAGATGTATTACTAAACTTTGAGGTAATAGAAGGGGTGTTAAAATAACGCATCCTTACCTTCCAGTCAAACTCCCTCCATGTTGGACTGTTGGTTAATTTATGTCCAGATCTGAATGTTTCCTCCCAATCATCGTCTGTTATTATTATGTTAGCTTCCAATTCCCACCTCTCTTTGACATCCATATTATTAACACTTAATTCATTCATTTGTACAATTTTGAAATAAGCCCTTTCTTTGATTCTCCCTCTGAATATGACATAAGCAATTTTTCAACTTTGGTCGGTTCTTTGCATATTTTTTCCCACTCACTATGTTTCTGGAGATAGTGTCTTAGTTGCAAATATTTATAAAAATCAGTATTCGGTAAGTTAAATTCCCGTTTGAGTTGGTCAAATGATTTCAAAATCTGCCCCTTAAAAATTTGTCCTATAAATATTAACCCTGTTTTTGTCCATTTCTCGAATCCTGTGTCCATTGTACATGGTACAAAATCTGGGTTCTGAGCAATTTTTGTTGCTCTGCTCACAGAGCTTGATATATTTCATTTCTTTTGTATTGTCGACCATACTTTCATTGTTCCGATAATGCATTCATTTTGAATCTTAAATTTGTTTTGCATCATCTTAGACATAAATGGTAATGATTCCAAATGCACCTTTGGACAAGCCCTTTGTTCCATCTCCACCCATATTGTATCTTTATCTTTAGTCATCCATAATATGACCGCTCTAAGTTGAGCCGCCCAATAGTAGTTCTTTAGATTTGGAAGATTTAAACCTCCCTTATCTTTGGAGGCTAGGAGTGTTTTATATT
Source organism: Collichthys lucidus (assembly GCA_004119915.2). Classification (NCBI taxonomy): domain Eukaryota; kingdom Metazoa; phylum Chordata; class Actinopteri; family Sciaenidae; genus Collichthys; species Collichthys lucidus. Next base: position 1,025,800 of record CM014093.1, on the reverse strand, counting down.
TAATTCGTGCTTTCTTGTTTTGCCATAAAAACTTTGCTATACATTTGTCCAACATAGTAAAGGTGGAGCCAGGGACCATAATTGGTAGAGATTGAAAAAGGAATAACAACCTTGGCAAGATATTCATTCTTATTATTTCTACCCTCCCAATGAGAGTCAGGGGTAAAATCTCCCATCTATCCATATCCTTCTTAATTTCCTTTATTAATTTCCCATAATTTGCATCATACAACTGTGAAACATGCAGTGTAATATTTACCCCCAGATATCTAAACCCCCTGTCCGTCCATTTAAAATCAACCTTTTCTTTCAGTTCTGATGGGCAATTACCTGCGACCATCATAGCAGCTGATTTGCTTTCGTTGATCAGATAGCCTGAGAGTTCTCCATATTCTTTGAGATTTTCCAAGAGAGCTGGTATCGATAGGGATGGGTTGTTCAGAAGTACAAGTAAATCGTCCGCGAATAAAGATACTTTATGTTCCACCCCTCCTTCATCCCTTATTCCCAATATTTGATTGTTTTGCCTTATTGCTTCAGCCAGTGGCTCAATACTTACAGCGAACAATAGTGGACTCAAACAATCCCCCTGTCTCACTCCTCTCTTGAGGAAGAAAAAATCAGAGCAACAGCCATTAACCCTGATTCGTGATTTCGGGTCTTTGTAAATTGTTTTAACCCATTCTATAAAATCCTGGGGAAACCCAAATGCCGATAGTGTCTGATATAGAAAGCTCCATTTCACTCTATCAAAAGCCTTCTGGGCATCTAAACTGAGCATCATAGATGACCTAGATTTATATTTTGTGTTTGAAATTATATTCAGTATTCTTCTAATGTTGTTTGCTCCCTGCCTACCTGGGATGAATCCAGTTTGATCTGTTTTAATTAATTTAGATATATGTCTCTGCATCCGTTTTGCCATTATGCTTGTAAGAATTTTCAAGTCATTGCAGAGTAAACTCACTGGTCTATATCCCTCACATAAACTCGGATCTTTTCCTTCCTTATGCAAAACCGATATAATGGCTTCTGACCAAGACTTAGGTGGGTCCCCGGATGTTAGAGCATAATTAAATACTCTATGTAGCACAGGCGTTATCTCCTCCCTGAAGCTCTTATAAAACTCTCCCAGGAACCCATCCGTCCCAGGCGATTTGTTATCTTTAAGAGATTTTATGGTGTCCAATATTTCCTGTGTGGAGATTGGCCCGATCATTTCAGGAGCCTCTTCTTCCGACAGAGTCGGTAAATTTATTTTGTTAAGGAATGTTTGTGTTTCACCCTCGCTAAGATTAGCGTCAGAATCATCATATAAATTTCTATAATAATCAGCAAACGCTTCCGCAATTTCTTTGGGTTTCACCTTGATCTGTTTAGATGTGGGGTGTTTTACTTTTGAGATTATTCTATTCGTTTGGGCCTTTCTAATTTGGAATGCTAATAATCGACTGGCTCTGTTTCCCATTTCATAATATCTCTGGCTCGTGAACCGCAGGGATCCTTCCGCTTTAAATGTTAAAAGTTTGTCTAATTTATCCCTAGTTGTTTTTAACTCACCAAATATAGACGTATCCGATGTTCTTTTATGTTCCCTCTCCAATTCTTTAATCCTGTTCTCCAATTCTGTCTATTTTTTTAATCTGGCTCTTTTCATCCTAGATGATATTTCTATTATTTTCCCTCGTATCACTGCTTTCCCTCCCTCCCATAATATTGATGGCGATACCTCCCCATTATCATTAATTTGGAAGTATTCTTTTAAGTTCTGCTTTATTTCTTTCACTGCATTTTCGCTGGATAGAATCGATACATTCAACCTCCAGTATCTGAAAAGGGGTTCATCATCCAGACCTACTGTTAGCGTGATAGGTGCATGATCACTGATAGTTATGTTTTCTATATCACATTTCAATACTTTATGTACATGCTGTTGTGAAACATAGAAATAGTCTATCCTGGAATAGCTATTGTGCGGATTTGAATAGAATGTAAAATCCCTACTTCTCGGGTTTTTGTCCCTCCATGGATCAATAAGACCAAGCTCTTTAGTAACATTATTCAAAACTCTCGCTTTTTTTGTGCTTGGACCCTGGTCCGGAGGTAATCTATCTACTTTCCCATTTTGTACAGTGTTAAAATCACCCCCCATCAGTGTCATCCCCTCTGCTTCACTGGTTATTACTTTAGCTATCAGTTTGAAAAATGTCTCTTTCTCCTCATTTGGTGCATATACATTCAGCACCGAGATTGTCACATCACCTATAGATCCTACAACCATCACGTACCGTCCCATATTGTCCTTTATTTCTTTTTCAACCCTGAAAGCTGTACCTTTACCAATTAAAATAGCTACCCCTCTTCTTTTGCCGAATGAGGCATGAAATACCTGGTCCACCCATCCCCTTTTTAGTTTTCTATGCTCAGTTTCCGTCAGGTGCGTCTCTTGTAGTAAGGCTATTGAGCATTGTAGGTTTTTAGTTGGCTCATTATCTTCGTCCTTTTAATAGGATGGTTAAGACCATGCACGTTGTATGATACTAACTTCAGCTTACTCATATGATTTCCAGATGAGATTCATAAGCACTACACCTCAGAAATGCTGTGGGGCCCACAGCAGCTTGTAGCCTAGGGGCCCCTGACCATGTTAATCCAGCCCTGCTTGTAGGTGTTTAATTCACTCCAAGAGGGCATGCAGGTCTGCTTCTGTGATGCGTCGGCTCCGCCTCTCTCCCGGCTCTGCTGCTGCGGTCCAACTGCACGTCATTTCTCTCTGCAGCCTCTCCATCCTGTCCTCCTTCACGTTAATCCCCATGTCCTTTAACATAGGTGCTGCTTCCATTAGTGTAGAAAATGTCTTTGTCCCTGAGTCCAAAAACACTTTAAGCTGTGCCGGGTATGGAGACTGCGCCCTCACATTTTTCTCCTTCAACTTTTTGATGACTTCCCTCACTTCTTTCCTCTTCTTTTGAATCTCCGTCGTGTAGTCTTGATTAAAGTAGATGGTCCGTTCCTCATATGTAATCTTCTGTGTCCAAGCTTGCCTTATCACGTAGTCCTTTACTCTGTAGTCCAGAAAGCGCACGATGATTGCCCGCGGAGGTGCCGCGCGGTCTTTAGGTTTAGCCACCAGCGAGCGGTGCGCCCTCTCGATGCGAATATCCATACCGTCTGTGATTTGGATATTATCCTTAATGAGCCCCGTGACGAAGCCTATGGTGTCATTTTTCTTTGCTCCTTCTGGGATACTGTGTATCCGTATGTTGTTCCGTCTCATTCTTGACTCCAAGTCCTCGCACTTCCCAGATAGTTTGGCGGCTTGCTGGAGTAGGAAGGCGGCGGAGCGCTCCAGCCGCGTCGTCCTATCCTCTGTATTTCCAATTCTTTCCTCCATGTGCCCGGCTCTCTGCTCAAGGGATGTTGTTCTTTCCATAATTTCTTTCATATTTTTTTCGAGCCTTGCCTTCTTGTTGTCGTCTGCCGCTTCAGCGTGTTCCTGTCTTTTTTTTTTTATAATTCACATTTTTATTGAATTTTTCATTTTTGTATACAAACATAAACATATCGAACACAGGCAACAATGAAAAGGCACATTTTTTTGCAGGCAATATCCTTCACAAATTATAAAAAAAAGGAAAGCTGAGAGGGTCCAGCATTAGGACTTGGATAGTGGGTGTTCAGCAGGTACGGTGCATTCTTCACCGGTTCATATTCATTCTTCAGTTTCCGCATACAAAGTTTCTAAAACTCTCCCATTGTTCATGAGCAGCTTCATTTCCACCATTTAGTCTCATTAACATGTTTTCATACGCAGCCATTTCCATCATTTGAACTTTCCATACTTCCATAGTCGGGGTTTGGGGTTCCCTCCAACACCTCAGAATCAGACGGGCACAAGTTAGTAGACTGGATTTTAGTATTTGGTATTTAAATTTATTTAGGTTTGGTACTGTTGTTCTGTCCCCAAGGAGACAGAGCCTTGGTGAGGCTGGGAGTTTACATTTTAGCCAATTACCTATGAACACTAAAACATTTTCCCATAAGGGGAGAACCAGAGGAAATTCCCACATAGCATGTAGATATGTACCACGTTCTGCTCTGCATTTCCAGCATAGGTCATCTTCAATTAATTTCATTCTATTAAGTCTAGTCGGAGTAAAATAATATCTATGTATTATTTTATACTGAATAAATTTGCTCCTGGCTTCTCTAACATAATCTTCGGTGTTCGAAAGAATTCCCCTCCACACTTCCTCATTCAAGGTACAACCTAAATCCTTCTCCCACAACTTCCTTAGATGACCACACCCTCTGTTGGTCCTCCAGGGACAAACCTCATACCACTTGGAGGCTGTTTGAGACCTTGGTGGTAGTTTTGTGAACTGTTCGATTGTATTATCGTCATTATTATTTATAGACATTTTGTCTTTAATACAACTTCTGATCTGCAAATATTTCCAAAAATGTGCTCTTCCTTTTAGTTTAAATTTATCTACTAATGTTTGATATGAAACAAAGTTACCCTCCTCAAAAAGATCATCCAAAATTCTAATACCTTTTTCCAACCACTGGGCCCAATAAATGGTCTGTTTTCCTATCTTTATCTTTGAGTTACGCCAGATAGACGCAGATTTTTGAGTGTTATAAGAAATGTTGCAATTTTTATGCATGTCCTGCCAGATCTTCCTTGAGTGAGTTAAAATTGGATTCCTCATATTATTGTCCTTCTGTTTGATTATTTGTGAGAGAGTCTCTGTGGGTTTGAAAGGAAACGTGAGCTCCTGCTCGATCAAGATCCAATCTAGGTCTGTGTTCATTCCATTCCAGTGTCTCGCGATTTTCGCCATTTCAAAAGAATCACTATAATAGGAAATATTTGGTAGAGACAGCCCCCCGGTTTTCTTTGGTTGATATAATTTGTCTAAACAAATTCTGGGTTTTTTCCCGCCCCAAAGGAAGCATTTCATCATGTTGTTATATCTAAGTAGTAACTGCGAAAGGATACATAGAGGGACCATTCCAGTAAGATAATTAATTTGTGGAGCAACGACCATTTTGATTGTGTTCACTTTCCCCCATAATGTTAAGTTTAGCCTGCCCCATTTCTCCAGATTAGCCTTAATTTTATCTAATAATTTTTCCATATTAGTTGTAATAATCTCTTCTATATCTGGATTTAGTCTTATTCCTAAATACTCCATTTGTACTAATTAGATTCTGGGAGCAGGTCTGTGAGACTGGCATGGCCTCTGACTTACGCCAGTTAATACAATACCCTGAAACTTTAGAATATGTTTTAATGATTTCCAATAGCTGTGTTATAGAGTTAGCTGGGTCCTGACACAATGCCAGAATGTCGTCTGCATAAAGAAAAAGTTTATGTTCCCTACCCCCTGCAATAACACCTCGTATCCTTGGCTCCTCCCGTATCATTATCGCTAGAGGTTCGAGAAATATCGTAAATAATAAAGGACTAAGACTGCACCCCTGACGCGTTGACCTGGATATGTTGAAAAACTGGGATATCACCCCATTGGTGATAACTGCTGCCTTTGGAGCGGAGTATAGGATCCCTATCCATCTGCGAAAATTAGAACCAAACCCAAATCTTGACAGTGTTTCAAATAAAAAGGCCCATTCCACCCGATCAAAAGCTTTCTGGGCGTCCAAGGATAGAGCTACAACAGGTTGTGGATTTGATTTATTCATCCATAGCAGATGCAATAGTCTTCTCATGTTATCTGTTGATGTCCTACCTTTTATGAAGCCTACTTGATCTTTATGTATAATATTTGGCAGAACTTTGTCTAGTCTCAAGGCCAATACCTTTGATAGTATTTTGCAGTCAACGTTAATTAAACTTATAGGTCTATAATTAACAGGGTCTGTTAGATCTTTATCTTTTTTTGGTATCAAGGATATAATAGCCTCATTAAAGCTGTCAGGCATTGATCCACACTCAAATGTTTCCTGTAGAACTTTTGTAAGAACTGGACATAACATATCTATATATTTTTTATAAAATTCAGCCGGGAGACCATCCACACCTGGTGACCTCCCAGACTTCATGGCCATAATAGCAGTTTTTACTTCTGTGTTTGCTATGGGGATATCTAAATTATCCTTTTCTGTCTGAGAAATCTGTGGTATTACAATCCCTTCAAAAAAGGTGGCCAAATCCTCCTCCGTAGATGTATTTGAAGATGTATAAAGTTCCTCATAGAAGCTTTTAAAAATCCTGTTAATGCCAGTAGATGATGTAGTCAGATCGTTGTTTCTTCCAGTCTTCTCTCCATTTTCATAAAAATTTGTTTTAAGTCTAAACAATGCATATTCAGTTTTTTTGTTATAAATTTCATGCAAATCAAATTTCAATTGACAAATTTTACGAAATTGTTCCTCATCAAACCGTTCTGCCAATTTCTTTTCTAAATCAATTATTTCCTTTTTTAACGATTGTAACTTACTACGAGTTTCCTTTTTTTTCCATGAACCATGAGAAATAAATTTTCCCCTTACAAATGCTTTAAGAGCATCCCACACTGTAGCTAGTCTCTCAGTTGAACCAATATTTAACTCTAGAAATATGTAGATATCGTCCCCAAGTTTTTTGGCAAATTGTTCATCCTGTAATAAATTTGTGTTCATTCTCCATCTTCCAACTTTAGTTTTATCCACATTTAAATCTAGATGTAGCTGCACCAGTGCATGATCCGTTATTGCTATAACCCCTATATTACTGTCTATAACTCGGTCGACCAAAGAATGAGAAATTAGAAAAAAATCTATTCGTGAGTAAGTTTTGTGAGGATGAGAATAAAATGAATACTCCCTTTCCCGTGGATTAACAAGTCTCCAAATATCAATCAAGCCCAGATCTTCCTGCAAGCTGCATAAGGCAGTTCTAGACGAACCAGCTGAGCCAGGTCTAATCTTAGAGCGGTCTAAATGATCATCTAATACCTGGTTAAAATCTCCTCCTAAAATAATTTGGCCATCCAGGCCTCCCAGCATCTTAGTAACTTTATGGATGAAAACCGGGCTGTCTTTGTTGGGGGCGTAAATATTACACAATACCACTTTTACTCCATTAATTTTAGCTTCTAAACCCAGAATGCGTCCATCAGAATCCTTAAATTCCCTTGAAAGTACAAAATTAAGCCTCTTATTAATGAGAATGGCAACTCCACAACTCTTACTAGACACGGAGTTATGGAATACCTTCCCCACCCAGTCACGCTTCATTTTCAGAGCTTCATCTTCCTTCCTAAAATGTGTTTCCTGAATAAAAGCAACATCTGTATCTTTAGACCTAAGATATGTCAGAATCTTCTTCCTTTTGGCAGGAGTGCTGCAACCATTAATGTTCCATGTGACAACATTGATGTACCGACTACCCATTAAACTTGTAAACGTAATATCTGCCTCTCTCTAAAAATAAAACCGTATTGTTCCATATACCAGTGTGATGGATACATGCCATGCCTCTGAGGTGATAAACATTTGGACATAACCTCATTTCAAGCCTTGCAACATTAACAAAACCAAAAATCAAAAGAAAAACCCGTCTTAACTCAAAACACACTGTCTCAAACCAGAACCTGACAGTGTAAGCATCTTCTCTGCTGATTCCGGTCCGCGTGGATCCTGTGGGCGGCGCCGTCATGCTCCTCCTCGCCGCCTGGTCTTGACAGCTCCCAGCACCGTCCCCGATGTCCCCTTCAAAATAAAGTTTCTCTCTCCATGATATATCATTTAATCCTCTTGTTCCGCGGTCGTGATATTATCCCGGACAAAGTGTTCGGCTTTTTCCGGGTCGGTGAAGCTCCATCTCTTCCCCTTCCACGTGAATCTCAGGTTCGCAGGGTGTGCAAGTGTGTGCTTCACCTAATGCTGCCACAGCGTCTTCATGATGGGGGAGAACCGTCTCCGCTGATCGGAGCGCTCCTTAGTTAAATCCTCAAACATTGAAAGAGTGCAGCCTTCCCATTTTAGCCCCTTTGTTTTCTTTGCGGCTGCCAGAACTTTCTGTCGGGCCGTATATCTCAGAAACCTGACCAGTATCATGCGTGGCGCTAGATTGTCATCCTTCCTCGGGCCCCCGCTTCTGTGGCTCCTTTCAATCTCAAACTCGTCTCCATCCAGTTTAAAGCCGTCTCGAAGTATCTTCCTGACATAGTCATTCAAATTACTCCCAGCTTCTTTTCCTTCTTTCAATCCAACCAACCTGACATTATTTCGTCTGCTCTGGTTTTCATAGTCCTCAATTCTCTGCCATAGTTGATCCACTCGCTCTGCTAGCCGTGTGTTGTCATTAGCCATGTTATTAGCACTATCCTCCACATTGGAAAGGCGAGTTTCTGCTTCATCCATTCTTGTTTGGAGCGCACTTACTGAGTTCTTGAGCTCTGTGGTATCTGCCCGTATCACAGTCACATCAGTCGCCACTCGGTTTAGAGTTGCCCCCATCTTCACAATTTCAGAGAGGAGGTCTTCCATGTTGTGTTTTGGGTTTGTTTCGGGGCTAGCCGGGCTAGCATCCACGGGGGCTGTAGTTTTTAGACGTGTCTGCACACTTCGCTTAGGTTGATGCATTTCAAAATTTAAATCTCCTGTGTGGCTAGATTAAAGCTCTACTTATTTACAGTAGGAAAAATTACTTGCGGAGAGTTATTATGATTTAATTGCCTGTAAATATCAGCGGGGGTCGGGAGCAGGTCTAGTGTGCTGCCATTTCCTAGGTATCCTCCACGTGACTCCAGCGTGTTCCTGTCTTAATTTGCGCAGCTCTGCTAATATGACCGAGTCACGGTCACTGCTGCCCGGCTCTTGCCGCTCGTTATATGGGCAAGCCGCCTCCGCCGAGTCGGTGACTTTTTCCTTTACATTGTTCTCCTCTCCGGGTTTCCCTTTCTTCACCATACTTTCTGTCCGTTTTGTTTGTCGCATTAGCTTCTAGATATATTTGCTTCCTGGCGTTTTCCCTTTAGTTATTCGCTAGTTTTAATGCGTTACTTTTTTAAGTTAAAAAATGCCAAATAATTTGGAGTAAAGCAAACAACAGATACCCATACAGGTTTTAATGTATTGCACCTCAACGCAATTACAACTGAACTTTAAGCATTTTCTTTACTTACAAATGTAAGCAGTTAAACAATATGACATGTTTTACACTTGACATGCTGCAAATTAAAACAAACTTTCAATGGCAGCATGTTTTCAACCACAATCCTCCCTATAATTTTATTGAGTTCTTGCTGTGTGGTAAGTTTTGGGGTAGAAGCTGAAGCAGAAAAATACAGCCTTCCTTGTTAGCTAGCTTGCCTTTATCGTAGGGCATGCCGGTGGCCACTAGCTTAACAGACGCGTGTGCAGTCGAGATATGCTTCATTAAATTCGAGTTGCTTACATTTGACGTGGACAAAGTCTTTGGTCTTAGACACAGTGTGCATGTAACATGTACATTTTTACCTTTTACCTCGACGAGGTTAAAATACTGCCTATACTTCCACCGTGAAAACGCTGTCTTAGACTCAGCCTCGGGACTCGCTATCTCATCTGACATGCTGTGTGTGTGTGTGTGTGCGTGTGTGTGTGTGCGCGCGCGCTACGACCGTGTGTTGGTTTGTGTGTATACCCGCCCACCGGGTGTCTCTGGTTGGCTCAACATGAAATCTCTGCTTTAGCCAATCGTCATTACGTATCCCGCCCTTACCAAAGGGAGAAAAAAAGGCATTCCTGTATGCGAGTTGAGTGAGGTGCCAGTTTCTAAACGAGTAGGTTGGTTCAGTAACGCGAGGTAACGGCGTGTTGGTACCGGTAACGGCGTTACAACGATAGATGAAGTAACTTGTTAGATTACCCGTTACTGAAAAAAGTAACGCCGTTAGTAACAGCGTTTATTTCAACGCCGTTATTCCCATCACTGCAAAGCACTGCAATGCCAAGAGGAGAGCGAAGAAGGGAGTCCCCTCAGCCAGCTGGTCCACTGGCTCAGCGCCAACAGCTCAGGGCACCAAGACCGCCCTCACACAATCCGGCCCCACCAAATCATAACTAAAGAAAAAGACAATTACATCAACTATTGGACATCTGCAACCAAAACCCAAAGCAAACTCCAGTGCTATTTGGCCCTAAACAGACAATACTCCATGGCAGATTATCTGCACTTCTTAACCTCCTGCCAGCTATACCAGGACATTAGAGACAAAAACTTTCCACAAATTGCGGAAACACAGAGGGACTTTGAGACACTGGACCCCACCTAAAAACTCCCATACCTGCTGGGTGAAGTCCAGCAATGTGCACACATAGCTGGAAGATTTCTGTACTACTGCGACCAGAGGACAAGAAGGACAGATTGAGACCGTCTCCTCCTGCTAGACATAATGAACTTTGTACATATTGATTATTATTATTATTATTATTTTATGTTAAAACATTTATCTGTGCTTTTTGTTGTTACACGCTTTGGCAATGTAAACATGTTTCCCATGCCAATAAAGCTGAATTGAATTGAATTGAAAATTGAATAATGTGTCAGGGCATGAACGCTATTTCGCTGCTAAAACTTGTTAAGAGGCTGAGTAAAAACTGTTGACTTGAATAATTAGTTGTGGTGATTACGCTATAAGTCTGTTGAGACAGTTAGGAAGGAGGAGCAGTGAAGTGGCTTTCCTGGTGCTGTTGTAGGACTCACTAATGCTGCCCTGTGAAGCTGCTGTTAATCAGGAGTTACAAAAGAGTGGCTACATGTATTAAGTTCTAATCTCTGACCTCAGCTATTCTTAGATCTGTCTGTCTGGCACACTGACTGTTATAACAGATAGATATAAAATTGAGGTTATACAACATAATCACTGAGGACACATTCTAATTTAGTTAACACAAACTTAATCCACAATGAGTTACAGTCAGACTTCTAAAGACTTCAGAGGACAGCTGAGGTTTGTGGGAGGAAAAAGAAGTAACATAATATCTATGACAGCATGAAGTAGTTCAGGGGGATACTTGATATATTTATGTAGCATTACTGATTTTTATAATGTAAAAGACAATAAAGAACTTGTTACAGAGAAAAGTTCTTCTACATCAGTTATAGTTGTTTGTGGTGGAGGAAGTATTCACACGAAAACGCCAGAAATATTTTTTTAAGTAACAGTATCAGCAACACTGTAGTAAAAAATGAAATACAAGTAAAATGCATTGACATTGTTGGCAAAATCTACTAAAGACATATCTAATAAAGAAAATATATTTTGTGACGTCATTTATAAGAGTATCTGTAAAACTGAACATAAATAACAAGTTTATAATAACTAAAAACTGTAAAATAAAAGTAGAGCAATGAAAAGTTTCATTTCTATCTGAATTGCTGTGTTGCTTTAAAGCAACAGCTGATATTTAACCTGACGTTGATTTGTCAGAGATTTGTTAGTTTACATCTGTACTGATTCCTTTTTCCTTTAATTTATTCGTGTAGCTCCTGTTCAAGTATGATCTGGTGAAGTATGACATGATGAGAGATGAACCGGTGAAAGATCAGTATGGTTTCTGTAAGCGAGTGAAAAAAGGTAAGAATGCAACAAATGAATGTTTCTCTTTACATTCTCTTTGTTTCAGACTTCCTGACCTTTTTTTTACCTTCAGGTGAGACAGGCCTTTTACTGTCCAAAGTAAGCGCCATCAGCCCGTTCTTTGGTTATGCTGGAAGCAAACAGCTGACTGAGAAGAAGCTGATGAGGAATGTGTTCGTGAAGGGAGACGCCTACTTTAATACAGGCGACCTGATGGCTGAAGACCAGGAGGGCTTCATCTGTTTCAGAGACAGACTGGGGGACACCTTCAGGTACTGTGGGATGAGATGCTTATAATGTTTATATAATGAATAGAATGAAAACAGTTCTGAATATTATATTCCATTTCTGACATATACACAGAATGAAGGTCCACCATCCAAGAGAGGTTAAACAATAAGCCATATACATTTTTGAATAGAGTGGCCTTAAAGATTTGCATTAATCTTAAGCTAGACATGCTTGAAAACAAATGGGTCCATATGGTGCACAGTTTGGACCGCCTCTCTTCACTGTGTTCCTCTTAGTTGTTCACATGAAAAGTAAATCGTAAATGGACTGGACCGACCATTTAAGGTGCTTTTACACTACATATACCATTCACCCATTCACACACTGATGGCACAGGCTGCCATGCAAGGTGCCAACTAAAGTAACTAATTACATTCAAGCACAATCACACACCAATTGCAAGGCCTCCAGGAGCAAATTAGGCCTCAGTATCTTGGACACTATCTTGACACTTCGACACGCAAAAAAACTGGGATTGAACTGCAGATCATCTGTGGAGTGGACAATCCACTTGACCTCTTGAGACACAGCCAAGGTGCCAGTAGTTGTATAAAGAAAGAAAAAAATAGAGATGAGAGGAGAAGTTCAAACTTCACTCACAATCTCATCTCCTCAAATCTTCACTGTGTCAAATGTTCTCGTTTACAGAAATTGTGAGATGTAAATGTGAAGTTAGAAAGATGATGGTGAAAGTTACTACTATATTATGTCATTTTACTGGTGGAGTGTGTCCTCTTTATTCAATTTATTATTTGTCACAAAAGAACAATAGTAAAATCATTCATCCCTGCTGTGCACCCACTCACAAACGATTCACAGGAAATGATGCAGCATGAATGAGATGTAATGCAGGCGACAGAAGAATTTATCATGCAAGTCAAGTTCAGTATGAGTGTGTCAGATATTGTTGTCACTCTTAGTCAAGTGTTGTTCAATCTACTATGGCTAAAATCTAAATAATGAGAATTAAAAAGAAAGCAAAGAGAAATAGAAAGAGCTGATGGTGTTCAGGTGAAACTATATTTACTGAACTTTATGCAGGTTACTATAGTAGCTGTTTATTTCAAAAAAGGGAAGGCAGAATAAAAAAAAGTCATTTTAATGACTTACAGGACTGAGAGGTTAACACAAAATAACAAAAGCAGCCGAGGAGTCCAGCTAAAAAATAAACTTTATCCAATAATCCACGATAAATCCCAACAACAAAAAACACAGAAGAGAGATAGACTAGTTAACTAACTAAACATAGTTGACACAGAAAAAGACAAATACAGGAAGTAAAGTAACACAATACACGTGCAGAAAGACTCTTTCAACATAAAACAGGAAATATCACTGTGAATCAAAAACCCCAAACCCTTACACTAAATGTTCCCTCTGGGTATCGTTAAAGAATCATCTTATCTTCATCATGTTGGTTAAAATCATCATCATTTTTCTGATTTTAGGTGGAAGGGTGAAAACGTAGCAACCACAGAGGTAACAGAGACTCTCGGGCTGGTGGATTTTATCCAAGAGGTCAATGTATATGGAGTGGAAATACCAGGTATGATTTTCAAATACTGCTAAACACCACCAGAAACCTGACAGCACTGATGTCTTTAGATTAATCATCCTTCTGTAATGTGAATGGTAAATGGAATATTCTTATATAGCACCTTTCTAGTCTTCTGATCATTTAGAGCTTTTATACTTGAATGCCATGCAAGATGCCAACAACTGCTTACCAGTTTTTAGGAGCACACACTAATGGGGTTCAGTATCTTGCCGAAGGACACTTCAACATGCAGACTGGAGAGGCGGGGATCGAACCGCAGATCATCTAATTCATGGACGACCCACTCTACCTCCTGAACCACAGCTGCCCATGTGCCACATATACTGACATTATTTTCTATATAAATGAGCCCAAGTTGGGATCCCATGCGGTTTCTGGTACCATTCCTGATAATAAGCAGCCTGGTAATGAATAACACCAGGCACTCACGACAGATTACTTTGAACTATGCTGTCCACAGGGCACGAGGGCAGAGCAGGGATGGCTGCCATGATCGTTAGACCAGGCCTCACGTTCGATGGGAGGAAACTGTTTGAGCATGTGATAAGGGATCTGCCAGCGTATGCTCGTCCACTGTTCATAAGACTCCAGGTAACGAGCAGAGACGTGCTGACAGACTGTGTCTGCATCTTGATTTTGTTTATAATATTATATATTATATTATTATGATGAGTTTACATTCATACAGGTGAAGGCTCACTATGGCACCACTGATCACTGCTCCTGGTGATTTTATTTTTTTCTCCGCAAGTGGCATTATGTGACACAAAAACAACATGACCTACAGGGAACATGACATAGTGTCTATGGCATCACTCACAGGTTTCTGAAGAGCTAAACTGCTCGTAACCTGAATCACACTAATTGCTGCTGCTGTTTTTCCGTTCCACAGGAGGTCATGGAAATGACGAGTACTCTCAAGCAGCAGAAGTTCCAGCTGGTGCAGAGCGGCTTCAACCCCTCAACAATCTCTGACCCTCTCTATGTGTTGGACTACCAGCAGGAGATGTACATTCCTCTGACAGATAGCATCTACCAGAGAATCCTCACAGGAGAACAGAAGCTATAGAACTCACAAGTATGGGTGTTATGACATGAAGAATAGTTTGGTTATGTTATGTTTTGTTATGTTAGTCTACAGACAGGTAAGGCAAGGCAAGGCAAGTTTATTTGTATAGCACAATTCATACACAAGGCAATTTATAGTGCTTTACAGAGGCAAAAAAAAAACATTTGACATTAAGACAAGCAATAGCAATAGAAATAAAAAAAAAAATAAAAAGAAGAAAATTTAATTTAAAACATCAGAATGTCATTTAAAATCATTAAAACAGCAAATTTAAAAACAATTTAAAACATTAAACGAATCACAGGATTATGATTAAAAATTCTTTAAAAAGAGCTCAGTCATAAGCATGTGAAAAGAGAAAAGTTTTTAACCTGGATTTAAAAGTGCTCAGAGCTGATTTCAGTCCTGCTGGTAGTTTGTTCCAGTTGTGAGCAGCATAACTGCTAAATGCTGCTTCACCGTGTCTGGTTTGAACTCTGTGTTCCACTGTGTTCTGACCTGAGTCAGTAGATCTCAGAGCCCTACTGGGTCTATATTCTACTAACATGTCATTTATGTATTGTGGGCCTAAACCATTCAGTGATTTGTAAACTAGTAGCAGAACCTTAAAATCTATTCTGTGGCTAACTGGGAGCCAGTGTAAAGGCTTAAGAACTGGGGTGATGTGTTCTGATCTCTTTGTTCTGGTCAAAACTCGAGCTGCTGCGTTCTGGATGAGCTGCAGCTGTTTGATACTTTTTTGGGGGAGTCCAGTCAAAAGACCATTACAGTAGTCAAGTCTACTGGAGATGAAAGCATGGATGAGCTTCTCCTGATCTGTTTGGGACATAAAGCCCTTAACTCTGGATATGTTCTTAAGTTGGTAGAGGGCTGTTTTGGTGACTGATTTTATGTGACTGTTGAAGGTCAGATCAGATGAGTCTATCAACACACCAAGGTTTCGGACTTGGTCTTTAGTTTCTAGAGACAGTAACTCAAGGTGTTTACTGACAGCAGCCCTCTTCTCTTTATTGCCAAAAACAATGACCTCAGTTTTTTCTTGATTTAATTGAAGAAAATTTTGGTTCATCCAGTTTTTGACTTGCTCTAGACAGTTACACAATGACTCTATAGGACTGCAGTCATCTGGGGACAGCACAAGATATATCTGTGTGTCATCTGCATAACTATGATAGTTGACATTAGAATTCTGCAGAATGACAAATGAAAGAAAAAATCTGGTGGAGAAGCATCATGAATTCAGATGGCATCCACTAAATGGTTTGATGAAAATGAAAATGACGTGAATGAGAGATGATGCTATGACCTTCATCACACCTTGAGTGTTAGACTGCACTCACCAGCATCATTAAAACACCAAATGAAGGAATACATTTATATTTGGTCTAAGACTGCAGACCGGCTCAGAAGGGATCAATGTCTCTGCTAAGTAGCCTGGAGCCAGACGTGCTTTAAAGGTGAACAGTAAAATCAATACTAAAACAAACAGGGAGTCAGTGGAGAGAAGCAGGACTGGGAAGGTGTGATGTTATCTGTTAAAACCAGTAAGAAGCTGAGCTGCTGTGTTATGAAGCAGTTGGAGGTGAGAGAGTGACTTGATGGACTGATGTTCAGAAACTTACAAAGAAACATTGAAGCTGTTCTGGTGGACTGTGGTGGCTCTGGTGGCTCAGCATTTGAAGATATTTCATGTTGTTTTATTCTTTCACCTGCCACCCGTCTGTTGATGACTGATTCACTGAGGTGTGAAAGAAAAGCCATTGTCTAATTAGTTAAAAATGAAAAGTTTACTGTATAAATGTGAACACTATTTTATGTGTTAAAACAATGTGTCAGATAGATAATATGAACCCAAACATATCTCCATAAAAGAACCTATCTTCTTCATTCATTTATTCCCAAAAACACGTTCAGCTGAATTAAGTGTTCTGCTCACCAAAAATGCTGAAAACATGAAAACACTGACAAACACTGGAACAAATGAACCTTACATCTTTGATTTAAACTCCATTAACTTCCTCCTTAATTTCCACATTAGAAACACATTAGAAACATTAGAAACATTTGAGTAGACCATTAATATTCAGTTTGAGGTGTTGTTAAGGTTGGAATTTTGGTTTATGTCAGAGGTCCTAAATATTTTCAGTTAATGCAAATTCATGATTTCAAAGGATTTGTCCTCAGTATTAAAGTATTTAATAGGTGGGATATAGTAGGCAAAACACTGTTAGATTGGTGAACTGTTAGGTGCATGCCAACCACCATCACCTATTGCTGCTGTTAAGTCTGGAGCTAACTTCAAATCCAATGACCCTATCTTCTTAGGCAATGCCTTGGTTGACCATGCAGCCAAGGGAAATGCCAGAATTGTCTTTTCTGTCTAGGTTCTATCCTATACCTGCTATCAACTGTGCTTCTCCTAATGATGTGGCCTTTTACAGGAGGCTGCTGATGTAAAGGAACAATGGTCTTGGTTTTATCATGGTCGTAAATATGTAAATAACCTGTGGGTCCACAGTAACGGCTACATTGTGGCTCCCACACATCTGTACCTGTGGCTTACTCACATGTCACATACTTTTGTCACATGTGGCTAAAAGAGGGATGTGTCTGATAAGGTTGGAAGACTGGTAGACTGGTGCTCCAGGATTTCCAACCTATGCACAAAAGTAGTGTGAAAAATGCCTAATTTGTCATATAACCCGGGTACAACCGTACAGAATGGTGTTGACACATCTTCTTTTTGGTCAAACTGGCATGAAGCCAGGAATTGCTTCAAGACAACTGATACTGTTTCCACAGAAAAATGCCTGCTGAAAGGCATTGCTCCCGGATTCAACATTCCACAGAGCATCAACTCAGACAGAAGTCAGAAATAAAATGAATATATCAAGCAACTCAGTACTATGCAAGAAGAATATGGATCTCCATGCAACGGTTGAAGCCATAATGTTTTTGTTCTCCTCTAACCTCTGCTGTTCAGCTGTTCTACAGACAAGTAAAGGCTGTCCAGTCTTCTCCTAGTGACAAACTGTGCCACAACATCCATTCAGGGGACTGAGTCTTAGTCAACTGAGAGTTCCAAAGGAAGAACGCCTGAGAGCCATGTTGGTACAAACACCAACACCTCCTGCTGACCACCAACATGGCAGTCGACTGTGAAGACCATCTGGATCTACACATCCATGGAAGAAAATGTCTCCTCAACCAGAGATCAACAAGACCCCTGATCACACTTTGGGTCTTCCTTCTTCATTCTGTGGGTCTTCACATTTCATCCTGTGAGTCTTCTTCCTCATCACCAACGGTGCCATAGGATGTTAGTCATATCCCTGGAAAAGATCTCCTCCTCTAAAGGACAAGGCAGGCTCAAAGGCCCAGAATAAGATGTCAGACAACCACAGTCATCAGAGGAGCAGAGCAACAACCGGATCATTCGTAGCCACATCCCTAACCTACCTACAATTGGAAAAATGATAGCACAAACCCTAAGAACTGTCATGTATTTGTATTCATCCCACACAGTACAGGAAAACACCTATGGACATTGTACTTGTTCCCTCTCTTTACACACGGGACAATCATTCTGCAAACAACTCCATGCCAACTGCTTTTATTGCAATGCTCCTAACCCTGTTACCATTCTAATGGTCCCAAAGACATTAAAATGGCATGCTGAAGGTAAAAGAAAACCTTTCACCAAGGAACATTCAATATGACTCCACAGTTGTTTCATCAGAGAATTTAATTGTTGAGTCCAGAAGACGTATCTTTGCTCTGTACCAGTACCCAAATGGCTATACTGGGTTTGGGGCACAAGAGCACAAATGCAGTGATACCAACTATGCCAGTCCTCTCTGTGCCACTTATAGACAGTATACATGGACAGTATAATAAACTGATGTCATACAGGTTTCTGAAGGGCCGTTGTGGAGGTCATTGTGTTGGCTCTGACCCCTGTCTTCTTGGCAGTTTTGCCTCTACCACCTCCTGACCAATCTAAACATGGGCTAAGACAAGAATCGTTGTGAACCTGAAGTGGACTGAACAATAACTGTGCTCAAACAAGCCATTCATAACATTCATGAATAAACATCTATCTGTTAATCAAAACAGTCATGCTGTTGATTATGTTGAGCCTTAAGCCTAAGTATAACATGAATTAAGTTCTATAAAATACACCCTCTGTACAGTTAGACAGGAAATTTGTTACAGTGGTCAAAGTCATTATGTTTTGCTGTAAGGATGAGCATCTGCATATCGAGGTTGACATGTTCTGTAGCAAGATTAAGGTAGTTGTCTAACCGCCACTGTTTCGGCACATAAGTTTCACTTTACAACCATAAAGGTTGTCACTTGAGACACATACACACACACACACACACACGCACACACACACTATGGATATCATATATCCATAGTGTGTATATTTTTGTTACCCTCATTCCATCCTATTGAGTTATAGTAACCTTATATTATTTAAAAAAAATCTTTCCAAGATGTTTAATATGTTGCAATTTTTCGCCACAAATACAACATGAAGACAACAGACAGTAACGATCATGGCTTTACCAAACCATGCCAGATTAGATTTCCTACTGGCCTCTCAGTGAGAAAATTGTGTCATCAAAACTGAATGCTATGGTACGATAAGAAAATACATCCTGACATCCTGACACAAAACTTGGGCCCACACAGGCCCAGCCTGTAACCCCTACTGGGCTGGTCCCTTGAGCAAGGTAATACACATTGGGGGACAATGTAGACTTAATAATTAAGTACATCAAATCAAAACAAAATTTTGTTTGTATAGCCCAAATTCACAAAACACATTTTGCCTCGAGGGCTTTACAATCCAGGATGTCTGTCTATTGCACATTGTAGATGTCACAGAACAAATCAACACAAACATATTGTACAACTACCATGAATGATAAAATGACAATGAATGATAAAATGTCAATGTATCACAATGACTGATAAAATGACAATGAATTACAATGACTGATAAAATGACAATAAATTACAATGAATGATAAAATGACAATGAATTACAATGAATGATAAAATGACAATGAATCACAATGAATGATAAAATGATTACAGTAGCAGTGGAACCTGTGATAGTAAAGTATAGGGAGATGTGACTGCATCTTCAACCAATACTGTGCCTGACTAGGCATAACCCAGAGAGAGAGAGAGGGAGAGAGAGACAGACAGACAGACAGACAGACAGACAGACAGACAGACAGACAGACAGACAGGGAGTAACCAAACAATGTCTAGGAATCACCCAACCCCATTGTTTAGGTCTTGAACCTTCCTCACATACCAAATGTGTATTCTTGCCCTTTTGTCTGTCTGAGCTCCAACTTCCAGACCTCATGTAAAAGTCTACCCTTTGTCACCTACCCCCTCCTTTCCCTCTACCCTTGTTGCCTAATCATTTCCCTTACCTTCCACCTTTTGCTCCATCCCCATTTACATATTGTGTAACCATGGCTGTTTTATGTATAAAAGAGTTTCTCTTCATTTTCTCTTGGTCAACTCACTGGCTCAGATACCCTCTGTGACCGTCAGTTCACCAGTGTGCCAGCATGCTTCTTATTAAACACACCACCACAGCAAACATCTCAACGGGACTCAATGATTTCTTCTACATACTGTAGGTTTACTTAGATTTAGACA
Source organism: Collichthys lucidus (assembly GCA_004119915.2). Classification (NCBI taxonomy): domain Eukaryota; kingdom Metazoa; phylum Chordata; class Actinopteri; family Sciaenidae; genus Collichthys; species Collichthys lucidus. The sequence continues at coordinate 1,005,618 of CM014093.1, read as the reverse complement.
GTTAGTGTGCTCCCAGTTTGGACAGACAGATATCCCGTCACAGAAGTAAAACAAAGCACTGCAGTGGACAGGTTCAGCAGAACAAAAGCCTCATAAAAATCAGCATCTCTTTAAATGTACACTTTATTACACAGCCTTTTTTTCTTTTCAGATTTGAATGCATCATCCTTCCATCACAGTATCACAGTATATGTTTGTTCCATTCATGCCAAAAGTGCCCATATATTTATATTAAGTTCTTTTGGAGACCTGAAAGTCTGTGACTGAGTGGGTGATGAAATGATGAATGTGATGGGTCGAATGTTGAGTTTCTTTATTGGCTGTAGATTCTAAGAGTGTATGTGCAGCTCTCTGATACTCGTGGGTTCAGCGCTGAAGACTTTCAGAGTGAATTCAGTTTACAGTGTAGTACCTGTATGTTAGTACAGGGCTGCAGTTACAGTATGTAACTAACATTCTACTTCTTATAGGCTTTTATACCTACAAGCACAAACACACCAACTTACACACCCAGCAATAACCTATCCATACCTCAATACATCGTATGTGCAGAGCACTGAGACAATACAACACCTGATAACCTAACAACAATCAGTCTGACTGAATAATGAAAGAGTATAAAATATAAATAAATAGTTCAAATTAGAATACGTTCTCTTTCAAATCAAGCATTGTAGGACAGAAGTTATCTCATGACTTCTTCCATACAGAGCAGGTCTAAATCATACTCTTAATAATGTTATTTACAGACACCCACTATGAGTAACATTGGCAAGGAAAAACTTCCTTTAGGAGGCAGAAACCAGCTCATGATGGACAGACATCTGCTGTGATCTATTGACATTTTTTGACTGAAATATAGTTTAAACATGTGAAACGTGTGGTATCATGTGATATCCAAATATTGTGTGTGAGCACTACAGAAAAATGAAGGTGATGTTTTAATATCCAGGAATTCACATTACTACCACTGACCATATATGATCCAACCATATACTTGTCTTGTCAATGCTGTGAAAGTTCTGATTCACTGATTTATTTATTTAGTTTTATTTGGCTCTTTTTTTCTTCACCCAAGATGTGAATGTGTACTGCTCAGTATTTTTATAGACATTCATACTTGGGAACTTTTTTATCAAGCAAATAAGTGTGATTACTGTTGGGTAAGTCAGTTAACACAAAAGGTCTTAACTTCACTGTAGATGTAGAATCAGGGCTGGGATTTAAAGCATCGACCACAATAAGCTTGCTCTTTGGCTGCAATGTTCTGTTTATGTATTTACACAATTTATACAAGCTATCAGCAGCTTATTGCTAATATTACCACAGTTGTGACTAGATGACTATAACTGAGATGAGAACAACCATTTATAATCATTTAAAAAATGAATACATTTCAAAGTGACTGAGATGTACACAGCTATCGTTATCCTGTAAATTGTAAATATTCAATAATAAATTTCAGAAGGTTCATCTCACCTGTATTTGTGATCAGGATATGAATATGTATATAAAAAGTATTGGACACAAGTTAAAGGATGATTTTGGTTTGTTTGTTGGTCTTATTTTGTAGTTCCACAAAACCTCAACTCACTTACCCAGAATTCAAGTTGGAAACACACCAACAGCTTGCACAAATGTGACATTATCACCAGAACTGTCTGTAGTAAATCACAGTGTACAGAACCTGCACATGGAATAGATTAGTGTGTGAATGTAGAATATGTACAGTGTGACCTCACTCCCCACAAGGAAACACTGAGCTCAGCACTGCAGGGAGTGACTTTAATAACGTCTGCGTGCCGGAGGGAGTAGACTATGAGCCTGCAGGTGGATGCTGGTCTGGTGGAGGCAGGGCTTTGAAATGGTATCCAGTGATTGTTAACTGGCCACATCCAGCCTGCCAGAGCTTCCCATCGGGCACACAGAATATTAATAAATTCAGCAAATGTGAGGAGGAACAAAATAATGGTGACTCATACTAACAAGCAACATGTCTGAGTCAAAAAATAAAAATGTGTAAAGTTTAATTCACTCTTCAGTGAACTGCATCTTTAGCAAATGTCTATCTGGCTGTTAAATGTAGTTGTTGCATTTGTAGTAGTGATTGCTGCATTATCAACAATAACTTGGTTTTGTTGTTCACATGACACTGACTGTTTTGGTCAGTTTTCATGTGAACAACAAAACCATGAATAACTTGGACAGGTCAAACACCACTTACTGAGGCTTTATGCAGGACGGAGGCCCTGTTCCTGGGAACTGCAGGGGTTGTGGGAATGAAATAACAAAGGGAAGGTCACATTAAAAATCCTGTGTAACACAAGCCAAAGGACATCAGGGAGGAGAGAAAGAGGTGATGCAGGAGCTGCTGAACAGAAGCTTACCTGAGAGAGAATACATGCAAACGTGTAACTGTTTCCCATACTCCTGTCCTGCAGGAGCCTCCGGTAAAAGTTCAGGCAGACAGGTCCATTGCTATGCAACAGTTGTGATAGCATATGAGCTGTGACTCAATCAGAAAGTTTCTTGGTGTAGCAGCGCCTCCAAGTGAGCAGAATGACATATGTCATCAATTCATAACCAATAAGAAATATCCTAACCTGTCAGAAGCGATGTGAGATCCTGTTCTTTTGTGTCTCACTGTTTGTTTCCTGGTCAAAGAACAACAATTAAACTGTGGGAGAAGAAGTCGAACTCATTTTCAGATGAAACATCAGCAGATGGAGCCTGACTGAACCTGGCTGTCACTGTAAATCCAGCTGGCCTCAAAGCCTCTTTACAGGATTTGAATTGACCGACTCTGATGCCTCAAGAATTTTTTTAAATCTCAAGAATTTTTAATCTTTTAGTTTTTTTCTTCTGTGACATCTTGGATGATTTGAATGTGTTATGAAATGAATGTGTTATGAAATGAAACCATTTGAGAATTATAGAGGGGAATTGTATCTATATTATGCGTCCAGTTATGTCTCAACTGGCCTGATTCCAGTTGTAATGAAGCATTTTAACAGCAGGGGGCACCAAAATGTTTTGAATGGTTACCGGTGAGTAAGTAAAAGTATCGCCACAATGTAAAAATACACAGTTACAAGTGACTTTCATTCAAAATCATACCAAGTGAAGTACTTCCAAATGTGACTGTACAGCAGACAGAGAAGACGATCAGAGTTTAAGGTGTAATGATGCTGAGCTGTGACACATCCACTGAAGCTGTCAGTGAAATCATTTTTCCTGCGTACATTTACATTTTTACAGCTGGTGGATGTGGATAATAATTGAAAGTCTATCAATTATGCTGTTACTTCTGATCTGTATTTGTATTTATTATTTTGATCTTTAAGTCACATTGAACTAAAAACTGCATTTCCCATGTGCACGGCGGCCATTTTGACTTGAAAAGCTGGAAACGCTCAGGTGAAATGAATTACACTAACAATGGCTTCATATCGTGTCTCCGAAACTGGTTCATCTAAATGGAATGCACCCACTCAAGCTGTTATGTGATGACCCCGTCCACCTGAAGCATCAGGTGCTGCATCTGGGCCTGGTGTGCTGTGCTCTGTAAATCCCTCCCTCATTCTGCAGTGTCGTCCACTATTGGGGCATGTTATACTGACTGAATCGTGGTTATATCTGATCAATACATTCATATTTCATCCATTAAAGAAAAATCACCAAACTCTGAGCTGTTGTTTTACAACCTGAACTACAAATGATCATTGAACACAGTCAATCCCTGTTGATCAGGTCCAGAAGAAAATCTCACACCCATCTTATCTGCTTTACAATGACTTCCCATCAAGGTCAGGATTTACTTTAAAGTTCTTGTTTTCACATACAGAGCCCTGCAGGCTCAGGGACCAGCATCCACCCCTGATCTGTTCCATCCTTATAACACCAGGGTTATATCACCAGATGTTCCTCAGGTATGACTGAAAACAAAAGGTGATGGTGTCTTTGAAGTGGTGGCTCAGACATTGTGGAATGCCAATGGCCTAGTCAATTTATTCACACTGGCCTTTTTATCTATCTGTTCTTGTAAAGCACTTTGTGACCTCGCTCTGTGAAAGATGCTATAAACTTAGGTAAACTTGGTTGACCTGCATCTTTGTAAAAACAAATGACTGTTAGTCACCAGGTCATATTGTCCCCCTATTTTGTTGCAGTGTTAGACAAGAGGTTGCTTTAAGATTGTGCTGTCACCTTTATGACATGGTGATCTACAGCGATACTTAAAGGATGATGTCCATACATCAGGGAATTGTTTAATGTTTGAACCATGAGACCTGACAGTCACTTATGTGGGTGTTGTAACATTTCAAAGTTTATGTTGACTCCAGTGTTCCTCTGGTGGTCTGGACAAACCATAATCCAGTAACTTTGCTTCATTCCTTGGGTTGCCCATACCACAGCTTTATGAGATGGTTTTTGTGTTAGCAATCATACTGTTTGGATATACGACAACACAGTGCCACATTAAAGACTCAGTAAATATTGTAGCTGACGATTTGTCAAGAGCAACTTGCTCTTGCGATGATTACTGTTTTCTGTGTAGTCTTCGTGGTCCCCATCTCTTTCTCCTCTGCCACTCTTAAAGTTGCTTCTCCAGGCACTGGGGTTGCTAGATTGAAGGGTGGAGATGACTCAGGGTTACTTAAGAACTGGTAAGTATGATATGAAGTATGTCAAATGGTTGTAAAACGAAGGAAGCAACTGGTAAAAAGTAAACTGCACAAGTGCTATGGATGAATATTTAAAATTGTGAACAGTTATAGTTCCTGTATACAGTATATGTACCAAAATATCATATCTCTGCAAAGCAGGAAGCACATGCAAACTCTACACAGAAAGGTTATGACCCCCAGCCAGCCCCCAATCAAACCTAGAACCTTCTTGCTGGGCAGTAACAACCAGAGCCACTGAGCCGACTATCGCCCTGATGCAGAGCCATATCTTATCTTGAGTATCTGTTAGAACGTATTTGTTTCAGGCGCAGATCTGCTCATAAAAAAAGTTGCTAAGAAATCTTCTTAGAGATAAAATGACAAGCTTGCTGTGAAGTGACTGGAAAGAAAGATTCCAGTTAAGAACAGTCTCTTCCTCTTCTAAAGTTGATACAAAGTATGTCAGATCAAAACTGATGCAGGACTGCTTCTTCACTCACTCTGCAACCTGCAATTACAACGTTCTCTGTGGACACATTTTATTTTCTGTGACTGAAATATCCACCATGGATCAGGACTAAACAATGACAAAATGAATTTCTCGATTTAGTTTAGTTGTAAAACATTTTCCTCCTTTTATTTAGAGAATACATTCAGTTTATGGTTTGCAGGACTGTTTTCCTAAAATTATGAAAATGTTGAAAAACACTGCAACTGTCTTTTTCTCATTTTAGCAACAGGTCACAAGGTGATGTTAATTACTGAAACAGTTTCTAGCTCTGAGGTTACAGATAGCCTCGGGACAGGGTCAATAACTTGACAAGTTTAAAATGTGTCCGTCTGTATTTTTGTCAGTCTGGTCTTAGACTAGTCTGAGATCAGTGTGTACAGAGCAGTGGAAAGATACAGCTCCTCCTCCTCACTCTGAATGGAATATACCTTCAGGGGCTTTTCTTGACATTTGAACATCTATGGAGCACCATCAATATTGATATCCATAATGTTTTCTGTATTTCAAAGTTCAGCCACTGATCAACACTGCATGCTCCAGCTGTAAGGATAAATGCAGGTTGTGCGACAGTGTGTGTAAGCTGACAACAAGCAAGGTATCCAGGGAAACTTTCCACTCTGCCTTGACAGCGGGAGTGACTCTGTGTGTGCTGACTTATTGGTCAATAAATGTTCTGTTTGTTAATGACATGCAAACCCAGCTGGAGAGCTTTTACTGCAGGACGGTTTGAACGCTGTGTGCTGAAAAGTTTCTTTTTCTCATTCTGTCATTCAAACTGCAGCTACTGTAGCTTTTATCAGCTGGACGGTAGCAGGCCAGATTACAATAAAAGCATATTTCTTTCAGATGTTTGTCTACATGCACATTCAGTTTTGGTTTTATTTGTCTTTTTTAGATCGAATACTGCAGAGATATTATATAATATATAATATTTCTAGAGTTATTTTAAAATATTTAAAACAAGTTTTCTGTAATATTTTGTTTCAGTAGTAGCCTGTTACTGCTAATTTCATGCACATAGTGAGGGCAAGATAGTAAGCAGAGGTAATATGACACACTGCAATTGTGGTTCCAAATGGAAAATAAATGAGAAAATGGGAAGACAAGTGCAGATCAGGACCCTAACCCTGATCCTAACGACTCAGCCAGTGTAATTCTCTTCAGATAAGGAGTGAGACTCAATAAGAATCAATTTAATTAAATCATTTTAAATTTGGGGGGATTTTTTATTATGGCACCAAATCATAACAGAACATAACGTTACAAAAACAGAATTACACGGAAAAGAGAATTACACGGATTATATTACGGTAACAGTCATCAGTTCATTTTAATTTAAAATCATAATATGACATGCAGCAAGAGTGCAACGGCTGGGATGCGAACCGGCATCCCCTGGTTCAAGGTACTACAAGTACTACTACAAGGTACTACAGGTGGCGGTGTACTTAAGACCTTGGCTATCATAACACAGGTATGCTTTCAGGTGTATTTATAGTATATAAAACATCCCGCTGATATAAAATTAGAAACAGTGTCATCCTTCAGTCTGTGCAGACACTTCAACCTGAGAGAACGTGCTGTTTTGTGCGAGAGCAGGAAAAATTTGAGAGTGCAGAGGACATGTTTTGAGCGCGAGCAGAAAAAATCTAAACACACAGACATGTCTTGAGCGCGGGCTCAATTAGCGGGCAACCTGAAGGCGAGCACGTTAGATTTGAGTGTGAGCATAAAATGTGAGCACGAGGACAATAAATCTGAGCACGAGAAGGAGAAATCATGCTCTCAAACTGAAAATGTGCGCTCTTGAATAAAGATAGGATAATTCTTCCATATTCTTCCAGCTGCTCGTTTAAGAAATTCAGAGGTACTGAGTAATTTGGAGAAGTTTTTGTCCCATCTCTCTGCCTCAGTCTGTGCAGATGTTACCAAGTTGATTGAGGATAACCTGTTGCTTTTTTCTGATCATCCCAGTCAAACATCTGTACTGTACCATGACATTGATGTAGAAGGCCACAAACCAATAAAGCAACATGCCTACCGAGTAAACCCGACTAAAAGGGCCATGATGCAGCAGGAGGTGAATTATCTGATTATCTGATTGAGCATAGGTTAGCTGTTCCCAGTGCAAGTGCGTGGAGCTCACCCTGTGTTTTGGTACCGAAACCAGACAGCACCCCTCGTTTTGGCAACGATTACAGAAAGGTTAACTCAGTCACAAAACCTGACTCCTTTTCACTCCCCAGGATGGAGGATTGCATTAGGCTCCGCCAGATACGTGACAAAGCTGGACCTGTTAAAAGGTTATTGGCAAGTTCCTTTAACACTGCGTGCATCTAAAATATCAACTTTCGTCACACCTGACGCTTTCCTCCAGTACACCGTTATGCCATTCGGGCTGCGTAATGCTCCCGCTACCTTCCAATGGTTAATGCACAGCGTGTTGTCTGATGTGGAAAACTGTGAAGCGTATTTAGATGATGTAGTTGCCTATTCCTTTACCTGGTCCGATCATCTCCGCACTCTATCCCTCATTTTCAGTCGTCTCCGTGAGGCCTCCCTCACACTGAACCTCGCAAAATGTGAATTTGGCAAGGCCACTGTTACATATTTGGGTAAGCAGGTTGGAGTTGACCGTTTACTCAGCAGTCTTCAATGACATTCGGTGAAAACTGTAAATACAACAAATATTGCACTTTAAATAACATAAAACATGCATTAGCATAGTTACAGGCACAATGAATTATTGTATTCATCATCAGCAGAACGTTTTTAAATGTGTAAATAACATGGACAAAATGTCTCCTTTTACTAACAAATAAAATATATATATTCTAGCAGCTATCTCTATCTATCATTTTTAACATCTTACACATGAAATGTATGCACTTACGGTGTTGCCTGTACAATATTTATCAGAGGAGACTAGGATAGCTGACCAAAACCATGTCGACAACCCAGAGTTGAGACCAGGAAGCAGAGCTGCAGTCTTACACGCTTCTCTGCGCCTCCATTAGAGCAGCTGCCCACCCAGTCCTTTAGTATAGAGTATAAATGTTAAATGTGGACTTTTGAATATCAGGTCTTTGTCATCTAAAGCTGTCTTAGTTAATGAATTAATATCTGATTATGATATTGATTTGTTCTGTCTCACTGAAACCTGGCTGCAGGAGGATGAATATATTAGCTTAAATGAATCCACTCCTCCGAGTCATTATAATACTCGTATTCCTCAAAGTACTGGTCGAGGTGGTGGAGTTGGAGCCATATTTAACCCAAATCTATTAATAAATCCTAAACCTAAACTATTTTTATTATTATATTTGAAAGTCTTGTTCTTAGCCTCACTCACCCAACCTGGAAAACTTCACAGCCAATTTTATTTGTTACAGTATATCGAGCTCCTGGTCCTTATTCCGAATTTTTATCTGAATTTGCAGAATTTGCATCAGGCTTGATCCTTAAAACAGATAAAGTAATTATTGTAGGTGATTTTAACATTCATGTGGACAACCACAATGATAGTCTTAGTACTGCGTTTATCTCTCTATTAGACTCAATTGGCTTTTGTCAAAGTGTAAATAAACCGACTCATTGTCTGAACCACACTCTTGATCTTGTTCTTTCATATGGCATTGAAATTGACAGTCTAATTGTCTTTCCAAAGAATCCTCTTACCATTTTTTAATAACCTTTAAGTTCATACTACTGGACTATAAGCCTTTGTGTAGAAACTTCTACAGCAGATGTTTATCTGATAGTGCTGTAGCCAAATTTAAGGAAATGATTCCTTTAGTATTGAATTCAATGCCATGTCTAACTGTAACAGAGGACTTGTCTGCTTCCTTTAGCCCCTCACAAATAGATCATCTTGTTGATAGTATTACAGGCTCATTACGGACAACTCTAGACTCTATTGCACCTCTTAAAAAGAAGACAATTAAACAAAGAAGGCTAGCACCATGGTATAGTCAGCAGACTCGCAAATTAAAACAAGAGGCACGTAAATCTGAACGCAAATGGCGTGCCACTAAACTGGAAGAATCTCATCTAGTCTGGCAAGATAATCTCAGAACATACAGGAAGGCTCTCCGTAATGCCAGAGCAGCCTATTACCAGTAGCGGTTTTAGGTACGGGCGGACAGGGCAGCCGCTCGGGGCGCAAATGTGGCCAGGACTGCCGCTGCCTAGTACTCTTCTTTTATTGAGGAGAATAAGAACAACCCCAGGTTTCTCTTCAGCACTGTAGCCAGGCTAACAGAGGATCACAGCTCTACTGAACCATCTATTCCCTTAGGTCTAAGTAGCAATGACTTCATGAGCTTCTTTAATGATAAGATTATAACTATTAGAGACAAAATCCATCACCTCCTGCCCTCAAAATGCATTGATCTGCATTCTGATACAGCAAGTTTGAAAACAGCTGTAAAACCTGATATGTATTTAGACTGTTTTTCTCCCATCGCCCTTCATCAAATAACTTTATTCATTTCTGCACCTTCAACGTGTCTCTTAGACCCCATCCCAACCAGGCTGCTCAAGGATGTTTTACCTCTAGTTAGTCATTCGTTATTGTATACAATTAATCTTTTATTATCAGGACATGTACCACATTCCTTTAAGGTAGCTGTAATTAAACCTCTTCTTAAAAAGCCCACTCTAGACCCAGAGGTTTTAGCCAACTATAGACTGATATCAAACCTTCCCTTTGTGTCTAAGATACTTGAGAAAGCTGTAGCTAATCAACTGTGTGACTTTCTCCATAACAATAGTCTATTTGAGGAATTTCAGTCAGGATTTAGAGTGCATCATAGCACAGAGACCGCATTAGTCAAGGTTACAAATTACCTCCTAATGGCATCAGACAAAGGACTCATCTCTGTACTTGTCCTGTTAGATCTTAGTGCTGCATTTGACACCATTGACCATCAAATTCTTTTACAGAGACTGGAAGATCAAATTGGCATCAAAGGAACCGCCCTAAGCTGGTTTAAATTGTATTTTTTAGATCGATCTCAGTTTGTTCACGTCAATGATGAATCCTCCATGCATACCAACGTTTGTCATGGAGTCCCACAAGGTTCTGTACTAGGACCACTTTTATTTAGTTTATATATGCTTCCTTTAGGGAACATTATTAGGAATCACTCTATCAATTTTCATTGTTATGCTGACGACACCCAATTATATTTATCGATCAAGCCTGATGCAACCAATCAGTTAACTATAATTTTCTGATGTTAAATCCAGACAAAACTGAAGTTCTTGTAATTGGACCCAAACACCTCAGAAACTCTCTTTCTAGAGACTTAGTTACTTTAGATGGGATCACCCTGGCCTCCAGCTCCACTGTAAAGAATCTTGGAGTTGTTTTTGATCAGGATTTGTCCTTTAATGTTCATATAAAACAAATTTCGAGGACTGCATTCTTCCACTTACGTAACATCGCTAAAATCAGACGCATTGTCTCTCAAGTGGATGCAGAAAAACTCCACGCATTTGTTACTTCAAGGCTGGACTATTGTAACTCTTTGTTATCAGGCTGCTCTAATAAGTCTCTTAGGACTTTACAGTTAATTCAGAATGCTGCTGCATGCGTCCTGACAGGAACCAAGATCAGAGATCACATCTCTCCAATTTTGGCTTCCTTGCATTGGCTACCTATTAAATCTAGAATAGAATTCAAAATTCTCCTCCTTACTTACAAAGCTCTTCATGGTCAGGCACCATCACATCTAAAAGAGCTCATAGTACCTTACTACCCCTCTAGAACATTGCGCTCTCAGGACACTGGGTTCCTTGTGGTTCCTAAAAAGTAGATTGGGAGCCAGAGCTTGGGAGCCAGAGCTTTCAGCTATCAGGCTCCTCTTCTGTGGAACAAACTACCAATCTGGGTTCGGGAGGCAGACATGGTCAACACTTTTAAGAGTAGACTTAAGACTTTCCTTTTTGATAAAGCTTATAGTTAGGGCTGGCTCAGGTCAACCCTTAGTTATGCTGCCATAGGATTAGACTGCCGGGGGACTCCCCAGGGTTATGCCTAGCCAGGCACGGTATTGGTTAAAGAAGTCACATCTCCCTTACCGAAAACCCTCCCTCCCTCCTTCTCTCTCTCTCTCTCTCTCTCTGTGGACATGTCTCATGTTGTCTGACGCTCTGTCGTCCAGCAGGTTTTCGTGGATCGTGACTGCTGCTGTGATCCTGCACGACGTCCACTACACATATTACTACTGTCATTATTACTACCATATCTGCTACTGTGGTCACTTTATCATTCATTGTGATTCATTGTCATTCTGTCAGTCATTGTAATTGTACAATATGTTTGTGTTGATTTGTCCTGTACATGTGACATCCATTGCACGTCTGTCTATCCTGGGAGAGGGATCCCTCCCCTGTGGCTCTTCCTGAGGTTTCTTCCACATTTTTTCCCTGTTAAAAGGGTTTTTTGTGGGCATGTTTTTCCTCACTCGAACCGAGGGTCTAAGGACAGAGGGTGTCACTTCCTGTACAGATTGTAAGGCCCTCCGAGGCAAATGTTCTTTGTGACTTTGGGCTATACAAATAAAATTGATTTGATTTGATTTGATAGCTTCTCTCAGTGCAAGGAGAAAAGAAATAAACAGGAAATCAACCAACACACTTGACCTGTCAGGAAGTGATGTCAGCGGTGACGCGACTGTCAAAATAAAATCTTCTTAAAAAACTTTTTTAACCCTTTTGCTCTTATTGTTTAACTACAACACGTATGAATGACTTATCTTAAAGCACTCATTACAATGAACAATAAAAATGCCGTTGAGGCAACACAAAGGCATTGTTGTGTAGTGCACCTCTCCTCGCAGCACCCTGCTTTACGCGACCCTTTAAATTAGAAGTTGACGCTAGCGCGTGCGGTGCAGGTGCTGTTCTCTTACAGGAGGACGATCAAGCTATTGACCATCCTGTCTGTTACTTCTCCAGGAAGTTCAATAAGCACCAACTTCACTATAGCACTATTGAGAAGTAAGCCCTTGCCCTCCTGTTTGCCTTACAGTATTTCGAAGTATATATTGGATCTAGTTCGCAGCCTGTCCAAGTATATACAGACCACAACCCATTAACATTCCTTGCAAACATGCGCAATTCAAACCAGCGGCTCATGCGTTGGTCTCTCATTTTGCGGGACTTCAACCTGCAGCTACAGCACAAAAAAGGTACAGAAAACGTAATAGCAGATACTCTGTCTATGTGTTACTCAGAGGTATAAAAATGAAACATATGGGGATGTGTTTAATTCTTGGGTGTGGGGGTGTTTGTAGTCTGTGTGTGTTTCTTTGTGTGCCCTGTGCTTGTGCTGTCTATTTTCGTATGCAAAAAGAATGTGCCATCCCCAGGAGGCGATTGGTGGAGTAATTTTCCAGTCCTGGCCTGTGATTGGCTGTACCTGAAAGCCCAAAGATATAAGGAGCCAAGATGCCGGCCCCAGGTGGACACCACTTCCTCATTCTCCTCCTTTCACAACTTTCGCCACATGTCCTGTTGTAAAACTGTTTGTATGACCGTAGAAATAGATTTTTGTTTGAAGAATAGGGTAGGACTGCCATTTTGTTTGATCGTGTTTTCTCCTGTTTTTGTTAGTTTAGGGAGGTAAGTTTATTGTGATTTTGTTTTTCTGAGCGAAGTGATTAATTTTCAAGATTTCAAGTTTGTTTTGGTTGTTGTTTTGGCCTGGGTCCACCCTGAAGTTGATTCCTGTCAGGCCGGGACTCAAATGAGGACTCAGATGCAGAGTAAGGCTGAGAGTAGCTTTTAATCAGGACTTGAATAACCCCCAAAAGAGTGAGGCTATAAAGTAGGCCTAAACTAAGAGAAAAAAAATCACTCCGAGGAGGAAAAACTCTGAACTAACTTTACTAATGGTTAACAAAATCAAAATCACTCACAACGAGGAGAAAACAAAGGCTATGAAAACATTAACTAAGGGCGCTCTTACGAGGCTGGCAAAACACTAGGCTGATCACTAGAAAACAAAAGGGGCTAGACTAAGAATTATACAACAGAAAACACTCTTACGAGGAAGAAAACAACAGAACCCTAGAGCTATAAAGCTATGGCTGAGGCTAGAAAATTACAACAAAAAATCACTCTTACGAGGAGAAGCAAAAGAACACTTGATCGAAAAGCTATGGCTGTGGGATTAAGGCAAGAAGGCTTTGGTGAACGCTGCTAGAGACGAAACACTTTGGCACAAGACAAAGGGAGACGCAGACAATATATACACAGGGTAATGGGGAACAGGTGGAAACGATCAGGGCGGGAGAGACTATCAGACCGGTGACACATGAGGAAGGGCAAGTGACCTGAAACAAGAGGAGAGTTAACTTTCAAAATAAAACAGGAAATGACAAGACATAACAAAAACCCAGCTTGACCTCACCGCGGTGTGACAGTAGGGGGAGGGGGTGGGAGGGCCGGGACCATGGGGCTCTCCTTGACCGGTTTGATCTGACTTACGTGAAACGTGGGGTGGACACGGAGAGACCGGGGGAGACGAAGACAAACCACTGCAGGTCCGAAAACCTTGGTGATGGGGAAAGGACCCACGAAGCGCGGAGCCAGTTTCCTCGAGAGGGCCTTGAGACGGAGGTTCTTGGTGGGGAGCCATACCCTCTGGCCCAGCTGGTACGCCGGAGCTGGTCGTCTTCTCCGGTCCGCAGCCCTTTTGACCCGGTCCCCTTGGCGGATGAGTACCTGACGGGCGGCCGCCCAGATGCGGCGGCAGCGGCGGATCTGAGCTTGGATGGAGGGCACCGACGTCTCTGGCTCATTGTCTGGGAAAACAGGGGGTTGATAACCATAGACACACATGAACGGGGAAAGACCAGTGGCTGAGGTGGGCAGGGAGTTGTGCGCATACTCTACCCAGACCAGGGGCCTCATGTACAAAGCTTGCGTATGCACAAAAAAGTGGCGTACGTCCTTTTCCACGCTGACGTTCAGATGTATCAAACGTGAAATGATCGTAGAAATGTGCGTGCCCCACGCCAATTTCATAGCTGGCGTACGCACGTTTCTACAGCTATTGTTCCTTTGGCGACACTTAGAGGTGAAGCTGGGAAACTGTTAACAATGTGAAAACAAGTAGTCATCAGAGTGATGTGCACATCAGAGACACACTGATGAACAATTAACACACCCACATGTTTGCGATTATATAGATGGATATAAAAGCATGCGCAATGTAATGAGGAAAATGATATTAACAAAGGCAGCGTTAGCGTTGTTAGAGGATGCAAACGTGAGCGATTTAAGGAACGCAAGGATTTACTTGCAAACCATGATAATTGGCTCGTAAGCCGATTTTGGTTACCAAGGCCAGTGTTACTGGAGCTGTGCGCAGAGCTGCGGCCGGCCCGAGAGCGCAACGGGGGCCGGCGAGTAGCTTGGGGTTGTGCTGACTATACGCTGGTTCCTGGCAACAGGGCATTCCAGCGGGAGCTGTTTATCTAAGTAGGAAACATTTTTATTCCATCAATGTTCAAATCATATGTGATGCGCAAATGCAGCTAACTAACATCGTGGCAAGGTGGCCTGGTTCAACGCACCACTCATTCATTATGACTAACAGCATGGCTGGGAACAGGCTGGAGGCTGGCACGGTGCGCGATGGGTGGCTTCTATTCGTTTAATTGCCCTGTATGTAACGCTGGTTTACATACGGGACAATTAAATGAATAAACTCTTTACTCACCCAGAAGCCGTGCCAGTGTGCCAAAGCATATTTGGGCATGTGCGCATTCAAATATCATGTTTTTGGTTTTCTTTATTTCTTTATTTTCCGCTTGTGAAATTGGAGCTGCAGAGCTTTTTAACAAGCCCCTGATTGTCTCCCTGTGTTCAGTATTACTGTCAGTAAAAGCGGACGTAAAAAGCAGCTGCAGCTGCACGGCATTTACACCCTCACACACACGCTCCCACTCACGTCTTTTTTTGGTCATATTTATCCCTGTTGACAGGAAACCAAACAGAATCTCCACTTCATTCACTAAAATCTTTAGCTCAGACTCTGTGAAATTTATTTTCTTTCCTTTGTTCATCGCGTTATCTGATCGGACAAAGAGGTGAATCTCAGGTCCAGGGCCAATTTAAATAGATTTGCATATGTAAATGGGGGCGTGGACAGGGAGGAGGTGCATGTGCGCTCAATTCCACGTTGATTGAGATGTACAAAAGAAACGTGCTTGGATCCATGCGTACGCACACTTTGATACATCTGAATTTTTTTGTGCGTACGACAGTTTCCGGGTTTTGGCGTACGCCAAGTTTTAGTAGGAAATCCACGCAAGTATTCGTACATGAGGCCCCAGGTGCTTGCTCCATGTGGCTGGGTTCTGTGACACTAGACACCGGAGGCCAGTTTCCAGCTGCTGGTTGAGGCGCTCGGTCTGGCCGTTTGCCTCCGGGTGATATCCTGAGGTCAGGCTGGCTTTGGCACCGATGAGCCGGCAGAATTCCCTCCAGAACCGGGACACAAACTGGGGCCCCCGGTCCGACACAATGTCTTTGGGAAAGCCGTGATTTCTGAATACGTGGTTGACCATGATCTCTGTAGTTTCCTTGGCCGAGGGTAGTTTAGGCAGAGCAATAAACCTCGCCATCTTCGAAAATCTGTCCACTACAGTGAGGACAGTAGTGTTGCCTTGCGATGTCGGGAGCCCCGTGACGAAGTCCAAAGAGATCTCTGCCCACGGTCTGGAGGGGGTGGGAAGCGGATGCAAAAGTCCCATGCGTGAACCGGTGGACGTCTTATTGCGGGCGCAGACCGAGCAAGCCTCCACGTACTCCCGAACCTCCGGTTCCATGGACGGCCACCAGAACCTCCGGGAGATGGCGAACATGGTCCGCCGAACTCCCGGATGGCAGGAAAGCAGCGAGGTGTGGGCCCAGTGGATCACCTGTGGGCGCAACTCGACTGGGACAAACAACCGATTCTCTGGGCACCCACTAGGTGGCGGAGCCTCACCATTAGCCTGCTTAACCTCCTTTTCTATTTGCCAGGAAACCTGTAAAAGTTAGCAAAACCAAGGAACTGCTGGACCTTTTTGCGGCTATCAGGAGTGGGCCAGTCGGCCACAGCGCTCACTTTAGCCGGATCCATCTGCACCCTTCCAGGGGCTACAATGAAGCCCAGGAAGGAGATGGTGTCGGCATGAAATTCACTCTTCTCTGCCTTGACGAACAACTTGTGGTTGACAATTCCTTAGTTATAGTTGTTTGAGATTTAGATTTTTGTAAATAAACCTATTTTTTGTTTGTACATAAAACCTGTGTAAGTGGCTACTTGGGACTCGGGGAAGATTGAGGCACCTATTTCTTGTTATGCTCTAGGCCTCTAGACTGGGTCATAACAACCACTATCTGGCCAATTAGGCTCATGTTTCTTGAGAAGCATTTCACATTTTCAGTTATTCAGCTCAAGCTCAGTCCAGCGTGTGGTAATTTGAACTGTAGCAGACAATA